>CM031618.1:14945921-14963421 GCA_018398815.1 Conus ventricosus
TTTGCATGTTTGTATGTGTGTGTGTATGTATGTATATATGTATGTATGTCTCTATATATACATCGAACTATCTATCTCCATACCCCACACACACACACACACACACACACACACACACACACACCCCACACACACACACACACATATATATATATATATATAGGAAATATATTATAGATATGAAAACTGTTTACTAGCTGCATGAGTGAACCATTGTAATCCATCTTAGAGACATACCTCTTTATATTTCCTGCTCTTAGGCCTTTCGTCCGCTGGATCGGACTCATCAGGGAGACACGGCTGATTGTGTCTACGCTCTTGGCGTCAAATAGAGACACACCACAGGTCATATTTCTGCGGTGTTCTCGCCACCAAAGGTTAAAAAAAGAATTCAACAGCACCCCCCCCCCCCCCATATATATATATATATATATATATATATATATATATATATATATATATATTATATATATATATATATATATATATATATACCAGTTTAAAACAAGGTTTTAAAATGGAAAAAGTAAAAACGACAAAATTGTTTTGAGCGGGATGCTCTCCTCAGGTTGTACAATCAGGGCACGCCACCAGTATTATATAGTGTGTTGTGTGGGTGGGTGAGCTCTGCGCGTGTGGCACGTGGCCTGTAGATTTTTTTTTTTTTTTTTTTTTTTTTTTTGGGGGGGGGGGGGGCGTTCAGGGGAGACGTGCCAAGGAATGGTGCATTGACAAAGATTTCCATTTATGCCTGCAATTGTTTACCATTTTACTTTAGAGTTCAGGGATGCTAGATGGGGTTTACATAATATCAGCCACTTTTTCTGTAGTACATAAGTTGCATTTTTTAGAAATGTTGTTGTATGGTGTTGCTCTTTTTATAATTTTCCATGATATGTTGTAATCTATTTTCTTATCTTTAAGCTTCCAAATATGTTTACTTAATTCTGTTTGGTTTTTATATTTTTCATTTTTGAAGGACTGTTTATGGTTTGCATATCTGGTTTAGAGAACTAATAAATGTCTGTTCTGGGCCACTTGCTCCTCCACCAAGTTTTCGGGCGAAAGTGCCCCAGGATTGGCATTTATACGTTCTCTAAACATGCTCTGACTTCATTAACCAAAATTAACGATTTACTATATAAACAAAAATTACTAGCTGTACGGTTTATCCGTTTTCAATACTATTTCTTTAGGTTTCTTTGTGTTGCCAGGACTGAAACACCGCCCCATAGTGTATCGCAGGGGAAAAGCAGTAGTGGCTGATCGCGCCCCTGATACAATCGTCTAGCCTGTATTTGCCTAGTTGACGGCCCTGCCCTACCTAAGGACTTTCTGCACTATCCGTTGTACTTAACGCGGGGACGGGCATGGCGATTTTGAACCACGCCATTTTATTAATTTAAGTGCAGGGCTTACAACGCATTGGCAACTGTAGTGTTGTGGACATATTTTGCTGTGTGCGGTGTTTTTATTTGATATTTGAATAAAAATAATTTGGCAGCTCGATACAATCATATATATTGAGATTATATCTATTTTACAATTTTTTTAACATAAAAATTAGCAAAAACCCCCCTCCCGGAGCATGGCGACTGTTGATTTAGTTGTATTTGCATGGCGTAACTTTGTGTCGTCCATTGCTTCAGGGGGGAAACCCCTGGATTATTTTGGCCCTGGGATTTTATGGGTGGTGGGTGGCTGGCCTCTGGTCTGGAATGGCTGGCACGGTCTTCATTCTGGATGGGTTGTGATTGACCCCAAAGACTCTGGTCTCACTCGAACTCGAAAACTGTGTGACAACTAATGAGGGTAGTGCTGCCCTGAACTCAGAAACTCCAAACTTCCGGAATAGTTGTGACGCTGGGCACGGTGGCCTACCGGACACCAATAGCGGAGTTGTTGAATTCTTATATTTAAGCTTACTTTTGTGGTGGTGCAATCCCCGTGTACAGAGGGAGACCACTCATTACTACTTTTCGTGTTGCAATCGATAAAGCTGCGTGCGCGACCTTAGACAGGTGGCTGTTGTGGTGCGGCGCAAATGATGCGTTGTGTTCTGTTAGCTGGCTGTGCGCGTAAGTATGTGTGTGTGCATGCGCGCGCGTGTGAGTGTGTGTGTGTGTGCGCAAGCGTAAGTATGTGTGTGTGTGTGGGTGTGCATGCAACGGCCAAGGCCTAACGCTCAACCAGACTACCGTTTGTGGCTGTTTGTTTGCGTAAAGCTGAAAACACCAACACAGTTACAATCAGCCCGAAAAGGTTTAGACTGATTACCCCATCCTCACACCACACTACATGACTCAGCGTTCGCTCGACGCTTGCCGTGTAATTATTTGCTTCCGGTCAAACGTCGTCTACTTTCTCACTGTCGCCTTTCTCTTTCTCCTCTTTTTTGTGTGTCTGGCTTTGCTGGCCCCCATAGTAAGGTATTCGGATAGTGCGCAGTCTATATAAATGATCGCCCGGGGCCGCCTTTCATGTTACATGGGCGGGCATGTGTGTGGTGTGTGTGTGGTGTTGTGTGTGTGTGTGTGTGTGCGTGTGTTCTGTTATAGTGGCTGTGAGCGTAAGTATGTGTGTGTGTGTGTGTGTGTGTGCATGCGCGCGCGTGTGTGTGTTGTTCTTTGATTTAAGGCTTTTCCGCTTTATAAGTGTTTATTAGGATCAGTTGTAACGCGCGTGTGTATGTGTGTGTGTGATGCACACTGTCACCCAGCGCGACAAAACACAGGGCTTACACATAATGAGGACGCTGCCCAAGTTATATTAGGCAACGGAAAGTAACTCGTTCTAACATCCCCAAGACTAGTTACAGCGCTTTTTCCATTGGACCTTTTTTTGGAAAGGGTATCCTGGTTACCCACTTTTGATACATACTTGGTTGGTAAAGGTTTTAATCATGTATCCTTTAAGTTTTATTTAAGTTTCCTCTAAAGTGTGAGATTTTAATTAAGCCACCCCAAGTTCTTTACCCCAAGTCAATTCCAAGTTTTAATTAAGTCACTACTAAATTTCTTAATTATGTCATCATTTAAGAACTTAATTATGCTTTAATTAAGTTTTCTTCAAGTTCTTAATAAGTTCTGATTAAGTTCTTGATCAAGTTTCTTGATAAGTCTTGATTATGCTCATCTAAAGCCAACCAAGTTCTTATAATTTTCAAAAAAATACAAGCTATGTTTTTTTCTCTAAATGTAGATGTCTATTATAGTACACACGCCTCAATATAAACGTGTCATTGTTGAGGATGTCGTTGCTCAGCGTTTTCTGCATAGATTTTTAGGAAGGTCTTACATCCGATGCAATCCGCAATTGATTTACAAGTGCGGGTCTTGGAAATGTCTTTTATTGACTCAGGTCCTTTATTTATGGACTTCATCATTGTATAATACGCCTCATGATCTATTTTTATTAAAATAATTTAAACTATTATTCATTTGAAATGCGATCATATGATGTTTGTTATTGGCGGTTTTGGCGTGCAGTTGTCTTTTTCTTGCATTTAGTGGCTCTCGGATTTTTTTGATTGCTTTTGTTTTTCTGTTTCCATTCTTTATATGTTTTTTTTATATCTGTAATAACGCCCCCAGAAGCAGCAAGGCGCCAAATATGGCAACAGTTTTAAAGAATAAAAAAAAAACGTCATATTCCATGAAGACTTTGGGGCCTGAATCACATGGAGTTTTTTAGGATGGCATTGATTCAACTTGTTCTGCGTTTGGCGGTGTTATGGTTTTCATGATGCTAGTCATATTCTGTAATCATTAATTTATTGTTTGTCTGTTCCACTCTGCCTAATTTTCTTCGCTCATCACGCAGGATTTTTTTGGTTCGCCTGATCAGCGTTTTCTGGTGATTTTCTGGCTGGTTAGTTACTGTCTCACATGAGTCATTGTGTTTTTCTGGTTCGGCTATTTTCAGATCGTTATTTTGAAGGGAATAAAATCTATATGATTAAAAGTTATTATTCCCATGATTAATGGCGATAATATGTTTCCCAAATCCTTTAGTTAAATTCACTCCCTAGAGACTTAATGACTTTGGTATAAAACTGGATCTTGCGTTAAATCATACGTATGATCTTGTTCAGAATCATTGGTGAGCAAATTACTGTCTAGTTTAGTTGCTACATAAACTTAGAACCGTTTGGCCAACACATTTTTCACCATTCTAGACCCTAGCTGCGCTTCATACCTGTTATTGATAACTTTATGATGTATTGCGGCGACATCCGACATCTGTTGAATCTGTTCAAAGCTAAATTCTGTTCCGGATGGACTGTATTTTGTGTTTTCCCACATGCTGCCAAAGAATACAGCCTCTCCTTTTTGGGCATAATAAGCTTGCGTCATCAATTGGTCATTCATAAGTTCAGGAAGGTTTAGGATGCCTTGTAGCTGTAGGAGATCATCATGCTTCTTGTTTTTTAATAATTATAAATTATTTATTTCTTAAAATGGAGCACCGAAAAAACTGTTGCTAAACCCTTGGTATACATTCTGCTTTTATTGGAGGGCTATGTGTTGGATACTCAATGCTTGGTAATTGCTTGTTAGAATTAAACAAGCTGATCTTGCAAACTAGGTCTTTGCGGATTCAGCAAAGTGGATTGCTATCATTGCAGGCTATCGGTTGCCTCGTAAGATTTTCTAGCTTAAGCAAGGTTTAATTCCAGACATATATTTATGTATGAAATAAAAAAGTACATTTATAAAAAATGCTTCACTCGCAATAATGATAGGCGGCGCTGTGGTTAATGTCCGCTCTTGCTTTTAGCGGAAGTTTAATTTTGCATTTAGTAAACTACGGGATGACGAGTGAGAGAAATAAGATTTAAAAAAGCTATGGAGGAACTTGAAGACTGCCATGTCGCTATGAAAGGCTGTGATGAGAATTGAGCAGTTAGATTTTATTATGACACCCTGAAAAGAACAGGGCATGCAGCTTACACATTTAAAAATGTTGACAAGCAATTAAGAATATTATCTAAGTAACAGGCAATCGGTCCAGGACCATTGCCCCACCACAAATTCAGTGACTTTTTAGCATCCATCAGAAAAAAACAAAGATGCAAGAATTCGGGTTTTTTCTGTCGTTGGTATGTCCGTCGTGTATTGTTGACACTAATATTGGCTGAATAAAAATGAACAAATTATTATTCGCCCTAAAGGATATTGGTAGGGCATACAGCAATAAAAAGCTAAGCCAAGCAGCGGGGAAGTCAATGTGAAACAAACAGCAAAGGAAGGGTTATCTAAACAAGCGATTTGGCAAATTTATTTACCTGCCACTTGACGAATCAGAGACCGGCACTTTGTAAACACAACTCCATACGTACCCATCAAATGGATATTTTATATTTACCATCGATAGGATTAGACGAAAAGATTTAAGTACGCCCATACAGTCATGGACATAGCTCAAGATACAAAGATGCTGAACCCTTAACACAAATGAGTGTTATGCTGTTTGCTGATGCTATAAATGATATACCAACGTGGTCCACTAACTAACCTCGCATGATCCAAGTTGATGATGGAAAAGAATTTATAGGCCATAGTGAATCTATATTGTTATAAACACAGATTTACCATTAAAAGAGGCATTCGGGGAGATTCACAGATCACAGGCTTTAGTTGAAAACTTTAACAACCAGTTACGCCCCCGCCCGGACTTTTCTCCTACCTTATCAAGAGAGCAGGATTGACAATTCTTCGAACACTGAATGGGTTTTAGAAGTCTGCCCTCAGTTTTGCGCGCAAATGAATAATGAAGAATTTATGGGTTTAAAACAGGACTAGCAATTCAAAAGAAAAACAATAAAATGTTTGTTGAAGGACCGAGTCGTTATCCAGCAAACTATACCATTTGGATTGAAAGTAAGGCTCCTTTATTTACAGGCGGGATGCAGAAGGGGACACTCGATCAGGGGCAACCGATCCAGTTTGGAGTGTTGACCCTTATGTAAATAAAACAGGAATTGTAAGAAGAATAGCCGTGTATTATTTACGAAAAACTGGACACAACAAAACAGCCAGCCCTCTAGATCCTTTGTTGAAAGGAAGAAACTGCAGATAATTCCCGCAGGGCTCCGTTCCGTTTAATTAATTTACGTAAACTTATTTGGTTTAAAATGATGGCCAGAAGGAAGCGCCAGCAACGAAACATGAATGGTAAAGGGAAGGGGACCATGAAAATGATACGGAGATCATTCATGCTGTATTGCTATTAAGGAGGAAAACATTTTCGAGGATTAATAATGCTTGCTAAATCATCCAGATCTCCTACAATCCAAACCCCCAAATTGGGAAAAAGAATATCTTGTAATAATAATAAAATTCGAACTCGTTCAAGCAAACATGAGAAAGATTTAATGATGGATGAAGCTATGATTGTTCTTATAATAAAAGTTGTGTGAAAATATAAAACCCATGTTTATGCAGGTCCTCCAGTGCCGATTGCATAGGAATACTCCGGATTAACAATACCCTTTTTTGTGTTTGTTCTATTAACCGACTTCTTTGTTACAACTGTTGTGTTGATATCATGTAGATTAGATCGCAGTTTTACGTTGTCCGATGGAAATTCTTATTGCCAAACAATGCTTCTTTGTAGTGTCATGTGATATGTTTGACTGCACACGCTGCAGATATTTCCCGTTGCTTTCTTAATGATTTTCTTGGCTCGTATTACTGTACATTTTTGACCCTTAACCCCCATACTCCTTGATCACTTTCCAGATAATTCATTCCTTCATCTTTCCTAAAACCTTCTTGTTAGTAATTGTATGGAAAGGCGAGGTCTTTAGGTTATTCAGATGTATCAACCATCCCGCCTGCCCTTTAGCTACTTTCCATTTCCATTGACTTGATAGATGTCCTTCAGTAGGATTATCTATAACAAAAATATCTGTAGCTGTGTAAAGTACTATTGGACTCAGGATAGAGGCTTTAAGTAGTCATAAAGAAACTCTCTAACAGCAAAAAAGCTTTGTTAATTCTAAAACAGGTAACCCATAATATACAGGTTTGTTAATCTGGACTTTCTTTTTTTTCTTCTAATGCCATAAAGGTGACATGAATTTCTAATGTCTGATCAATTGGTTTTGAAGTTAGCTTAATTGGTCCTTCGTTCTCTTGGTGACCAACTGACCGTCTTTGCGCTTGGCGGGTTTCTCCTTTGTTTTCCAAAACAGTGTTGTCATCAGCTTGAAAAAAGTCTTTTTCTGAAGCATCTGTGGAATTTGGTTCTGAGATCAGTGTTTTCATGATGTATGGTTTCATGAACTGTTCTGGATCTAAAGCAATCTATTGCGATGAACAGGCCGTTAACTTCTATCATTGTCTTAAATAAAATTGCAGAAGTATGTATGGCAGACATAATTTTTTTTTGCCACGAAGTTAGGGCAAACTAGTTTTAGGCGGCTCTCTTGGATCCATCTTTAGGCTTTCTGCTGCTATTGACTAGTCTATGGATGACAGGGTCATGGAGGTCTGAAGGATTATTCTAAGTCAACTTATAGAATAAACCACGCTGATTGATCAGGCGGGTTAAAACGCCCACCACTGTAAAACCATTGATATTTTTCAGATCGTCGAATGTTTTCATTTTAAAGTTGCGTTACGGAAATGTGATTGCGCCTTAGCCCAACATACAGATTGTTTGAATCTAATACATGAGATAGTTTGACTTTTACGTGGATCATAATCATCGTGGTATTTTTGTTTGCTTTACAGTAATTGTTTGCCGTCGCCATACTAATTCCTCCAGCAATCCGTTTTCAATCATCTGTATCATTGGAGGTCAGACATAAATCAATCTTACTCGGTAATCTTTAGAATCGCTGTTCCCAGCTCATCCCGGGCGAAGAAATGTAATGTGCAGGATCCAGGCTGTAATGTTTTCTTATGCAGTCTTTCTATAATTTTCAAAGCACGTCGCCTAACAAACATTACATCTGCCATTAAATTGGAGTCATGATTGTATCCATCGTTTTACACTCTAACCGTTGCCAGCATCTTTTGAGCATGCTGGTAATCAGAATCACTGTGGCCCTTTCCTAAGACTAGAAAAAGAACGCGCCTTTAGGAGGAGTGGATCTTGTCAACCTTTCCCAACGGTTCCATGTATTCATAAAGGGGTTAACACCCTTTCTAAACTAGTGTTGGGGTCAATATAATTTTCCGCGTATTGGGCTGACTTTTTGGACATAAGCTAGTGCTCTAATGATCCCATCCATGTGTTGCATAGAGTCATAAATAGACATGTTATTTAGATTAAAGCTCATGTACTTTTCTGATGTCTGTGCTAATGATGCTTACCCTGATAGGCGTTTGGGTTACTGCTTGCAATATTAGATGAGATTGGTCGTATCCTCGCTAGTTATGATAGTATAAGGCAGCTTCCATGTCTTTGGTTCAAACTTTAGTTGTTGATTGCATGTGGTTATGCGCTGCTCCTCTGAACTTTCCGCTAATGTGATCATGGTCTCTTACGTTGGATTCGCTGAGTCTGATGAGAGGCCTAAACCGCAAATCAAAACAACGATTGTAGTGCTGAGTCCTTTAAGTTGTTGCGTCGTCAGGCGCCATTATGATTTCAGATAATTCAGATTATTAGAACAGTCATGCGCACTTGCGGCATGCGTTGTAAGAATGTTTCTGCAGCAGTCTGGTCCTCTTTATATTTTGGCTCGGATAATAACGCCCATAGCCCTACAATAATGAAGGCAAATGAAATACAAATCGGCATTGATTACTCCTTAGACTGTTTTCGAAGTTTTTGGTGGTGCTGGCCCTTATAAGGTCAAATGAGTGATTCTTTGTCTGCATATAACAACGTATGGATTGTTTGCCGCCGGTTTCCAGTTCTTTAACTTACTTTAGATCTGGCGGGGCCGCTAGTTTGTGCGTCTTACAGTCTTCAGACCTTTTACAATGTTTTTTTTGTTCAATCGCGGCTTGCACAGCATGGATTTTCTTGTTCTTAAAATTTTCTTTGACTGAATTCTTGTAGTTAGTGTGTTTTGAAGTTTGCGCTATAATTGCTTCTCTTTGTGGCGTAATCAATGTGTATGGGGCAGCCCTGCTGGCGGGCGAAAACATTAGAAGTAACGGCCACCTTGACTTTTGGCTGGTTCGCCTATGGTTGGACTGTTTTTCGTGGGACCTTTTTTAATTGGAACAATTTTGTTTCCTCATCCCCATGTGTATACATTAACAGTTATTGGGTTGTTATGTTCTTCACAACTGATCAATTTGGTCTACTTAAAAGGAATGGATATTCCATTGAAGTTGGATCTTTGGCGTATTGGCCGGATGCTATGTAACTCCTTTCTGCGTGTTCGCGGACTATGTGCAGCCTTGCATGAACGCACCACATGAAAAATTTGTCGTCGGAATTTCTTTATGTTTAAAACTGCTCTCTTTAAAAACCAACTCCCGAGGTAGCGGAATGTAAGCTTGCCTCAATCGGTGCATTACTTAGCCTGTTTTAAGCTAATCTCTAAGACTTCGCTCTGACCAACCGAGCCCTCTCATTTTAGCTTCTTCAGCCTGCAGCGTTCACAATGTGTAAGCAGTTCGTCTGCCCAACCCTGTGTTGATGTCATTATGAGGTCACAGAATTAGTCTGCTGTTTAGTCGAGACCCAGACTTCTAGTTTTCTTATTTATTGTTACATTGTCGATTTACAGTATATCATTACTTAATCTGGTGGTGTTACTTGTGAGTTTACTGGGGAAATTGAGAAATTGCATGAAAACAAACACTTGCATGTACGTTTGTTGGTCAATGACTTCTAAATCAATATCTTTCTTGTGCTCTTGATAAAACGCTCTCTCTCAAGCATTCCTTCAAAAAAATTCGTCTTGTCTTCATATTTCTTAGGCCATGCTGTCTTTTTTTCTAAGCCAAAATATTTATTTAAATTAAAAAAAATTATTAATCAGAACCAATATCAACGGTCTTTTTGCGCTTGGACTCATAAAACTAAAGTATTACAACACCCTTGGCGTTGTTTAGGTGAGCTGTTTAGTATACAGAGGTTATGTCTCGTGTACTTTTTTTAAAGCATTCCTTTTTTATCTGCTCGGCGTCTGGCTGTTGTGAATAAAAAACTTGCCCTCCGCCTTTCTTGAAGTATAAACTTTTGTCTTTTGTTAGTCATCATAATCGTCCTGAGGTATAACGATTAAATTCGTCATCCGTGATGTTTGAGTCAAAAGCGCTGTATTTATGTCAGTTTAAACGAATAAGTTTAGCCGTTATTAGTTGAACCATAGCTGTGTGCTTTTAGGGAGTTTAGTTTTAATTTTTTGCCCGGCCGAACTTACAGCTAATGAACTCAGCGAGAGAGTAAAGACAACTCCTAGAGGTAAAGCTGCGGAGTGCGCCTCTTGCCCGTTGCTATAGAGAATTACACTTGTTGTGCCGATGCAGCATTATAGTCGATGCTCTTGTTTATTAACTTAGGTAACAGCATTAAAGGCAGCTGAATAACCGTCTTTTGGTTTGCTGTATTTGAAGTCTGCTCTAGTTTTTGTTGATTTGCGTAATGTATGGTAAGTGATGGCTTTGATGTCAGGGTTTTCTTAACAGCATCGAATTGCCCTGCTACTCTTCTCTTGGCATCTCACATGAACCGACAGAGCTACTGAGCTGCCCCCAATCTGGCACATTTGGACTAAACCTTAACAGACATGCTTTTTATAAATTGTAAAAAATAATTTTTATACATACTAGTCTAATCTGTATTGTTGAATATTCAGCTGCGAGCATATAATAAAAACAAAATTTCCATTTAAGTGGATTTAGCGGCTTCTTATCTTTATCAATTTGATTGTTTATTACGTCTCTCCTTTTCTCCCGCTTCTTCCTACAACTCCTTATCCTTGTTGAACCTGTGATTGTCTATCATAAACGTATTTTGATGTTAATTAATCATCAAGCCTAACATTGTGAAAGATGTAAATCTTAGACACAAGGTCTGCTGTTGGATTTCTACCTCCCTCCCCCAAACAATTTTCTTTTTTCGTCACAAATGATGATAGGTCTAAGCCCGCTAGGCGTCGATATGGTTAGGACTACGTCATGTGTACATTGCACTTTCGTTATTTTAGGATTAAAAAACTTTTAACTTGCTCTTTTGAACGGTTCTTCATCTTCACAAAGCATAAATCCCTTTATGATGATCTTGCAGCAAGCTAAAACTGAAATTCCATATAGAGTCTGCCTGCTTCTGGGATATGTTGTATGATGAATCACTCTGTCGTATTTATTGCTTACTCTGGACTCATGTTGATCCTTAATCAGCTTTGCTAAATCAGGGTTGCTAACATCGTCAAACTCTAATCGAGTTGTCAGAAATGCTGTTCTTGCTTCGGTGTCTGTTGATTTGTTAACACGTTTGTATTCCTTTAAAAGGAGTTAGTTGACAAATCTGTCTTTTAATGCTCGTGAAAGTATGGTGCATGCGCTTTTAACACACTCAATATCTAAGGGAATGGATATATAAGCGATTTCCATACGCTAAATTTACAGCTGCATACTTTTTTTCCGTCTTTAGTATCTGCGGCGCATATTCTTTGTTTTGTGCGCTTCATTTTCGCATTCCTTGAAACGGCAAGATCTGCCTTTCATTCCGGTTTGCATAGATCAGAATTAGGTTATAAAATATGTCTGCATTGTGTAAAGAAATTATTTCTTTGCCTCAAGTTTTATAGAAATTTTCTTAACGATTTGACAGCCCCAGTTTCTGTAAAACTGTTCCTGGTATGGGTCTGTTGTTGAAGAATGCGAGTTTATGTTTGAAAGTAAGACGTGCAGAGCTGGGCACAATCACTTCATCCGCCCTAGTGTCTGGAAATTTGACCTGTAAGATAGTTGATCGCATCATAGTAGATGGAGTTATTGGGCAACTTTAATATTCCGTTTTTTCCATTCACGCCATAGGGTTCTTTCCGTCTTCTTTTCGGGTTAAGAATGCGCCATGTGGCGTTTGCCATCTTTTTATAAACAAAATAAAAAGTTAATTATTTAAAACATGGGCAGGAATTGGAAGCTGAAGAAGATTTGATGTTTTTAACACCGGGAGACGACATGCAGGTGAATGATTCTTTGACACAGCATCGACCTCAGTGCACTCACTGCGGCATGAAATTGCAGAAAGTAAGGTTTAATCTTTGGTACCAAAAGTTGAGGCCAAGAACTCCCGAATTTATTGACCCAAATGATTTTGATATTAAAAGATGATCATTTGTTTGAGAGGGATGCGACCAAGGACAATTGTTTCAGCTTACAACTAAAAAAGACCCATCAAAGTTTTTAGCCGTGGGTTCATTTAGAAATAGAATCAGCTGTGAAAGATCAAAATCGCCTTGGCCTTGTTAGGACAAAATTAAGGGCGGGACGGCAGTTTCTAAACTTCAAAACACACTGCAAGACTCCCAAACAGATAACCAAATGCAAAAACTGGAACTTAAAGAATTTCTATCTTATCTGCAGCTGATTTTATAAATGTATTATGAAGCAGAATCCCGTTTTTCAGAAGAAACAGCGTTAAAAGGACTATACCGACTCACCCGCTACCCATGCGAGAAATTACGGCCTTGATCATGCTTTAAGAACCATTAGAGGGCGAATTAAACAAACATTAGCAAAACCACTAGGTGAACTAGATGAGCATATAAAAAGAGGACCTCCCCCCCCTCGTTGAGGTGATGACGCCAACTTAGGCGAGGGGACCTGATATTTAAAAGAAAGAATAACCCAAAGACTAAACAGGATCTTTGAACAAGAAGATTCAGCAAGACTAGAAGTTGCTAACTATAACGAGACCAATTACGAACTCAAGTGAAATTGATATAAGAGAAACTATCGAAAAATTTTATTTGAAGACACGACCCGCTAGCCAGAACGAATACGAACGTGTGTTAGGAGAGCATGGCAACAGTCACATTAGCAAGCGGGATAATGCCCTTAGGATTTAGCAATAAGTTACACTGGTTGATGGCTATTACAGGCGGTGGTGGAGAGGCAAAGTTCAGTGCCTCCGCCCGCCATCGCCTCCTTCTCGCCCGGATAATTCATGGGTTTTAAAAAAACAACTTGATCATCTTGCGAGTTTATTAAAAAAATTTGCCAGTAAAGCTATAGACTCTTTCCAGGTATATTTGGAGTATTGATAGCTGGCTGTTGTATACGGCAAGCAAAGTAGTTGGCTTTATGGCCGTGACGTATGGGATTTGTTCTTTGTAATATGTGGGGTTACTATTTAGTAAGATAAAGACCAAGTAATCCTATGCCAGGGTAATCCATAAGAACAAGCGCAGTCTTTTTCATATTCATGTTCAGCGCGAACAAAGCCGCGAGCTTGGCTGAGTCTTCAATGACTTTGGGGGGTTGGATTTCGCGGAATTAGATGATTACTCTTGGGCGTTCTTTGATTGTTGGTAATATTACTGGCTCATGAATTTATGTCGTTTTCCCAACATTCTGTCTTTGCCTGCTAAAAGAAATTGCTGATTTCTATTGTTTATTTATTGTACCTATTCGGAGTCTGAGGTCAGAAGGCAGCATGTATAAACCAGTGCCAAACAGCAAAGTCTACTTCGATATTGCATATTGTTAAACATGTTGGTACTTTGAATTCTTGAGGTAATTCAAACTGTAGAATTAATGGGCCGTCCTCTAAATTTGCTTAGTATTGTATTTTTCGCGCGTCTTAGCGTAGATGGATCAGTTATGCTTGATCTTGCCTGTGCTTTGGGGGCGAGCCTAGCAAAACCAATCGTAAGTACGAATTGAGTCGTTTATTCGATCTATTCCCGCTCTTAGTTTGGCACTTTAGAAGTGTCTAAGATTAAATGTTGTCAGCTGTTTTATGCTCTTGCTTATAGGGGACACAGGCTGAAACAGTTTTGCCTGAAAAGAATGTTTTGATGTAAGGAGGATGCCAAGTATAGTTATACTTTCTGTGCAGTGCCCGAAAATAATGGTGCCTAGACCATGATTATGATCCAACGTTTGTTCTAAAGCCTGTCTTGATGTTAAAATTGACTTCGTTACAAATCCTTTTAAAAGCCTCATGTCTATGATGTTGCTGAGTGGATTAAACGTTTGTCATTTGGTAATGGTTGCTTTGCAGTTCAGTCAAATACGACTTGAGGGTGTATAGAAAGTGAAATTCTGTACACTGACCTCACCAAAGGATCATGGTGATTTTAATGATCAGCTACGCCACTCCACACCCAGTTGATGCGCAAAAACACAGCAAGTTTATCTGGTTCTGGTATAAAACTGGGCATCGGATGACTAAACACGCTTTCTTGATGTGGTCGTTTTCAATAGGGGTGGTTAAGATAGCTGCTTAATGGGTGTACTCTCCTTTTTATGAAAAGTGGCAGTCTGGGTCAACGCAATGTCAGAGTATCAAGTTGCTATATTTTTAAGATTGTTAGTGCGGCCCAACAGAATATGTTGCTTCAGTATATTGAACGCGCTCACTTTTTTATTTCGTTCAAAAAAATGTTTGTAACAATAACAACCCAAAGACCGTCCTTCGTTTTTAGAACATGCTATTGATAAACGATTGCGGAACCAAAATGGTCGCGCTCCTTGAAATATTCTTCAAAGTCGTATGGTCTTATATAAGCGAAGCCAAGGAGAATAAATAAGGTTCTAAAAGTTAACAGAGCAGGGACAAAATGAGCCAGTTAACAATACCTGATGGTTATTACGGGTTTTGCTCACTAAAAGAAGCAAGAAGTAACTTTGACCTTACTCTCAAACTTACATGCAAATCTAAAAACATTGTTAACATTTACGCTTGAAGATGAAGGAAACATCTTACTTTTTTGATAGAGTGAGCTAGCTAAATGTTAGGCTTTACAACAGCAATTTACCCCACTCAATAGATTTATTGCTGAAGCCAGACAAAAACTACTTATGAGGGGGAAAATCCGCCTCAATCTTGCATTTACATTCATACTCTTGGTTCTTTTGGTGTGAGCTGAGCACTGATGAAAAAACTTTATGATGGAGGCCTCAACTGTTTTATGAGCTCTTCCGTCAGGGAAAGCAGCTTTTGATATTGCGATTTTGAAATTATTCATGCCCTAATTTTACAGTGTTAATGATTTGTTTGTGGGTGGGTTGGATCATTTAATATAATATCAAAGACAAAACAAAGCGGGGAAGGAATGTTGTGATATGTGATACCTACACATTGTTTTGAAATATAATAATACGTACTAAAAAATAATGTCGCGTGGGCCAGATGAAGAACCCAGGGGGGGGAGTTCACATTAGCGCTGTGAGGTGTATAACCTTAGATATTAAAAGACCTTGCAGACCGTTGCGGACTTTGAACAGAATGGTGTGATAGGCGTACTTTTATGTTTTGAGACACTAAGATGGTGATTATATAACGCAAAGAGGTTGGCGACAACAATAAAGTTTCCTATTCTAGGACAGCGGCGCAATTAGACAGCAATTAATGGTTGGTCAGTATGAATATAATATAGTTCGAAAACCTGACCTCAAATGGACTTATACCATATTTTGAATGGGACATAAAATTTTGAATTCATAAGCCATTTACTATTTTAGCCGTCAAAAAAAGTTTCAGGAAAGCATTCAACTCAGGCCCTTTACATGTAAGTCTTATGCAGATGACAATAGTCGGTAAATGAGATTGAAATAAAGCCGTATGGGAAAAAAACAGTACATCCTCCACAGAAGAGAAGGGTTTTTAAAAGATGCTTCTACAAAATTACTGTTCATGCGCAAAATGAAATTAGGGGAGCGTTCACAATATATTTGAAATTTATGTCTTAATAGATAGGAGAGGGATGGGGGTTTGTGGCGTTGTGACGTCCTTTTTTAAGGAATTCTAATTAGTGCAAAACTTAGACGTTGACCGTCTTAATGTTACTGTTGTCATTCTTCTCCAATGGTGAGGATATTAAGGTCATAACAACAAGCATCAGAATCAATATTAGTCTAAATAGAAACACATTTACAGCACTGAATTGGATTAATCTTACAAATTTAGGCTTATAGGATTTTATTAAATCTGATAACAAGTTTTGACAGAGTGCATGATAAAAACAATAATTGGATTAGGATTAAATTCTAGTTTATAATATGGTGCAGGTTAAACTTTATGACAAAAACCCCTCCATTGTCATTGTATTTGTGGACAGACTGGTTGTGGAAAAAACAATTATTTGTATCGACCTTTAACAAACAGTTTTTATCGTTATTATTTTAATCATATTGTGGTTTTCTGTCCTAACACTTAAATGGACACAAAAGCATATCATAAATAGAAGGTTTTTATGGATGTTGATAACATTTTTTTTGTTAATCCTAGGCAATAAAAACTGCTGTGACGTGTTTTTTGAAACAGTTTTATAGACTGTTTGAAGGAACGAAGACCTATTTAGTATAGATGACTGTTCGTGCAGAGTATGAGACTTAGTTAAAAAGAGAAAATCGTGTCAAAACTAGCTTTATGTGGAAGACATGCTTCGGATAAGTGTGTGGAATTTATTGTCAGAAAATTTAATCAGTTTTTTTTAAAAGACTTTTAGAGAAACAGTTAAAGCTTGTAGTGTTATTTCAAATGAAAGTCCAGAGACATCATTTGAAGGAATGTTTTGCGTGCGAAAATGTTGTTAATTGAAAAACGATCAGGAAAAACACAGGATTAAGCAAAAACTAAAATCTGAAAAGTTTAGTAAATTAGTATTGAAAACGGATAACCCTACACAGTATGTTTGTTTGTAGATAATCGTTATTTTTTGGTTATTGAAGTCTTACTTGTTAGAGAACGTATAAATGCCAATCCGGGGCACTTTCGCCCGAAAACTTGGTGGAGGAGCAAGTGGCCCAGAACAGACATTTATTAGTTCTCTGGTTTTAAAGTGGTTTGCTGTAATCCTATGTATGTTTCTTATCACTGTCTGTTGTTACCGTAGCTTGGTACACAATGTTGTTGTAGAGGCATTTGTTATTCAGAGGGCACTGGTCTTTTTTTGTGCAATTACAAGATTTCCTTTCGTCACCCTCTTTGGTTGTATTATTTTTGGTTTTATTGGAAGAATCAATTATATTTTTAAGGTTGGGCATACATGAGTACGATAGTTTGACGGTGTTTTTATTGAATATTTTAGATAGTACATGTTCTTTTGGGAATGATGTTTTAAGGATTCTGAGGAATTCTTTTCCTACGTTAGTTTTTGTTCCTCCATCAAATGGAGGGTTATACCATATAATTTTTCTTTTCCTGTTTTTCTTATTGCTGTTCATGTTATTATCTGGGTTATATTGTAATTTGTAGTTGTAGCCACTTTTTTTTCAGCGCCTCTTGGTATTCGGCTGCTGCACTGTTAAATTCTTTCTCATTGCATGATAGTTTAGATAATCTTTTGTTTATACCATTAGGTATGGTTTTCAAATGGAGGGTGGATGGTTACTTTTGATGTCTACGTAGA
>CM031618.1:14968421-14983421 GCA_018398815.1 Conus ventricosus
GTTCAATTTCTCTTGGAATGATAAAAAAAACCTGTTTCATATTTTGTGGTCTTGCTCATGATGACTCACGAAAATAGATAGACAGATAGATAGCCAGCCGGACAAAGAAATGGGTAGGTAGAAACTGTGGTTAATTTGGCTTAACAAGATTTCTGAATGTTTCCCTGCACGCCACAAACAAACTGGTCTATGGAGAAAGCTGTGGATATTCTCCAAGTGTAAGAACAACTCTGAAATACTAGACACTGGGTAAAGCTTCCTAAATTACCCATGTCACGACTATGTAGACAGGCATATGAGGTGCTTCTTCTCCTGTATGAACCTAAAAATAAAATTGATAACCAATTTGCAGAAAGTTTTATGCGACATATCGTTTGGTATATGATAATATTGTTCTCTTATTGAATTTATATGCAGGCTTATTTTGTGTAATATGCTGAGAGAGAGAAAGAGAGAGAGAGAGAGAGGAGAAGAGAGAGAGAGAGAGAGAGAGAGAGAGAGAGAGAGGGGGGGGGGGGGGCGGGGGAGGGAGGGAAGGAGATAATGCGAATGCAAATGATATATTCAGGTTGAGACAATAGCCCATACTAAAGGATGACACCTGCAATATCACACAAAAAGGTTTCTCAGTTAGGTAAATAGAAAGAAAAAGCATTTACACATATATGCACTACACAAAGTATTATGAATATACTATTCGCATTCGCTTTTCAGCTTCATACGTGCACATAGCAAGATTGAAGAGGACATGTTATTTTCTTGTTGCTAATAATACGTTTACTGTAAAACTACAGGGGTCAAAATAATACTTTACATTAATAAAGTTAACTCTAAGGTCACTGAGTGTAGGGCAACAAAATAGAAAATGCATTTTCTCTTCCTCTACCTGATTACACAAGCGACACATAAATTCGTTATCCTTCGAAGCACTATATCTAAACCGACAGCAATATCAGAGATACCAAATCTAAACTCACTCAATGTACTCTTAAGATACCTATTCTTATTCATTTCAGTATATGCTTCAATCACATGTGTTGTTTTAAAACGTCCGTAATGTGCAAATCTGTCATTGCTGAAGATATGGTCATGCCAGTCTTGTCATCTGCAGTCAAATATTCTTTGTTTAAAACATTTTTAAAAATCGTGATATACTTTCAACACCCAGGTTGTCCCAAACATAAACAAAACCATATGAATGTAAGCACTGACAAAAATTGGTAGCCCATGTCCTCTTACCATTACCATCCAAATCTCGCAACGTCTTGTACGCTTTAAATTAATGGTATCTCGGTTTCCTCCATTCTGGTTATGTTCAGTCAGTATTTAATACATTTAAAAAATGAATTAATATGAATTGGATACCATCCAAGTACAAGGTGCTGGGCTCACTACCATGTATATTTTTTTAATACACAAAACATGAGGAACATACAGAAAAGAACCACCGTTAAGTCTATACAGTAATCAATTGAACAATTACATAATCATCTTTCATTGAATCGTATGGATTGGGAAAGAAAGACAATCAAAATAAATAAGAACAACCAACTGTTCCAATTCAAACAAAATACGAATACACACACACACACACACACCACACACACACACACACACGCGCGCGCGCACGCGCGCGCGCACGCACGCACGCACGCACGCACGCACGCACGCACGCACGCACGCACGCACACACGCAGATGGAGAGAGAGAGAGAGAGAGAGAGAGAGAGGGAGAGAGAGAGAGAGAGAGAGAGAGAGAGAGATAAGAAGCATGTGTGATATGAAAAACCAACCAAACAAACAAAAGAAAACATTATATGTTACTATGTTATACCTAACGCCAAAACAACCGCAACTTTGACAGAAAAGTGACTTTCTATTATGTCTAACATGCACAGCAGAGACTTTTGGGTAGAAGAAGATGAAGATATCATGTTGCACAACACTCAAAAGAAAATCATATAGACTTGACCTTTCATTTTTAGAGTGCAATTCTAATGAAAAAGTATAGAATAAAACAAAGATGTTCATAGTGCATGTAATATTGTCCACCGTAGTCAATTGTTTTCTTTGATAAGAGGTTCAACAGTCAAAGTAGATAATTTAAAAAAAGATATATTATATATATATATATATATATATATATATATATATATATATATATATATATATATATATTCAACTATAGAAAAAGCTTGCTCTTATGTCTTAGATTGAAGAAATAGGGGGAGATAAGCATTCATATGTGCAGTGATAGATAATTCTGCCTGACTAACAGTATGTGCTTGAGTGGGTGAATTGAGAATAATAAATGTTTCTCAAAATGAGCCTTCAGCAAGCTTATAGTCTCCAAGGGGGAGACAATCTCCAATAGGGAGGAAACCCACTAACATATAACTCCTGGTCAGATACCGGTATTTCGAAACGTGATTGTTTCTCCTCAGTGACCGCGGAAAGTGGTAACTTGACTCCTCTGCCTTTTCGGTTTTTAAGAAGAATGCTATCCAGAAAAAGGCTGGTGTACAATACCGTAGTATGTTTGTTGAGTTTTCAAAACACCAACCGAAGGTGTTACCTAAGAAGCAAAAGAAAATCATGAAAGAGCAAAACAAGCTACATTTTCTGATGAAAAGTAGAAACTATAAAAAGATAACCTCTTAAGACACAAGTGCTGAGGGCCAGTTCTTGGAATGAATCCGCAAGGGACTAAATTACAAGAAACTAATAAATTCCAAGGATAAGTACCGAGCACCATTCCAGCAACTTACAGAGCAGCTTGGTGTCGCAATGACTGCAAGACATATTCAACTATAAACAAAGTTTGCACTTATGTCTTAGATTGAAGAAATAGGGAGATAAGCATTCATATCTGCAGTGGTAGATAATTCTGGCTGACTATTATATAACAGACAGAGAGAGAGAGAGAGAGAGAGAGAGGAGAGAGAGAGAGAGAGGGAGAGAGAGAGAGAGAGAGAGAGAGAGAGAGAGAGAGAGAGAGAGAGAGAGAGCACTGCAAACCGCTATCTTTTGTTGAATATGAATTACACTTTGGCTATATCGCATGCATACTTATCAAAAGGAGGACCTGCCTTCCACTAGATATTTTACATCAATACACAGTGAATATGAAAGTTCAGTATATTCATGAATGGTTCTCATACATTGATTCGGATCCTAGCCATCACAATGGAAGCTGCTTTTTTCAACTATGTTTGAAAAGTTTCTAGGTTCATTTCCATTAAAATCATAATGATTTTTGTTTCTTAAATTCATACCCTTACCAATCCATCTGCAATGCAAACAGAAAGATGCAGCAAATATATCAAACTACGAGCAATTTACCGTGGACTAACATTCACAGACTGAATCAGGCGATAAAATGAATGAAACATCAAAGTAAGACATGTTGGAAAATTCTTAAGAAAAATGTAGATACACTGAACTTACCCTCTCCGTTATATGTTGAACAGAGGCAAATACGTTTGAAAACTATATTGCCATTTGAAAATAGTTCTAAGCATTCTTTCTGTTATTTCCTAAGTTCTAATATGCATATGATGTGACGTGTTCCCTCCTTTTAACGTAACACTCACATCTCCTCTCCGTCCCTCCCTCCCTGCCACCCTCACTCTCTCTCTCTCTCTCTCTCTCTCTCTCTCTCTCTCTCTCTCTCTCTCTCCTCTCTCTTCTCTCTCCTCTCTTCTCTCTCTCTCTCTCTCTCTCTCTCTCCATTTTTTATCGTTCATTTTTATGTATCTGAATGGAGTGTTGGACGTAATAAATTATTTATTCTTGCTGTATGGATTCCTCCAAGCTAAAGTTCCAGTGTATATGCCCGCATCAAGACCGTTTCCGTGTTTATTCCGTAACAGGAAGAAAACACACAAATCATCGGTAAAACAGCAATGAATCAACAATAAATCATGAACCAGCCGCCGTGGCGAAGTGGTTAGCGTCGCGGACTCCCGGCTGGAGGTCGTGGGTTTGAATCCCATCAGAAGTAATGTGGGTTTTTCTACCCCGACCGGCTCCTACCCAGAGTTGAGTTTGCTGCGGACTCAGTTGGGAAGACTGGGACCACACAGTCGAGTTTCATCCACTTAATGGATGCGTTTCTGAGAGTGTTGCTCAAATTTCCTTACCAACACTGCAGGTGCCTGTATCTCTCGGACCTGGTTGACGCCGGGATATATTATGAATGGAAGCGTAGAGTACAGCCCTGTCATGTAGTCTCAGATCGAAATGGAAATCCGTAGCATCATCTTAATCATCCTCATTCTCATTGATCAGCATTACAAAAAAAGTCTCAAATTCTGTGGCCCTTCATGCCCTGCTCTCATGGTGACCTCAATTTCGATGTCCTCTCCACGTCTGTGGCCTTGGTTTGGTTCCGTCGGGGTCACCGGTCTCGGCGAGTCCATGGGGGCTGTCGTTGTACGGACGTGGTGGCGCCCTCCGGAGGGAGAGCTCACTCACGCCCAGCTCCGCGCCCTAAGCAATTATTGTCGTCAGTAGGGGGCTTAGTAGGTGGTGTCCTGCGTATGTTAGATCAGAACAGTGCCACTGAACACCACCGAAAGTGACTCGGCAGCAGTGCAGTGTCTCCTCCGGTGGGTTGCCTCTTGACGACTTGACATTGACTGCCCCCTGTGGATTGCCGGTGCCGGGGCCTGCGGCGGGGCCGACCGGGCTGTGACTGTGTGGGCGGGGGTGTGGAATGAGCGGCGTGGGTCCACTGCCTCGGAGGTTGGGACAGCAAAGAAAAAAAAAAGCAAAAACAAAAACAAAACAAAAAACAATAAATCATGTAGTTCACCAACACACACAGCCACATACAGACACAGACAGATAAACAGATAGACAGACAGAACGACAAAACAGACAGGCAGACAGGCAGGCGGGGACAGACAGACAGCACGCGCACACCCCACACACACACACACACACACACACACACACACACACACACACACACACACACACCACACACAGAGAGAGAGAGAGAGAGAGAGAGAGAGAGAGAGAGAGGGAAGGGAGAGGGAGAGAGGGGAGAGAGAGAGAGAGAGAGAGAGAGAGAGAGAGAGGAGAGAGAGAAGAGAGAGAGAGAGAGAGAGAGAGAGAGAGAGCGACACAACACACACCCCAACACACACACACACCACACACACACACACACACACACACGCGCGCGCGCGCGCACGCACGCACGCACGCACGCACGCACGCACGCACGCACGCACGCACGCACGCACGCACGCACGCACGCACGCACGCACGCACACAACACATGCACACACACGCACGCATGCACGCAAGCAAGCAAAGGAACACGCGGGTGCACGTTCATATATGTATACACACGCTGTCGAATGTACACGGAATGATCCTAAGTAAATTGATTCCTGTGAAACCACTTCTTGTATTCTTACAAAACTGGTTTACATCTAGTGTTTATTATTCCGGCTCGTAGAAACACTAAAGCATAGCCGTGATTCCTCTCTACCAGGCTATTAGTATAATAAATAGTTTGCTGTTTTACTTCAAGTGAGTGGCGCATTCAAAGGAAAATGCAACAAGAGCAACCGAAACTATTCCCCATCAAACCCCTGATCCCCTACGTTATGTGGCTGGTGGGTGCAGGCAACACAACAACAATTCAACAAAATCTGCTTAAAATGAACTTTGCACACAAGCATTTAAACATGTGTCAGTACAGCTCTCTGCTCTAGTCCACTGTTTCCGGGGAGGATTCTACTTGTCCAGCACCTTCTTCGATTCTCACCTTTTTGACGCTGCGATGTTTTCCGGAGACCACCGACATGCGTTTTTTGTTGGCTTTCAACATTTAACGATCACAACGGGATGATGTTGTCAGTACTGCTTGCTCCAGGGACATTCCTTATTTCCATCGTGCCTGCAACTTTCCTCACATTTTCCGTGCGGATGGTACAAAAGTTTTTGTCTGGTTGGTGGATCTATACATAACCATGCATGCTATAAAATATCACACATGGGCAATAATATCTGTTTAAGACTTACATAACTTGCATTCCGTTGCCTTAGTATTGTGGTAGATTCTAACCCCTTTTGCATTCGACATTAACCCCATTCTGTGTTGATTGACACATATCTATGTCACTTTGTAATTCACGTTTTTCTTCTTCTTCTTCTTCTTCTTCTTCTTCTTCTTCTTCATCTTCTTCTTCTTCTTCTTCTTTTTTAAAACTGAGTCGTATGTCTGGGATATGCTTTTGAGAATGATTTATACTTCTTTTTAATCAATACATTGTGGATACTAAGAACAGACAGGAAATGTGAGCTTACAAGCATTTGATAACAAGGAAATGGCTTAATGGACGTGTACATCTACCTTTTGCATTTTGTTTTAAACAATTCCATCGCCATATTCTTGCGTATAGCCGTATGTGAAGTGGTTTTTATGTGGTTGCATGGTTGTTGTATGGTATATCTGAATATGCCATGTTCGTTAATATACAGCCCTCCACATTGAGTATTACATAAGTACTACTGTCCACCTTTCTTTGTCTGTTCATCTGAATTTTTGCTTATGTTATTCTTTTTTTTTTTTTTTTTTTGTCTTGGCATTAAATGTATCTGATGATACTATCACAATATACAGGGTGTCATCCCACTTCTCGAGAAACCATCTCATTGGGCTTTCCCCTTTCAAATGTCAGAAGCCGTCCAAAGCTAAAACGATAGGCGTTTTCTCTTTCTGTGTATGCCTTAATAGCCCTCATATTTCTTAGCAATATAAAAGAATTGGCTACTCGGAACATCAAATAAACCAAGCTCAGCTGCGATCGTTTTTTTGTTTGTTTTTCTTTTTCTGTGTCCCTAATCAGGGTTTGAATTAGATAAAATGGCAAACGCAGCTACAGGTTTTGGCTTTCTTGGCAAGATTTAACAAAATTAAGCTTAAAACTGATGAAATACACTCCAAGATATTTCTAACAATAACCACCTGCGTTTGTGCCGTATTCTATGTAACCACATTTATTTGAATGCAAGGTACTTCATCAGAGAGAGAGAGAGAGAGAGAGAGAGAGAGAGAGAGAGAGAGAGAGAGAGAGGAGAGAGAGAGAGAGGAGAGAGAGGGGGAGAGGGAGAGAGAGAGAGAGAGAGAGACAGAGAGAGAGAGAGAGAGAGAGGAGAGAGGAGAGAGAGAGAGAGAGAGAGAGAGAGAGATGGGGGGGGGGGGGGATATGTTCATGTTGGGGACTGGGAGGGGTATTGAAACTGACACATTTCATCATCGATCATTCTAAACATATCTGGCCGGTAAAACTTTCATTCTCTCAAATTACTTGTAAGCATTCTAGTTTGCGGGTGTTTAATTTGGCAGTATGCAAACATATATCACCACTTTATCATCACCAAAATGATTCAAGGAATGCTATCGAACATGACTCGTTTCCACCTCCCACATTCCATCTCCCTGGAAAAAAGTATAACACACATGACGGATGACCATAGCTTGGAATGGGATTGCTATGATGATGATGATGATAAATCTAGATCGTGGTGATTTGTATAATCCATAAGAAAAGCATACACGCTGGATTAAACAAACACGCTGATTAAACAAATCGGTTATCCTACTGTGGTAGTGTTGGGTATCTTCGGAAATCTGATGATCATTCTGATCGTGAATCGTCTTTCACTGGAATCTACTTACAGTGTGTTGTTTCAAGTTCTGGCGGGCTCTGACCTGACGCTGTTAAGGACAGGCCCCCTAAATAGCTGGCTCGAAGCAAAATTTGATGTACCAAAACTTCAAAGTGTGGGTACTCGGCCATGTAAATTGGATCAATTGATTGAGTATATGACGTCCCCTTTATCAGCATGGATGCTTGGGACTTTCACCATGCAAAGAGCAGCCTCTGTGCTATGGCCTCATCGCATCAAGGCTGTGTGGACGAAGAGAGCGTTGCGTACCGTTGCCGCTATAGTAATTGTGGTTACCTTCCTAATCAACTGTCACTTTCTTTACGGATTTGATCGTGATGACGAGCATTGTCCAGACTCGTGTTGTCCTGAAGCTGTATCAGAAACGTACGAATGGTTTATGGGCAAAATATGGCATTGGGTGGACTTTGTTCAACTCTGCATTCTACCATCATTGCTGATGGTTTTTAGCAACAACATTCTTCTATGGAAACTTGTCAGATCAAATAGGAAAAGCAGGCATCTCCCTGTACAACAAGCCACAGAGGATTCCAGACAACATGACGCGTATTCAATGATTGTGACCCTTGTATTTATCAGTGTTACTTTATTCTCATGACAACGCCTATACAAGTGAGAATGATCCTTCCACGTGTTGATAAAGACGACCCAATATGGTATGGAAAGTACAAAGTATTTTCGAGCCTCGCTCGTGTTCTGTGGTACAGCAATAGCGCTGTCAACTTCTACATGTACTATCTAAATGGTCGCAAGTTCAGAGCAGAGTTATGTTTGCAAACATAATCATTAAGTGTTTCAGACTATCTCATAACTATGAAAGTGGTGGAAAGGGGTCTTAGATGGAATAAAAGCTGTCAGCTGAAATATTTTGTATAAGCTTGAAAATCAAGAAACGCAGCTGCTTTCTTATTTTCTTCATTATGGGTCACGGATGATGCCCGATCTGTTATTTTACCGCCATAGCCGCTACTAACGGCTATAACGGCCCAAGAGGTTTTTTTTTCTTCTGTATAGAATATCTCAGAAAGTACTTGGCCAATATTTCTGAAAATTTGTAGGTATGTTCATTATGGGCCATGGATGATGCCTGATGTGATATTTTAAACTGTTATAGCCGTTAGTAACGGCTGTAACAGCCCGTAACGGTTTTTCTTCTTTAGGGAATATCTTAGAAAGTACTTGGCCGATCTTTCTGAAAATGTGTAGGTATGTTCATTATGGGTCACGGATCATGCCTGATGCTTTATTTTACCGTTATATCTGTTACTAAAGGCTATAACGGCCCATAACGGTTTTTCATTTTATGGAATATCTCAGAAAGTACTTGGCCGATCTTTCGGAAAATTTGTAGGTAGGTTCATTATGGGTCACGGATCATGCCCGACGTTTTCTTTTACCGTTATAGCTGTTACTAATGGCTATAACGGCCCATCACATTGTTGCTTCATTATGGAAAGTCTCAGAAAGTATTTGGCCAAACGTTCTGAAAATTTGAAGGCATGTTCATTATGGGTCACAGATAATGTCCCATGTTTACCAGAATAGCAGTTACTAAGGGCTATAACGGCTGGAAACGGTTTTCCTCTTTATGGAATATCTCACGCATATTCAAGATAAACTGGGAGTACGTTTATATGCTTTGCACCTTGTTTTCCTTTCTTACACTTCATTTCATGTTTTCAATTGGCTACATGCGCTACGTGCTTAGTACATATTCTTCTTTTTTTTTTTCTTTTTCCTTCTTTTTTTTTTTTGCTGTCCCAACCTCTGCGCCACCTCAGAGGCAGTGTACCCACGCCGCTCATTCCGACACCCCGTCCACAGCCACAGCCCGGTCGGCCCCGCCACATCCCCGGCACCGGCAATCCACAGGCAGCAATCAATGTCAAGTCGTCAAGAGGCAACCCACCGGAGGAGGCACTGCACTGCTGCCGAGTCACTTCGGTGGTGTTCAGTGGCGCATGTTCTGATCTAACATACGCAGGACACCACTTACTAAGCCCCCTACTGACGACAATAATTGCTTAGTCGCGGAGCCGGCGTGAGTGAGCTCTCCTCCGGAGGGCGCCACCACGTCCGTCCAACGACAGCCCCCATGGACTAGCCGAGACCGGTGACCCCGACGGAACCAAACCAAGGCCACAGACGTGGAGAGGACATCGAAACTGAGGTCACCATGAGAGCAGGGCATGAAGGGCCACAGAATTTGAGACTTTTTTTTTTAATGCTGATCAATGAGAATGAGGATGATTAAGATGATGCTACGGATTTCCATTTCGGTCTGAGACTACATGACAGGGCTGTACTCTACGCTTCCTTTCATAATATATCCCGGCATCAACCAGGCCCGAGAGATGCAGGCACCTGCAGTGTTGGTCAGGAAGTTTGAGCAACACTCTCAGAAACGCATCCATTAAGTGGATAAAACTCGACTGTGTGGTCCCAGTCTTCCCAACTGAGTCCGCAGCAAACTCAACTCTGGGTACGAGCCGGTCGGGGCAAAAAAACCCACATGACTTCTGTTGGGATTCGAACCCACGACCTCCCAGCCGGGAGTCCGCGACGCTAACCCCTTCGCCACGGCGGGTGGTTAGTACATATTCTTTCTTTCTTTGTTGTTGTCGTTGTTGTTGTCGTTTTTGTTGTTGTTGTTGTTGTTGTTGTTGTTGTTGTTGTTGTGTTTGTTAGCTTTTTGTAATCCCAGTTCTTATAGAACAGGGAGTACTTTACAATGGGAACGAAGATTTGCTGTGTGTGTGTGTGTGTGTGTGTGTTTGTGTGTGTGTATGTGTGTGTGTGTGTGTGTGTGTGTGTGTGTGTGTGTGTGTGTGTGTGTGTGTGTGTGTGTGTGTGTGTGTGTGTGTGTGTGTAACTAAGCAAGATGACTTAACCGAAACAAAAATGATCAACTCACACGCTCTCTCTCTCTCTCTCTCTCTCTCTCTCTCTCTCTCTCTCTCTCTCTCTCTCTCTCTCTCTCCTCTCTCTCTCTCTCTCTCCTCTCTCTCTTTGTGAAAATGTGTAGGTATGTACATTATAGGTTACGAAGATTCCTACTGTGTTAATTTACCGTTATAGCCGTTGCTAGCGGCCATAACGGCCCATAATGGTTTTCTTTCCTTATGGAATATCTTAGAAAGTTCTTGGCCGATCTCTCTGAAGATTTGTAGGCATGTTCCTAACGGCTATAACGGTCCATAACGGCTTTTCTTTTCTATGAAATATTTTAGAAAGTGCTTGGATGAACTTTCTGAAAATTTGTAGGTATGTTCATTATGGGGCACGGATCATGCCCAATGTTTTCAATTACCGTTATAGCCGTTACTAACGGCTATAGTTGCCCATAACAGTTTTCTTCTATATGGAAAATCTCAGAAAGTGTTTGGCCGATCTTTCCGAAAATTTGTAGGAATGCTTCCTATGAAACACAGATCGTGCCCGATGTTTTATTGTATCGTTCTAGCCGTTATTAACGGCCAGGACGGCCCAAAACGGTTTTCCTTCTTTATGTAATATCTCAGTAAGTACTTGGCCAATCTTTCGGAAAATGTGTAGGTATGTTCATTATGAGCAACGGATGATGCCCGATGTGTTATTTTAACTGTTATAGAAAGTACTGGGCCGATCTTTCTGAAAATTTGTAGTATGTTCATTATGTGTCACGAATCATATCCGATGTTTATTTCACCGTTATATCCGTTACTAACGGCTATAACGGCCCATAACTCTTTTTTGTGTGGAATATCTTAGAAAGTACTTGGCCGATCTTTCGGAAAACTTGTGGGTATGTTCATTATGGGTCACGGATCATGCCCGATGTTTTCTTTTACCGTTATAGCTCTTACTAACGGCTATAACGGCCCATAGCAGTTTTTCTTCTTTATGGACAATCTCAGAAAGTATTTCGCCGATCTTTCTGAAAATTTGAAGGTATGTTCATAATGGGTCACAGACGATGGTCCATGTTTACCAGAATAGTCGTTACTAAGGGCTATAACGGCCCAAAACGGTTTTTCCTTATTATGGAATATCTCAAGCGTATTCAAGATAAACTGGGAGAACGTTTATATGCTTTGCATCTTGTTTTTGTTGCTCTGTGCGTGCGTGCGTGCGTGCGTGCGTGCGTGCGTGGTGGTGTGTGTGTGTGTGTGTGTGTGTGGTGTGTGTGTGTGTGTGTGTGTGTGTGTGTGTGTGTGTGTGTGTGTGTGTGTGTGTTCCCTGTGGTAGTTGGAATGTGTACATATAACAGTATTACCTCATTAAATCTTGTACATTCACACATCTGTGACAACAACAACAACAACTGCAATATAGATTTTTAAAAAACAATAATAATAATAATAATAATAATAATAATAAATAATAATTTTAAAAAAAATGATAATAATAATCATCATCATCATCATCACCATCATCATCATCATCATCATCTCATTATTATTATTATTATTATATTATTATTATTATTATTATTATTATTATTATTATTATTATTATTATTCCTATTCTTATTCTTATTATTATTATGATAATGATAATAATAATATATATAGATAATAATGACAAGAAGAAGAAGAAGAAGAAGAAGAAGAAGAAGAAGAAGAAGAAAGAAGAATAGTAATAACCAAAATAATGACAGCCTGTGCTATGAGTTTACATTACGGCAAACTTTGAAAGAAATCCCTAATATGACAAATCTTAATACTGTTAATTTGTCACGTTAAGGCACGCTTGCACGGCGCGCGTGCGCGCGCGCGCGCGCAGCGACCACACACACAACACACACACACACACACACACCACACAACACCACACACACACACACACGCACCACGCACCACGCACCACACACGCACGCAACACACGCACGCGCACCACCACCACACACACGCACACACAACGCACCCACACCACGCACGCACGCACGCACGCACCCCACCGCACCACGGCACGACGCACAGCACGCACGCACGCACGACACACACACACAACACACACACAACACACACACAGGTGTGCGCCTGCGTCCATGCCTGCTCTGTGTGTGTGTGTGTGTGTGTGTGTGTGTGTGTGTGTGTGTGTGTGTGTGTGTGTGTGTGTGTGTGTGTGTGAACGAAATAAGAATAAGATTCCATTGTCATTTATAGCATTGCAAAATAGACAGCTCCTGTCAGTATCTGTCTGAATACGGTACCGTGTACGTACATTGAACTGATGGGGGAGTTTGTCTGTCAGACTGACCTTCCAGTTTCTGTTTGAATTAAGATGAGTATTGAGTTTAAAAAGGAAGGAAGGAAGGAGGAAGGAAGGAAGGAAGGAAGGAAGGAAGAAAGGAAGGAAGGAAGGAAGGAAGGAAGGAAGGAAGGAAGGAAGGAAGGAAGGAAGGAAGAATAAACAAAAGAAATGCAGACAGACTGAGAGACAGACAAACCGGCAGAAAGAAGGAAAGAAAGACAAATGCCCCTTCACTTTCCTGTTCTCTTCTGTCCTTGACCCACCATACCCACTCTGTCTAACTAAGCTAGTCACAAAAAGTTAAGGGCCCCTTAGATTTTGGGGTACTCTAAGTAATGGGTCTGAATGCTCGTAAACAAAGCGCAGCGTGTTTCATTCTGAGCTATTCTGACAGCTCACACACACACTGTATGACCGAAATAATCTTTCAGACGACGCATTTTTCGGGTCGAGAATATGCGCTCAGCCAAAACACCAAAAATCCGTGAATAATGCATGAAGTTTGGCCAGGCGCAGATTACACAGCAGTTTTGAATTGAGAATCGGCACAGTGCACGTGCAAGGCCTGCCTATGTTGAACACTTTTCAATGACAATTTGCTGCGGTGGGTATAAAATGACCGCTAATCGGGGCTGCAATAACCATGCCTCCAAGACGAAAACTGTCAACACTAGATCGCGGTCGGGCTCTGGGATGGCTCCAAGATGCATTTCTGGAAGAGAGGTGGCAAGACGTCTGGGAGTGAGCCACTCAGTCATTCAACGCCTTCACCAGCGATACCAAGACACTGGAAGTGCCGAGGAACGACCACGCTCAGGGCGGCCAAGAATCACCAACGGGCAAGACGATCGCTACTTGATGCTGACAGCAGTCCGCAGCAGAACCATCAATGCAACCACTCTGAGACAGGAGCTGAGAAGAACGACTAACATCAACGTAAGTCACCAGACCGTCCGAGGTCGCCTTCACAGTTTCAACCTCCGCTCAAGAAGGCCCGCCGTCCATCTCCCACTAACACAGCACCATCAACAGGCCAGAAGGAAGGTGGTGTCGACGTCATCGGCGATGGACGAGGCAGCAATGGAGCACCATCCTCTTCACCGATAAATCAAGATTCTCCCTGTCCCGAAATGATGGCCGGGTACGCGTCTGGCATCGTCCAGGGGAGAGGCTTGCTGATGGCTGTGTTCGTGAGCACGATCGCTATGGAGGCGGCTCCCTGATGGTATGGGGAGGCATCCACCTTCATGGCAGGACACCCCTTCACCTTGTGCCAGGGAGACTTACTGGCGTAAGGTACAGAGATGAAATCGTGAGGCCGTTTGATTATCCCCACTCTGCAAGCCATGGGACCCGGTGCCACCCTCATGGACGACAACGCCACTCCACACCGCGCCCGTGTGGTGAACGACTACCTGAGGCAGCAGCAGGTTCCACGACTGGACTGGCCATCGCGTTCGCCTGATTTTGAACCCTATTGAGAACTTTTGGGACCATCTGGAACGCCGCGTCCACGACAACCACCCTCCTCCTGTTGACCTCCACCAACTGTTCCAATTTCTGCTGCAGGAGTGGAACGCCATGCCTCAACAGACCCTTGTGACTCTGATCCAGTCCATGAGGCCTAGATGCGTGGAATGTGTGGGTGCAAATGGCGGACATACGCACTACTGAAGCTTTTCAATAAACTTTCTTGTGAATTGTCAATTTTGTGATTTTCAAAAGAGGGGTTTGATGTTTGATCCTTGATTTTGTCCAGAAAAATTGAATTGACACAATTGCAATGGCATTGACATGAAAGCTAAAGACATGAAATAAAATACGGTATAAGCTGTTTTCCTGTGCGTTATGTCGTTTTATTTTGGTGAGAGTTTCTCTGTCTGGCCCTTAACTTTTTGTGACTAGCTTATCATGTCACTCTCTCTCATCCTTGTTTCCATTTTCTCTCTCCCTTGGCCCTCCCCCCCCCCTTTATTTTTGTATATAAAAAAAAATGTTTTATTACTTTTACCTTACATTGCCATTTCTGTCTACAGCATAATTTTATGTTGTTGGT
>CM031618.1:14988421-15001138 GCA_018398815.1 Conus ventricosus
TCTCTCTCTCTCTCAGGTTTTCACTTTGCTAGTTGTACCAGAGGGAACAACTGAGTCACTATCAAATGCAAGGGAACTCGGTGCGTGTCACTAATAGTTAGTCATGTGTGTTCAGGCCTTGTGGGTGCTTTGTTTGTAGTTTACGAATCAAGAATTTTTCCCTGAGGTCTCTATGAATGTCACTGTCTATGTACTGTTTTTCAATTGGCATACAACGCATGTCTTGAAGTGAGTGGTTGTGCATGTTGAAATGATGTTTGACGTGGGTGCCTGTATTGTTCTGGATGTGTGACCTATGTAAGTAAAAGCGTTGTTTGAGCGAGTTGCGTGTTTCTCCTACGTATTGAGCTCCCTTGCATTTGGTGCAGTAGAGCAGGTACACGATGTTTCTTGTGCTGCAGGACATCTCATGGCGAATGGTGAATGTCTCGCCACTAACATCACTGGTGAACTGACGTGTCTCTACTACATGCTCCTTACAGATGACACAGCGTTTTCGAATACATCTGTGGCTTCCAGGGGTGTCAGTGGATGGTTCTTGTGGAGGAAGCATGGAAGGCATCAGGATGTTTCGTAGACTATTTGAATTTCTTTCTCCTACTATGGGAGCTCTGGCATGGCTTGTTTCATCTTGTTGCTTTCATGTAAAGCTGGTTGCTGTTGTTGCAGCCACTGACGTAGAGGGGGGTTGGCAGGGTTGTGAGTTATGATGAATGGGACCCTCTTCTTGGGAGTTTGGAGCCTGTATTCGAGGTCTCATTACGTGGGATGCTGCTGACTCTTTCCATGGCTTTCTGGATGGTGTAGGTACTGTACCCTCTACGTTGAAAGTGCTTGGCGATCTCTTGGCAGCGAAGGGTGAAGGCTTCGTCTGTCGAGCATAACCTGCGAGCGCGTAGCATCTGGCTGAATGGTATGTTGTTTTTGCATACCTTGGGATGACAAGAGGAAGCATGTAGGTATGCATGGGCGTCTGTTGGTTTTGAGAAAAGATCTGTATGGAGGAAGCTTCCTTGAGGATGATGTTGATGTCCAGGAAGGGGATGGAGACAGGTGATGACTGATAGGTGAACTTGACAGTGGGATGGAAAGTGTTGATGAATTCAATGAACTGATCAAGTTCCTCCTGCGTTTTGGTCCACAATAGAAAAATGTCATCTATGAACCGTTTCCAGAAGCAGCTGTCGACGATGATGGGGCTCTGAGTGAGCAGGTTGTCCTCTAACCATCCCATGAAGATGTTTGCCACGGTGGGGGCCATAGGGGTTCCCATTGCTGTCCCCAATTCTTGTTTATAGATGATGTCCTCAAAGTGGAACCCGTTGTTTTGTAAAATGTGTCTCACCACTTCAAGGACTCTCTCAATTGGGGGTGTCTTTGTCTGCAGATGGGACTGTAAAAAGTACCTGATGGCGGTTTCCATGTCTCCTGTGGGATGTTCGTATAGAGGCCAACAACATCAATGGTAACGAGCAAGGTGCCACTCTTGAAAGGCCCATGAGCCGTATTCCAGTCACGTAGCGTTTTTAACATATGAGTTGTGTCTTTGACGTGACTTGGGAGGGTGGTTACGATATCCTGAAGCCAGAAGTCAACCAGTTTTGAGAGATTTTCAGTTGGGCCATTTACTCCCGACACGATTGGGCGACCTGGAGGATTCTGCAGGGTCTTGTGTATTTTTGGCAAGTGGTAGAACTGATGAGTCCTGCATACCTTTAGCTCCACTAGCGCCCATTGCTTGGTGTTGTCATCAATATGGCCGTCGCTGTGGAGATGTTCTACCAACTCGTTTGAAATCTCTGCTATTTGGATGGTAGGATCTTTTGGGAGCTGCTTGTAATGCAACTGGTTGTTTAGTAGTCTGTTGGCCTCAGTGATGTAGTTTTCGGTGTCTTGGACAGCAACAGCACCACCTTTGTCAGCTCTGCTGATTCTGATGTTCCTGCTGAGGACTAGCTGCCGTAGCTGTTGTAGGGCTGCTCGTAGATTTTGCCTCAGGTTGTCCCTCTGGTGTCCGGAACTGCGGTATGTGTCAGTCAGGTTTTCTAGGGTGGCACAGTACGTATCCAGAGCTCTGTCTTTTTCGACGGGTGGCTGGTATCCCGTCTTCTTATAAAATTTGGGTACAGGAGTGTCTTCTTTACCTGCAAAGAGCTCTCTGAGTCTAACTTTCCGGCACCCTTCCCTGACATATATATATATATATATATATATATATATATATATATATATATATATATATATATATATATATATATATATATATTATATATATATGTGTGTGTGTGTGTGTGTGTGTGTGTGTGTGTGTGTGTGTGTGTGTGTGTGTGTGTGTGTGTGTGGTGAGAGAGAGAGAGAGAGAGAGAGAGAGAGAGAGAGAGAGAGAGAGAGAGAGAGAGATGTGTGTGTGTGTGTGTGTGTGTGTGTGTGGTGTGTGTGTGTGTGTGTGTGTGTGTGTGTGTGTGTGTGTGTGTGTGTGTGTGTGTGTGTGTGTGTGTGTGTGTGTGTGTTACGGATGGTGTGGTGCTGTGTGTCTGACTGTCTGACTCTCACTTTCAAAAGTCTGGATGTGTGTAACGATTTTTCCCTACACACCCCCGCAGCACACGAACATGGATAGCCAGGCAACACACAAGTTCAGTTTGTTTTCTTTTGTATGCTGGCTCTTGTGATGAGTGGTGAGTGTGCGATCTCACTTTCGACTCTGAGGTCCCTTTCTGAACCCGACACAATCCAATGATCATGTGCAATCTGTTTGTACATTCCAGGCATGGCTGTTTGCTGCTCGGTTTCCATGACCAAGTGAGCCCATTGTTTTATCTTTTTTTTTTAATTTCATTTTGGATAGCTTGCACAAAATGACCCTAGTTTTATTTTTTCAGAAATAAATGGACACGAACCCACTGGGAACTTGGGCACGGATCCTTAAAGAGACAGAACATCGGTCTTTTTTTCAACTGAGAGAGAAAATGACTGTTGCTGAATTTTGAAGGGGCCTTCAGAGTTGTGGAATGAATTATAGCGAGCTAATTACAGGGTATCCCTGAAAAACAAAACCGTTTATACCATGTCAGTCTGCTGAAGACGCAAAATGCTGTATGTTTCTGTTGAGTATACGCAGCTATGGTACAGACACTGCCATTACTTTGGCTGTGAACTGGAATAGTCCCTTCATTCTGTTCGAGACGACAGAAGGTCTATAACTCGATTTATACACACTGCTTTCATATTGCGTCCGGGAGCCAGCTTTGAAGCCCAGTGCATATTTTGGTGAGTACTGATAGATATATGTGCTAGCCTATTTAACATTTCTGATAGGTTGAAATAAACTGGCATCTAATACCTAAGTCAGGGATAAGACACTACCTATCGCATTTGTTCACATGAAAACGTTTTGTGACCAGTTATGGATCAAACTTCAGTTGGGGGATATAGAATCAATATTGCCTCGCCACACAAAACTAATTTTGTTCACACACACACACACACACACACACACACACACACACACACACACACACACACACACACACCACACACACACACACACACACACACACACCACACACACACCACACACACAGAGCTAGAAAGTCCATCTCTCATCTCTGCACGCTAATATGGAATAATTACTGCTTATTACATTATAGTAAATATCTAACAGGACTACATATCAAACAAAAGGTAACTTTGAAAGCAAAATCAATACCAGAAGAAAAAAAAAAACATCAGTCACTGTCATGCCCAATAAACATGGCAAGTATACCTTATGAGCCACACAATCAAACAAAACGTGGGCTCTCGACACGTTTGCCTTACCACATATTCATTTTGTTCCTGCACTATATTTTGTTCTGAATGCGTCGAATTTGTCTATTAAATACTGAAACAAAGTTTCTGTACTGATACATATCACGAACCTGCAGGTGTTCAATGCCTTCTACCTGATCAAAGCTGAGAACATGGCTATTTCGAGCATTAACCCGCAAATAAGGGATGTTCTGGTTGTTTCTAAAAAAAAGTCCCAAACCACTTGTTTTAAAAAACTTGATGACACTCTTGTAAAGTCAAGGGACAGAAAGTGACTGTTCACTCATTTCAGTTTTAGCTCTCTTTTTGGCAGATCTGTCAGCGAATTCATTACTCAAAATTCCACAGTGTGAAGGAACCAGAAACAAAAGTTAAATCGGTCCCTTTGCACATCAAAATATGAATTAAATAACATAGTTCCTTTAAATATAAAGTTTTCAGAATTAGAACTGAAAAACTTGATAGATTGTAGTGCTGACATTGAGTCGACACATAACAATACTTGCAAGATTGATTGCGGTATATCAATTAAATATGTCAAAGCCATTAGTATAGCTATCATTTCGGCAACTAAGATCGATTTTTGCCTATTGAATATGCTTTATCTACTTTAAGTGATGGGATAACAAAAGCAGATCCACTGTCTTTGTTCTTTGTCAATGATCCATCAGTATATACCTTAAGATGGTTAGGATTCTTGTTTTGCATATGCATCTTTGTTGAATATGACAAGATATGCGGATGATCAGCCTTTTTAGCATCAGTGTGATTTCCCAGCTTGGGATTGGATCAGTATGATAAATCTTTGCTAAAGAGTCGGGGGTCAAATTAGTTTTTTTTCTGCAATAGATGGGCAGAGTACGAGCCAATAGTAGACAAGCAGGAAATGTTTTTTGCTAGTTTGGGTAATCAGTAGATGGATTTAAAGAGATTTCTGTTTCATTTAGAGTAAAATTACACCTTTCATAGCTGTGCATTTCACAACATATTTTGCCAAAGTGAGTGTTATGTATTCGTTTAAAGGCAAAACACCAATTTCCGAATTTGTCCCTACTGTAGAAGCATGTACAGGGATTCCCAAGCATAATTTAAAAGCCTTGCAATCACCACTTTGCAGTTTATGCAACAATAATTAGGAGCACAAAAGAAAGCTTCTTGAGCATACAATAGCTTAGACCCAAACGAGTGATATTGCCAGAATTTTCAATGTTTTTACATTCTGGCCACAGCTTTGCTTGCTTAAGATTTTCAAAAATTTCAAACTTCTCCTTGCCTGGTTAAGAGATAATCAATGTGAACTTTCCATGTCAATTTAGATGTGAAGTAAACTCTACGAATTTTACTGTCTGTACATACTGAAGTGTCTAGTCTAAAAGACGGCAGATCAACAGGATCATCGCCATTATTAAATAACACTATATACGTTTTTTTAATGGGAAAGTTTCTGTCCATTTTCAAACAAGTACTTCCTAAGATTATTTAGCTCTGCCTGATACATTTTTTGTGTGTGTGTAATAGTTGATTGATCTTTTTGGCGTTTTTTTTTTTCTTAGGCTAGCATTTATCCACATACACAGATCATCAGCATAATGCACAACGGTAGCGTTTTTCTAGTTATGTGCTTTGGGAGATCATGTAACAAAATACAAATAACATAGAGCAATTACGGAACCATGGGGAATGCCCATTTGTAACGATTTAAAATTTGAATGTGTTTTCTTCCCTGACTTGCAAACTTCTTTCTGATAAAAATTCTCTAATGTAGTTCTAAAAATTACCAGACCTGCCACTTTTCTTCAGTTTATGAAGCTAAAGCATGCCACACGCTATCAAAGGCTTTTTTAACATCAACAAATGTCGCCAGAATACTCTTTCGCCTGGCAAAGTGATGCTTATTTGTGTTGTTAATTTTACAATGTGGTCAGTTGTTGACCTTTCCTTTTCTGAAGCCTGCTTGATTAATAGGTATTATTCCTTTTTTATCTCAAAAGTAGATAAGCCTATTTAGTATAAGTCTTTCCATATGTTTTCCTACATGAGACGTCAGAGCTACAGGCCGGTAACTGTGGACACTTGTGGGAGACTTTCCTTGCTTTACAATGGGGATAATTACAGACTGGTTCCAAATTGATGGCATAACACCATTATTCCAAACCGTTGGAATATTTTCAATAAAAAAACATAGATAATTATCTGGTAAATGTTTTAGCATTTCATTCGAAACAGCGTCCAATCCAACTGATGATAATTTATTACCTATCAGGGAGATAGAGTCGTTTAACTCGCATATAGTTATGGGGGCATTTATATAGTGGTCATCATTTGAAACTGGTTCTTCGTACATCTCTGTTTTTTTTTTCTTTCCTTTTCCTATGTTGTATGCAATCTTGTGGAAGTCTTTCTTTGAAAACATGTTAGCGAATGCTTCTACTTTTTCAGATGAGGTTGCGAATTTTTTATTATCCAAATTAACTGGATATCTTGGGAGATTTATCCTTTTTTTCATAGTTTGAAATGTTTGCCACACTTTTTGAAGGTCCTTATCATGAGAAACTTCTTTAGCACACAATGCTGTCCAGTAAAGCGCTTTGCTTTTGCAATTACTCGGTTAGAGTGTGACTTAGATTTTGTCATTTCTAGGTGGTTTTCTTCACTTTCGTTTTTAATATATTCTGTGTATTTCAGTTTCTTTAAGGCTACAGCTTCTTCACAATCCTTAGTCCACCTCACATTGCCGGTATGAAGTGTTTTTTAAGAAGTATTAGTATGACATTTTGGTATTGAATCATCAGCGGCCAAGAGAATCATTTTGTTGAAATTTTGAATACATATCATTTACATTTTCTTCATCTTCACACAAGTCTCTATGTGTCTGTAGGAAAGAAAAGCCTGTGTGTGTGTGGGGGGGGGGGGGGGGGGGTGCGAGCGTGCGTGCGTGCGTGCGTGCGTGTGTGTGTGTGGTGTGTGTGTGTGTGTGTGTGTGAAAACACATTTATATGTGGAGCATTTATACGTCATTAGTTCTATGCCCATTGTGAATGTTTATGTGGGCTGCCTTTGTATTAATCAACGTGTGTGTAATCATTCAGCTCTAAATGGCATGCTAGAAATCACAGATTGTGATGGATATAATTCAATCGTTTCTATTTATTGTGTCCATTGCTAAACGGGCAATAGTTAATGATTTTAAAAGATCAGTGAACTGTCTTATTTGTTCCTTGTTTATCTTGAAAAACTGAAGAATTAAGTTTTTGAACTCTATTCTAAACTTTCGACCCATTGTACAATACAGATAAAAGTTGATGGCGCTGTTGCTGTACCACAAGATACGGCTGAGGCCAGTGAAGACTTTGTATTGTCCATACCGAATGGGGTCATGGTCATCTACAGGTGGCATGCATTCTGTTACTGATATGGGTACTGTCAGGAGAATAAAAAGAAGCACTGACAGTTATGAGTGTTACTGTCAATGCAGACACCTGCTGTTGTCTGGAATCCTCAGTGGCTGTTGCACAGAAGGACGCCTGCCTTTTTTCATAGACCCGATTAGTTTCCAGAGAATGATACCATTGCTAAGTACCAACAGGACAGACGGCAGAACACAAAACTCAAGTACGTCCACCCAAATCCACACACTGTGTACAAACCATTCGTACTTCCCTGCTTCAGCTGGACAACAACTATCGTCACAATAATCTACACGACGTTCAAATCCAAATAGAAGTGACAGTGGATCAGAAAGTTAACAGCAACCATTGTACTGGCAACTACCCTCGACGTTCTCTTTGTCCACACAACACTGATTCGATGAGGCCACAGCACAGAGGCCGCTCTTTGCATGGAGATGGTCACAAGCATGGATGCTGACAACGGTGGCGTCATGTGCTTTATTACCTGCTCTACTTTACATGGCCAGGCACCTAGGTGTCGAATTCTTGGTACATCAAATTCTCTTGCGAGCCAACTGTCCAGAGGACTTATTATCAACATCAACAAGTCAGAGCACGCCAGAACTTGGAATAACAACCAAGATTGGATGCAGGAAGACGGAACATAATCAAAACTATCATAAGATTCCGAAGATTCCAAACACAAGCACAACAGGGTTCCCAAATTTTGTAGATCGCATCATACGCCTGTCTATACGGTCGATATAGATCATACCACGAATCATATCATTATAATCATCATCATCATCATCATCTTCATCATCATCCCATTCCGTGTTAATGTTTGGATCGTCTGTCACATTGGACATACTGCTGACTAAGGAGATGGGAGCGTGGAATGCAATTCAATTCACTTTGTATATTGACTTTCGTCGGTATCCTTTAAGCCCTTTCCTCCCTGCAGTTCTTTCCCCTTTTGGGTTTGATCACGGGTGATTGAATGTTTGTGTGCGTGCAAAACATTTGTTGTTGTTTTTGTTGTTGTTGTTGTTGTTGTTGTTGTTGTTGTTGTTGTTGTGATGGTACTTATGGATAGATGAGCAAAACAGACCAAAGATCACATTTACCGGCAGGGGGGGGGGGGGGGGGGGAATGAGGATTTTCCCCCGTAATTTTATTGTTGCAAATTACAGCTAAAAATGATGAGAATCAAGATTATGAAGAGTGTATCTTACATTGCCCGAGATAAATCAAGCAAAGAATAACTAACCAAACATAACTGGCTAAGAATGATTAGCCAAGCAGACGAGCACAACTACAGGAACGTATTCGGGAATAAACCAAGGCCGATTTTCTGAAAGATCATGATGAACAGTACAACTCTCTTCTCTCTCTCCTCTCCTCTCTCTACTCCTCTTCTCTCTCTTCTCTCTCTCTCTCTCTCACTCTCGTCTCTCTCTCTCTCTCTCTCTTTTCTCCTCTCTCTCTCTCTCGCCCTCCACCCCCCCGAGCGCTTTTACCCACGTACACGCTTCTTTTTTGTTCTTTTTTTATTAATCAAACATGTTCTCGGTATTTGTTTAATTAACTATTGTTAATGTGTGCACCATTCTATTTATTTTATTTGTCAATTATTATTTTTATTCAGTTGTGTCTTTATCTATATGTTTATTTATTTATTTACTTATTTTCTCTGTTTATTTGTTTATTTATTGGTCTTCTACACAGACAGCATCATCCACCACCATTCCCACCACCATCTCAGTCACCACAATTACCACTGCCGCCACAATAAATTAAGTTGATTAATGCATGTGGAAATGTCTCTGCCATTGGGAAATAAAGACGCACTACCGAAAACATTCTGAGTCCCTAATATCATCCGTATATATCTCGTTTTCCAAATTTTGATTTCCTTAAGTACTACTTTCCGATCAATCTCAGACCCACACTCTGACATTTTAACCACCAGTCCTGTTCTCTATTTAAAAGAGATTATAATCCACGTAGACAGGATTGAAGCATCAATGGCGACTAGAAATCTCCATAGTAATGTTATGGAGGTACCAATGACAGGTCCCACACTCAGATCAAAGACATACACACGCGCGCGCGCGCGCGCACGCACGCACGCACGCACGCTCACACGCACGCTCACCACACACACACACACACGCGCGCGCGCGCGCGCGCGCACGCACGCACGCACGCACGCACGCACGCAGGCACGCACGCACGCACGCACGCACGCACGCACGCACGCACGCACGCACGCAACACACACACACACCAGAAGAGAGAGAGAGAGAGAGGAGAGAGAGAGAGAGAGAGAGAGAGAGAGAGAGAGAGAGAGAATTGACGAGTCTCTGTGAATACATGTTCTGGTAAGTAGGAATATCCTTATGACCAATGTTCAGTGGCTCAAGGAAAACGGGCATTCATTGAAAATTATAAAAACATTAATTTAGCTAAAATTAAGACGAAAACTTATAATTTCACAGAACAACACAACATAAGCTGTATCTGATAAACTTACAATTAAAGATAGTTCTATATGCCTTTTAAACACATGGGTGGAAAGGGTGGATCATAGATTGGAAGTGGTGTGTGTGTGTGTGTGTGTGTGTGTGTGTGTGTGTGTGTGCGTGCGTGCGTGCGTGCGTGCGTGCGTGCGTGCGTGCGTGCGTGCGCGCGCGCGTGTGTGTGTGTGTGTGTGTGTGTGTGTGTGTGTGTGTGTGTGTGTTGTGTGTGGCGTGTGCATGCGTGGTGTGTGTGTGAGTAAGGGGAAAGAGAGAGAGAGAGAGGAGAGAGAGAGAGAGAGAGAGAGAGACAGAGAGACAGAGGACAGAGAGACAGAGACAGAGACAGACATAAGACAAAGAAGGAGAGAGAGAGAGAGAGAGAGAGAGAGAGAGAGAGAGAGAGGAGATTGGATGAATGAATGAATGAATGAATGAATGAATGAATGAATGAATGAATGAATGAATGAATGAATGAATGAAATGAATGATGAATACTTTCAATCAGAAGCCAATGGCCCATTTTGACGGGCCTCAAACACCATACAGTTACACACGGTAATCATATACAGTAATGAGTACATATTCAGGTACAATGCAAAGTGCCATATTGGACATCTAGCTGATGACGCACGTCTTTGCAAGACGCTCTATACAACTATAATGACAAGGTTCGCATCGTTGCAAGGTTACCTGATGAAGTAAGAGACAACCTGAACAAACACGATTCATAAATACTTTTTTGGGATAAGTTCTTTTTCTTAAATCATTTCTTGGGATTAGTTCTTTTCTTAAATCATTAAAAGCTGCATACAAAAGGACAACATGGATTCCATCTTCCTCAGCAGATAAACATACCGGACCATAACAATTGTGACTCAGTTGTTCTTGTATACTTAGAGAATGTGTGAATATAGATAAAACCCCAAATCTAAATTTAGTCAAAGAATTCTTTACATATTCATTTATGTTGAAAGCCAGATAAAACTCCCCTTTAAATAGCTGTTTTTGAACGTTCTATAAATAAAGATATCTCACTTGTTTGCGTACAATTGTCCAGTTCCCCGGGCCCCCTTCAATCAGTTATTCTCTGTCTAAATTCTTTAATACATGTTGAAACCAATTATACGCCCTGATTATCCCAAACATAAGAAAACCCATATTTGTCTTAAGCTGTTCGAACAATTGTAACCCAATTGTTTCTTTCCTTTTCGTGAAGAGAACATAACATTTTATATGCCTTAAACGGTAATATTGTTCCCCCTACGAGTCACTTTTAACCAAAATGTAATGCAACGTACATAAGAGTTTGAATACATAGGATAACTACCCAGATCGCCATGCAAGAAATCATTCCGTGTTCTCACATATACACCCAAGAACTTCTTAAGACCATATGTGTGTACCTTTTCTATTCCTGAAGCTGCCTTATCCGACGCCATATTTCAGGACTGTATTGCACCATACGTTGCACTTGAGCATCGAGTGGCTTAAAAAAAAGAAAAAACAATTCAGGTGAATTACTGTCCACTTTATACAATAATCTCAGAATCGCTACTAATGCTCTTTTAGCTTTGCTCACCAATTCATCACATGCTGTATAAAAGCTACGTTTGGTTGAAAAGCACAGCCTTGCATACTTAGAACTGTTGGCAACTTTCATTTCTGTTTTACTGTATAATATTTTTCCCTTGCAGCTAAATAAACGCCTTTTCTGAAATCTATAGCATTATTGTCATTCATATCTACCGTCAATTCTAGATAACAGGATGATGCATACAAACTAATTGATTGAGCTTGAAGTCAAACCACTGGTTCTGACATTAAAATAATATCATCTACAAACAATAAGATAAACAGTTCGATTAAATCAGTAGGAAATGTAACACCGTGCTTCCCGTGTTCAATTATTTCTAAAAACAAGTTCATTGATATACCAACAACAAAAAATCACAACTGGTCTGCATACGGCTCCTTCTGTTACTCCTTTTGGACATGCAATACACTCTGTCTTAATTCTGTCTTATTTCTTATTCTTGCTTTGACATTATTATAAATACTTCTTATGTATGTACACATTTTACCTCCTATTCCATTTGACAAGTATTGACACAATAGTTTTGTTGATATAGAATCGAAAGCGTCTTTTAAAATCTATAACGTATAACTTTCTTTCCTTCGGTAATTGTTTTGCACTGCCGCCAAAAGTGTGAAAATAGGTCAGTTGTTGGTTATGTTGTTTGAATCCAGCCTGATATTCACCAGTGATGTTCTTTCCAACTATACATGTTTGCAGTCATACGTTAATTACTGCACTGTAAATCTTACTGGACACATTATTCAGTGGCATCTCTATATCTCCCTCTTTATGCAATTTACACATGATGGATTCTGCCCATTGTTCAGGTATGTACTTTTATCAATAAAGACACTTAACCAAAAACAGAACAACATAATGGCTTGAATATTTCAAACATTCACCTTTTATACCGTCTAGACCAGCCGATTATTAATGCTTTATTTTTTTTTTTGCAATTAGCTGATTAATCCATCCCTCTTCAGTGTCATCAACTGGATAAACATACTCCTGCTGTAACTATGTGTTAGTCCCTGGTTTCTCGAGAACATTCTTAAAATGTTAAAACCAGTCACTAGTACTAATATTGTGGACACACCACCCCGTTCGGGAACAATTTTGCGGACTGCTTCCCAAAACGTGTACTGATACCGACAGAGGAAACAAATCATTAGGTTGCAAACTTCTGTATTCCTTTCCTTCTCTTTCCAAAATATTTGTGTATTCCCTTCGTACTTTGCAATATACTGTCCTGTCACTATTTTGCAACGTTCTACAAACCTTCGAAAGTAATGTTCTTACGGGTTTTTGCTTGCAGCTTTACACTCTTCATGATTTGTTTTCTTGTCTAATCTCTCATCAGAATAAATCCTTTCTTTATACAACCAGTATTTGCAAAATACAGTCACTGGAAAAAATTTAG
>CM031618.1:15006235-15033735 GCA_018398815.1 Conus ventricosus
ACATAGGAAAAGAATTCTTTAAAATGTTAACAACCTCGTTCCCAAAAGAACACAAACTATATAAAATATTCAACAAAAACACCGTCAAACTATCGTTTTCATGCATGCCCAACCTCAAAAAATTTAATTGACGGATCTAATAAAACGAAAACCAACACAACAAAGAAGGGTGAAGAAAGGAAATCTTGCAATTGCATCAAAAAAGAGCAGTGCCCCTGAGCAATAAATGCCTTCACAACAACATTGTATACCAAGCCACTGTGACATCAGAAAATGAAAAAGAAACATACATAGGGATCACTGAAAACCACTTCAAAACCAGATATGCAAACCATAAACAGTCATTTAATAAAGAAAGATATAAAAACCAAACAGAACTGAGCAAATATATCTGGAAACTTAAAGACGCAAAAACAAGCTACAATATATCCTGGAAAATCATAAAAAGAGCATCACCATACAGCAATGTTTCAAAAAGGTGCAACCTATGTTTAACTGAAAAATGGTTAATACTATGCAAACCACACTTAGCAACTTTAAACACCAAAACAGAAATAGTAAACAACTGTAGGCATAAATGGAAATCGTTGTTAGTGAATACACCCAAAACAAAAAACCTGAAAGCCCCCAGAAAACACGTGCAGCCAACCAGCACGTGCAAACAACCGCAAACAGGAGCCCACACGCTATATAACATCGGCGGTGGGCAAACCAAAAACCATCCTGATGACAGCGCAACGCGCTCGAAACAAATTTGTAGATTCTATTTTTAAAAACCTATTTTAACATATATATATATATATATATATATATTATATATATATTATATTTAAGAGGAGGGGAGAGAAGAGGAGATGGAGAGGGGACGTGAGAAGGGGAGAAGAGAGGAGAGGGGAGAGAAAGGGGGAGGGGAGGGGAATGTTTGAAAATTAAGTAGGGGGGGAAAAAGGGGCCCAGGATAACAATTCTTCAGTCATTTTTTTTAAGGACCTTGGAAAAGGGTTTTGAATTTTAAAAAAAATGAAGATGAAAAAATGGGGGGGAATATATATTTATTAAAATATATATATATATTTTATATATTTATATATATAATATATATTTGTAGTAAAAAAAGAAACTGGGGATGCGTGGCACCCCAGAGGAGCCCTCAGAAGAGAAGCCCCCTTAAAAGCAATTTGTTTCGGCCCTTTTTCCCCGGGACATCTGGGGGGGTTGGGCCACACCCGGTTCTTTGACCCCGGGGTTCCCTTTGCCCCCCTTTTTTTTTTTCCCCATCTTGGGACGGGGCCATGGTTGGGATTCAAAACCCATGCCCCTCTGGACATGCTAGTTTACTTAATGACTCGCGCTTTAACCACTGGAAACGGGGACACCGGGTTTTTTGTGGGGAAAAAAGCCTTAGGGAAGTTCTTTTGTTCCTTTGCCAGACCCATTTTGGGAAACACCTCTCTGCCCCCTTCTGCCATTGTTTTTCGGGCTCGGGTTTTTTTCCCTTCCCTGAAACTGAGAGCTGTTTCATGAGGGCTGTAGCGGGACTTTCCTACAATCCCCAAAGCTCCAATTTTTGCATTTTGGGGGACTTTGACTGTTCCCTTCTCTCCTCGGGGCTGTTTGCCGATCAGCTTTAACTTTTCAGTCTTGTAGATTTGAGTGCCCCTTTTTCTCATAGGGCACTGTGAGCTCGTTCATGATCAGCTGCTTGGTTGACTTAGAGTGGATACTATTTTGGGTTCTCTTTGCCACTCTTGGGGATGTTCTCTGGGTGACTTTTTCCTTTCTGGGGGTCTGCAGTGCATTTCCATTCATCTCCCCCATCCAGCAGACTTGCCTGCATGTTTCGAGTGGCACTGTTGTTCTTGGCCATGATTTGTTTGCTCTCCCTTTGGAGAATGTTGCGGGGTGCTTTTGGGGGCCCTGTTTTCCCCCTTTTTGTGGGTTGGTACTAGCCCGGGATACTTGTACGGTTTCTTTGTGACGGGTTTTGTCCCTCCATGTGTCCCTTTCCCTTGGACGGGGTATTTTAATGGCTTAAAACATGCCCCATTTTTTTTGTTTTTCATGGAAAGGGGGGGCCCATGCGGGTCGTTTTTTTTCCCCCCATTTCCCCGGGGTTTCCCCTTTTTGAGGGCGGGAAGGGGTCATTGCGATTGAGAAGGAAGCTGATTGAGAGGGGCCATGTCCCAAAATGTCTTTTCCAAGTTAAAATTCTTTGGATTTGATTCCCCCACGTTGTCCTTTGCCCTTGGGGGGCTCTGCTGGACTGCTTTTTGGATTTCTTTTTTGGTTTTCTTTTTTTTCTCATCCCCCTAAATTCTTCAGGGTTTTTTTTGGGGTTTTTTCCTTTTTCCCTTTTGCCACCATTCAGTTTTGGTCCCCCCAGCCCCTTGTCTGTTGGTCTGTGTTTTGTCCGGGTTATTTCTCTGTTTCTTGAGACTTTTTTTTGAAAATTTCCTTTCCCCTCTTGAACTTTCCTTTTCTCCCTTTGTCTTTAGCTGGGGCTTGTTTTGCTTCTACCACCTTTTTCCCCTGATTTCCCCCCCGGGCTTTGTTGAAGTCTGATTTCCCTGCTTTTATTCCTCCGGATGGTTTTCAGTGGAAGTTTGAGCTTTGCTTGGCGCCCCTTACAGCGCGTTGTCAGTCGGGCGGGGTTGGGACCCCAAACCCTTTTCCTTTGTGAATTTGGGTTGTTTTTTGGCCCCCTTTTCCTCCATTTTGTGGTGCGTTTGTGGATATCATCAGAGGCCCTTGGACCCTTTGGTATCGCATGAACTGCTGAAAACAGCCCTTGTATTTGAAAGGGAGCCCAAAATGGTCAATGGTCCCCAAGCCTTCTTCCGCATCTTCGTTGGTTTCTTTTGCTCTTTGTGTGTTTTCGGGGCGTATCACATCCCATTTTCCCAAAGGCTTTTGACGGGGTTTTTTCTGTGACTGTTGGAAGGGCCCTTTGGTTTGGGGCACGGGAAGACCACAGATTGGGCCCAATTTTTCCCTTTTCCCCCTCAGGGGAGAGACCCCGTGATTTTTTTTGGGGTTTGGGAATACTTCTTTTGGAGAGGAAACTAGGCCCAGCCCCCTCCAGAACAGGGACGTGTCTGTTTTTCTCTGATAAAATTCACTTTTGGTGTATCCATAAGGGCCCTTTTAAGGGAGGGCATCTTGTACCCAAACCCCAAAGGGTTTTTTTTGTCTCGCGTTTTTTTGTTGTGCTTTAAGATGATTTCCCATTGCCAGCACGAACTTTATGGGGGAAAATTCCCACCCATTCCCCAATCCCCCACTTCCAAGTTGATCCAATCGGGTTGGGGTACCCCTTTGGGTTTAGAGAACCCCGCATTGAAAAAGCCATTGAAGTATTTCTTGGCATGTCGGGGATGTTCTTTGGCATTGGTAATTAAAGACCCAACCCTGTTTCATTCATGGGGCAAAATATCCATATGCGTTTGCCAGATCAAGCCACACTTCGTCCCGGTCCCTCTTTTTTTGTTTTTGCTTTTTGGGTTTCGTCCCCGATCATTGTGGGGGGTTTTACACCCAGCCACGCTGGGATGCCCCTTTCTGGAACCCGGGCCAAAACCCGTTCTTGTTTTCCCTCAGGTTCTTTGGGTTGCCTTTTTGGCCCTTTTACAGAAAGAAGATTTTCCCCTTTTCCCTTTCAGTAGTGATATTTGGCCCGAACTGGTGATGTTTATTGAGTTTTGCCCCTTTTTGGGGGTGTACACACCAAATTTCCGTCATCCCCTGGCCTGATCTTTTTGGTTTCTCCAAGCCGATCGAGCAAATGTGGAGCCACCAGCACCCTTGGGGGTTTTTTTGGTTTAAAAATGGTTAAAGGGATTCCCTTTGGCCCCGGGGATGATTTGGCTCTGGCTTTTTCGACCACCTTCTTGATTTTCCCCCAAAGTTGGAGGCTTGCCCTTGAACTTTTTCCTCGGGTTTGGGTGGCCCCCAAAACCGACCCTTTAATTTCGGGGTGGTGCTTTGCTTTGTGGGTCAGAAATATGTTTTTCCCCAAAAATGCTGCTCGAACTCCCCTTTGGGCCAACTTAGGGTCCCAGGGTTTTGGCCCCCTCCAAAAAAGTTTTGGGGAAACTGGAAGGGGGGCTTGAAGAAGCGCTTTTTGTGTCTTCTTTTTTTTGCTCTTTTCCCCTTCCTCGCAATTCCCCTTTGTGAGGGCGCTGTGTTTTTCCCTTTTAGGTCTTCCCCAGTTTTTTCCCAAACCTTTTTTTTTCAGTGGCAGTGCGGGTTTTTTCATTTGTTCTTAGGTTGTTTTTTTGGGGCTCTGATCCCTTTTCCAAACTTTTCTTGGGGTTTTGGATTTCTTTTGGGGGTGTTTTCTCTTTGGGTAGTTTTTCTCCATAGGCGTCTTCATTGGATTTTCACAATTTTCCCCCTATGTGGATAGTTTTTGGGGTTCCCCGGGGGCTTTTCCTATCAGTGCATGAGTCTTTGGGCGATTTTTTTCATCCAAATTTCTCCCATTTTTCAGTTTCGTTTGCTCGTGGCAGGTTGAGTTTCAGGGGCCTGGCATCGAGGGCCTGTGCAAATTCCCCCTTCCCAACAAAGCGTGGATGTCCTTGGCACTGTGGTTTAAATCCTGGGCCCTTTGGGGGTTCCGAAGTCTTATTGCTGATGCAGTGCGTGTGCTCATTCGATGGGTCTTTAAACATCCCTTTTTTTTGTTCCCGTGGATCTTCTGCCACGGGGGGTAGCGAAACGCTTTTTCCCCGGGCCATGGGGTATTCCATTTGGTCCCTGTTCATTTGTCCCTTTTGGGGTTTGCCCGTCGTGATTGGTTGAGCCCCTATGGAAATTTATCATTCTTTTTCCCCCCTTTTGGTGATTCCCGGGGGAGCATCTTTTCCTTTTGTAAATTTGTAGCCCAAATGTTAAGGCAAGTGGGGGGCCCGCCCAAAAGCCCCTTGGGTTTTGGGCTTTCCCCGTTTTCTCCGGCTTTCCGGACGTCCTCCCGGGCCCCATTCCGGAAGTCAATGGTTTACCCATGGCCCTTTAGAAAAAAAGAAAATCGTGGGGAGCGTTTGGGAGCAGAGAGTCCCCAGAAAAGGGGGCCCCCCTTTAAAAACAAAATGTTTCGGCCCCTTTCTCCTGAAAATCTAGGGGGGTTGGGGCCACACCCCGGGTTTATGGGCTTTGGGGTTTTTTCCCCCTTTCTGCCCTGTTTTTTTCCCCCTTTGGGACGGCCATGGCGGGAAATTTGAACCCTTGACCCCCTGGAATTTTCAGTTTTACTTAATGGGCTCGCGCTTTTTAAACCCCGAGCCCTCAGGGAACCCGTTTTTTGTGGGAAAATTTTGCCTTATGAAATTCACTTTTGTTTCCTTGGGCCAGGGTCCAGTTTGAAAAACCTTTCCCCCTTTTTCCGCTTTTGCCATTTCTTTCGGGCCCTGGTTTTTTCCCTTCCCCGCAAAATGAGAGTGTTTTTTATGAGGGTGTATGCGACGTTTACAAATCCCTAAACTCCAATTTCTTTCAGTGAGGCCTTTTTCCCGATAGGGCCCTTTTCCCCCCAGGCTGTTTGCCAGATCAGCATAATTTTTTAGTCTTTAGATTTGAGGGTGCCCCCATTTTGTTCTCTTTTGGCACTGTTTAGCTCGATCATGTTTAGCTGCTTTGGGTTTATTAGGGGGTTAAATAATTCTGGTCTCTTTCCACTCTTGTATGATCTTGGGGGACTCTTCCTTTGGGAGGTCCTGCAGTGCAATCCCAGTCATCCCGCCCCATCCAGCAGACTCTGCCTGAAGTTTTTGAGTGGCATGTTGTTTTTTGGCCTGATTGCTGCCTCCTGCCGGGGAAGGGAAAGTTGGGGGTTTCTTTTGGAGTCCGATTCTCCTTTTGTGGTTTTTGGGGACTAGCCCCGACTACTTGTACGAAATTTTTTTGAGCACTTGGTTGTGCCTCCTTTTGTACCTTCCTTGAGACAGGGCTACTTTACATGAGCTTAGAACATGCTCCACTGTTTGTTTTTCATGGCAGAGGGGGCATGCAGGGCGGCTGTGTGTGTTCCCCCACTTCACCAGGGTTGGCATGTGAGGGCAGAAGGTCATATGGCAGAGCTGAGAATAGAAGCTGAACCTGAGAGGGGCCATGTGCCAAATGTCATTCAAGTTAGACTTCTTTGAGTGCAAATTCTCCACGTTGTCCATTGCCCTTGCTGCTCAGCTGACTGCTGTTTGGAGTACTTTTGGTCTTCTTTCTGCGCAGATATAATAAGGATCTCCTGACAAGAGCGTTTTAGCTTAAAACATGCCTGTAGGTGTTTGTAATTTTTTTCCATTTTAAACAGTATGTTAAACTGGTAGGTCCCCTCCCTCAGGGTCGAGCACTTTTAACATTCTATGGCGTTTTTTAACTCTGATTATATATATATATATATATATATATAATATATATATATAAATATATATATAGATAATATATATATATCTATTATATATCACGAAAACAATATGAAGATGTCCCTTTGAAAATCGAGAAAAAGCTCAACCATCTAGGAGCAACATCCTGTTAAGAAAGATTAAATAAAAATGGAATATTAAAATCAACAAGCTTGTTCCGGAGGTGGGCCGAGCCTCTTGTCTCTGCTCTCAGCAGATATCCTTTTGGGCACGCTTTCGGTCTTTATAGCGTGCGGGACCCGATTCCATTCCCTGCATGTGTGGGTTTAATCTCATTCGCTGCACATGTGGTCTGTGGTTCTGTTTGGGGGTCGGTTCAGGAGTTGCTAACAGAGAATTTCCATTTGTGCCTGCAATTGTGTACTATTTTTCCTATACTGACCTTCCATAAAAAAAAAACGCGAAAGCAAAACAAAGCTGAAGGTTGGCGAATGTTTATGGTGCACATTGTACAGAGGGGAAGCGAGATTCAACGGTGATTTGATTCATTACACCTGTAATGTGTGAAAATGTCATCATCATTATGTCTCTGTGTGAAATCCAAGGTCACGTGACAAACCAGCTTGAAGTCCCTAATACAGTGTGTGGCCACCATTTGGCGTTGACAACTGCTTTGACACCGCGCTCATTGAGTGGACCAGGTGGTTGAATGCTTCCCCTTGCACACCACCCACACATGGATCGATGGCCGAGTGACGTTGAGCTGCTGTTGCTGTCGTGGACCAGGAGTCCCAACCGTCTGCCAAGTTTAATCCCAAAAATGTTCTATTGGTTTAAATCTGGGACTGAGGGCTGCCAGGCAGCAACAGTTGACGTTGTTTATGCTGAAAAAATGGGGCGGGGGGCCCTGCTGGTGTGTGGTTCTGCATTGTCCGGTTGGAAATGGCACCAGTTTGGGTGTTGCGCAAAAAAAGGAACGACATGTCTGAGGCACCTTGATGTAGCGCTGTGCAGTGACAACCCTGTCCGCGACCAGGACCAATGTTCTGAAAGATGACTGTCCTAGGGCTTGGTTAAGGCCAATTGCACCCCATATCATAACGTTCGGCCTCCCCAGGGGTTTTCCGCTCTACACACAAGAGTCAGCATAAGCGTTCACCAGTCGACCATATTCTGACACGACCGCTCAGCATGTCAATACAAAAAACGACTTCTCATCTGAGAACAGTATGCGTCCCCACTGCTGTCTGAGCCAGTTGAATTCGGCTTGTGCCACTGCAGCCTGTCCCTGTTGTGTCTTGGGGTCATACCGGACCTCTGTGAGGACGCCTACATGCAAGCCTGTTTCTCCTGAAGACGCCGCCGCACATGTTGAGGCTGATTCGTTGCTGGAGAATTCCCCAGGTACCTGGCGAGCATGTTAGCGCTGTTTGCCGCCTGTCCCACAGATGGTTCAACAAATGGCGATCCTCTCTTGTGTGGTTACCCGAGGACGGCTGGCCGGGACCGTCATCAGTGGTACCAGTGACCTCGCATCGGTGCTGCAGACGATAGATGGTTAGATGTGGACGTTAAAGAAGTTGGCTACCTGCCTGCATCCTCACCAGCCTCCAATGGCCTACGCACGTTTTGCGTCCTCTGCTTGTATCGTGGCATCTCTGTTGCGCTCAGCGGCCAAGTCCGTTATCTAACCTTGAACGCGCTTTATAAACGCGGCATGCCTGCGTACTGGCGCGTTAACTTGTGCTCTGCATGGGTGTGCACGTGGCCTCACATGCGCAACCAGTTTGCCATTTTTGTTGACCCTCATGCCGGGAATGATGTGTTCTTCACACACAATTTTTTCACTGCACATGAGTCGTTGACCCAAACAACTTGTGCCACAATGGTTCAATATTGTTAGTCACCCCTTTTCACACCCGAAAAATACCTTCAATTTTTTCGCGTTTTTTATGAAGTCAGTAATACTTTATTTCAAAGTTGCTAGGTGGGGTTTGTACAATAATATTAAGCATTTTTCTGTGGAGCATAAGTTGCATTTTAAAAAATATAGTTGTATGGTGTTGCTCTTTTTATAATTTTTCCATGAATATGCTGCAGTCTGTTTTTATCTTTAGAGTCTCCAAATGTATTTACTCAGCTCTGTTATGTTTTGGTATTTTTTCTTTTGAAGACTGTTTATGTTTGCGTATCGGGTGTGAATTGGGTTTCAGTAACGCCTATATCTGTTTCTTTTTCTTTTGCTATGTACATTACTTGGTATACAATTGTGTTGTGATGACATTTGTTGCTTTTATATATATATATATATATAATATTAAATATATATAGATTTATATATATATAAATATATATAATTTTATAGATAGAATATATATATACCAGTTTAAAATAGAATTTTAAAATGAAAAATTAAAAACCTACAAGCTTGTTTCAATCTAGATAAAAACGCTCTCCTCAGAGGTATACATGTTGCAGACGCCACCGGTGTTATATATTGTGTGTGTGAAGCTGTGAGCTCTGTGCGTGCGGCACGTGGCCTGCCGGTTTTTTTTCTTTTTGGGGCCGATCAGGGGACGTGCCACGGAAGGGGCATTGACAAAGATTTCCATTTAGCCTGCAATTGTTTATCATTTCCACTTTAAGTTCAGGATCTAAGTGGGTTACATAATATCAGCCACGTTTCTGTAGTACATAAGTTGCATTTTTTTAAATATTTGTTGTATGAGTTGCTCTTTTTATAATTTCCATGATTATTTGTAATCTATTGTCTTATTTTAAGCTCCAAATATATTTACTTAATTTTATGTTTGGGTGGTATATTTGTCAGTTTGAAGAACTGTTTGAGTGGGTTGTGGCATCATTGCGGGTTGTTATAAAATGGGAGGTGAGCGGCGAGATGGGCCCGTATTGTCGGAGTGGTATGTCCTTATATATCTACTGGATCGTTGAGGATCTTCTCGCTTGGTTTGGGGTTGGATGTAGAATTGGTTGAATTTTATAGTAAGCCTTGGTATTACCTTACATGAGTCAGAGGTTTAGTGATGGGAATGCGGGTTGGGTGAGCATCTAGTAATGAGGACACTGGTCTTTTTTTGGTGCAATGTACAAACTCCTTTCATCACCTCGTTGGTTTGTTGTTTTTGTTTTATTGGAAGGAAATCAATTATATTTTTTAAGTTGGCATACTCGAGTATGATGCTTTTGACGGGAATTTTTGTTGAATATTTTTAGATATTACAATGTTCTTTGGGAATGAGTTTTAAAGGATTCTGAGGAATGCTTTTCCTACGCTATTTTTGTTCTTCCATCATAGAGGGTTAAGCCATATAATTTGTCTTTCCTTTTTTTCCTGTCTGTTCATGTTGTTAATCTGGTTATACTGTAAATTGTAGTTTGTAGCCACATTTTTTCAGGCGCCTCTGTATTCAGCTGCTGCACTGTATAAATTGCTTTCTCAGTGCATGACAGTTTAGATACTATTTTGTTTATACCTAGGTAGGTTTTTAAGATGGAGGGTGGATGGTTACTATTATGTCAACGTAGCACAGGTGTGTCATTAGGTTTTTTTGTATGGTTTGTATGTAATGATCCTTAAGTCTAATGTTATGTCTAAATAATTTGTGGGTTTTTGTTGGCTTCTACTGTGATATTTAGGTTATGCTTTGATATATTTACAAAGTTCGTTTTTCTTGTGTTCAATGGTTTTTGGTTTATTGTTTAACATTGCAAGACCGTCCCTCTCTGTATAAGCCAACCTGTTTACCATTATTTTCTGTAGATGAGACAACATAAAAAGTCCAACTAATTCCACAAGTTTTCAGCTCCCAGCATAAGATCCCATCGTGACATCGATGTGGAATTTCTGCTGGTGTTTTTTATCCAAGTTTCACTGTTGCTATGGAGAAGGGTTTTTAGTTGGAGAAGATTTCCATCTCAAAATCTGTTATAATTTGTATATTGTTGGCGAAGTCATAGTGCTTAGTAAGGAATTCCTCATCAATGGAAGGTAGAAGTCCACTATGTCAAAAGTATGAACACTGTATTTTTCTGTTTGTTCAATTCTTTAAACTATTGGATAACTTCGTAACTATTTTTCCAAATTGAATTCAGTGTTGTTTTTATGACTCTATTGCTTATTCAGATCGTTTTACTAATTTTGCTAATTCAGATTTTGATGGGTATCAGTCAACAAGTAGGTTGTTGAGAAATATAGGTTGTGGTCTTGAAGGGTTATAAAGGCTTCTTTTATTGCTGTTGCTTCGATCCTATCACCTAAAATCCATCTGGATGCAAAAGTTTCTTTTTCTTTTTTGCAGATGTGTCATATGTGGTCTTCAGCTTTTTTATAATTTTTCTGATATTTTTGTGGAGAGTTGTTAGTACTCATTAGTTTCCATTTTTATAGAAATTGTTTTGTCTGTCCGCCTTTATGAATATTTTTTGTCATTCTGGATTTGTTTTTAGTATTATTCAATGTTGTTTGGAAATTGATTATGTGTTTTTCTGAATTCAATATTAGCTATTAGTTTTTTCATGCTTCTTCAAAAGGTTTCATATCCCAACTATAGGTGGGCGAGTTCCATGACGTAAAACGCATAAGTTTTTTTATCTTCCTTTTGTTGGTAATCTGGGTTCAAAAAGAAAAACGCGTTCCCCACCTCCATGTTTTGCGCACAAAGATTTCAGTCTGCTCTATGAGTTTTTTTGCATGTAGAGTTGTGGTTTTGGAAAAAAAGTATATTTTTGGTGGACTGCCCAAGTTAATTCTCTCCATTTTTAAATTAGATTTCTGCTAGCCACAGTGCTCAACGAGAGAGCAATTCAATAAAATCAGAGTATGCCACTCAGAACGCTAAAAAGTGCTCAACCATGTAGGGAGCGACATACCAGTTTAAAATAGAATTTTAAAATGGAAGAAATTAAAAAACCAACAACTTGTTTAAGCTAGATAAAACGCTCCCTCAGGGTATAAAATTTGGCACGCCACCGTGTTATATATGTGGTTGTGTGACGTGTGAGCTCTGTGCGTGCGGCACGTGCCTGCCGGTTTTTTCTTTTTGGGCGCTCAGGGGGACGTCCACGGAATGGTGCATTGACAAAGATTTCCATTTTATGCCTGCAATTGTTTTATCAATTCTACTTTAGAGTTCAGGGATGTCTAATGGGGTGTTACATAATATCAGCCACTTTCTGTAGTACATAATTCAGTTTAGAAAGGTTGTTGTATGGTGGTTGCTCTTTTGATAATTTTCTCATGATCTTTGTATTCTATTTTCTTATTTTTAGCTTCCACATATTTTTACGTAATTCTTTGGTTTTTATATTTTTCCATTTTTGGAAAGACTGTTTTTATGGTTTTGCATATCTGGTTTAAAATGGTTTGCCGTGATCCCTATGTTTGTTTTCTTTATCACTGTCTTTGTTACCGAGCTTTGTACACAATGTTGTGGTAGGACGTTTATTGTTCAAAGGGCACTGGTCTTTTTTTGGGGCCGCAATTACAAGAATATCCGTTCACACCCTCTTTGGTTTGTTGTTTTTTGTTTGATGAAGAATCAATTATATTTTAAGTTGGGCATACACGAGTAGATAGCTTGACGGTATTTTTGATTGAATATTTTAGATAGTACATGTATCTTTTGGGAAGATGTTTCAAGATTCTGAGAATTCTTTTCCTACGTTAGTTTTTGTTCTTCCATCATAGGAGGGTTATACAATATAATTTTTCTGTCCTGTTTTTTCCCTGTTGCTGTTCATGTTGTTATCTGGGTTATAATGCTATTTTAGGTGTAGCCACTTTTTTCAGCGCCGCTGGTATTCAGGCAGCTGCACTGTTAAATCTTTGCTCATTGCATACAGGGTAGATAAACTTTTGTTTTATAACCATTAGGTATGGTGTTTAAGATGGAGGTGTATGGTTACTAGTTGATGTCTACGTAGACCAGGTGTGTCATTAGGTTTTTTGTAGGGTTTGTATGTATGAATCCTTTAAGGTCTAAATGCTATGGTCCTAAATAAATTACTGTTTTTCTTGGTTGGCTTCTACTGTATCTTTAGGGATTGGGCGTTGAAAAATTTTAAACAAAGTTCTTTTTTCGTGGTGTGCAATGGTTTTTGGGGGGGGGGGGTGGATTGTTTAACATGCAATACCGTCATCTCTGTATAAGCCAACCTGTTACCAGTATTTTTCTGTATATGAACAAATAAAAAGTCCAACTAATTTCACAAGTTGCAGCTCCATCATAAGATCCCTCGTGGACATCGAATGTGGAATTTCTGCTGGCGTTTTTTTTATCCAAGTTTCTCTGTTGCGATGGAAGGTTTTTCTTAGTGTGGAGAAATGAATTCCATCTCAGAACTTTTAGATTTGTAGATTTGGATGGCGATCTTAGTGCTTTGAGTAATAATTTCCCATCAATGAAGGGTAAAGTCCACTATGTCAAAAGTAATGAACCTGTATTTTTCTGTTTGTCAATTCTTTAAACTATTGAGATAATTCGTAACGATGTTTCCAGAGATTGAAATTCAGTGTTGTGTTTTTATGTCCTCTATATCTTTTCAGGATCTGTTACAATTTTGCCTAATTCCAGATTTATGGGGTGATCAGTCTACAAGAGGTTTGTTGAGAAAGTTAGGGTTGTGGTCTTTAGGGTTGATAAAGGCTTCTTTATTGCTGGGCTTTTCTATCCTAGCACCTAAATCCCATCTGGTGCAAAAGTTCTTTTTCTTTTTTGCAGATGTTGTCATATGTGTCCTATCACTTTTTTATTTTTTTTCTGAATATTTTTGTTGAGGAGTTGTTAGTACTCATTAGTATTTTTCCATTTTATAAAAGTGTTTGTCTTGTCCCGCCCTTTATGAATATTTTTTTTGTCATTCCTGGATTTTTGTTTTATGTTATATTCATTGGGGTGGTTTAGTATTATGTGGTTTTCTGAATAATATTAGCTATTAGTTTTTCATGCTGTGCTTCTAAAGGTGTCAGTTCCTCTACTATAGGTGGCGATTTCCATGACTTAAAACCATAAGTTGTTTTTATCTCCTTGTTTGTAATCTGGGTTCAAAAAGAAAAAAGCTTTCCACCCATGTTGGCCGCACAATATTTCATCTGCTCCTATGATTTTTTTCATGTAAGTGTGTGGATTGGAAAAAAGTATATTTTTGGTGGACTGCCCAAAGTTAATTCTCTCGCATTTTTAAATTTTAGATTCTCTAGGCCACAGTGATCAACGTGAGAGTCAATCAATAAAATCAGAGTTAAGCCCCTCAGAACGCTAAAAGTGCGCACCATGTAGGAGCGACATACCATTTAAATAGAATTTAAAATGAAGAAATTAAAAACCTACAAGCTAGTTTCAAGCTAATAATATATCCTCTCCTCAGGGTATACAATTTGGGGCAGTGGGGGGGTGGGGGATGAGCGCCACCGGTGTTTATATATTTGGGTGTGAGCGTGTGGCCTGAGCTCTGTGCGTCCACGTGGCCTCCGGTTTGTTCTTTTTGGGCGCGTTCAGGGGACGTTGCCACGGAATGGTGCATTGACAAAGATTCCATTTATGCCTGCAATTGTTTTATCATTTCTACTGTAGAGTTCAGGGATGCAAGGGGGGTTTACATAAATCACCACATTTCTGTTAGTACATAAGTTGCATTTTTTAGAAATGTGTTGTATGGTTTGCACTTTTTATAATTTTCGATGATATGTTGTAATCTATTTTCTTATTTTTTAAGCTTCCAATATATTTACTTAATCTGTTTGTTTTAATATTTGTGCATTGTTGAAAGACTGGTTATGGTTTGGCAATCTGGGTTTAAAATGGTTTGCCGGATCCCTATGTAAGTTTCTTTATCACTGTCTGTTGTTTACCGTAGCTTGTACACAATGTGGTGTAGAGACATTTATTGTTCATAGGGCACTGTCTTTTTTGCGCAATTACAAGATATCCTGTCATCACCCTCTCTGGTTGTGTTGTTTTGGTTTTATGGAAGAATCATTATAGTTTTAAGTTGGGCAGACACGATATGATAGCTTGACGGTAATATTTGTTGAATATTTTAGATAGACATGTTCTTTTGGGCATGATGTTTTAAGATTCTGCGGAATTCTTTGCTACGTTAGTTTTTTTCTCCATCATATGGAGGGTTATACCATATAATTTTTCTTTTCCTGTTTTATTTTCCTGTTGCTGTTCATGTTTTATCTGGGGTTATATTGTAATTTGTAAGTGTGTACCACTTTTTTCAGCGCCTCTTGGTATCAGCTGCTGCACGTTAAATTCTTTCTCCCTTGCATGACAGTTTAGATAAGCTTTGTTTATACCATTAGGTATGGTTTTTTAAGATGGAGTGTGGATGGTTTACTATTGATTCTACGTAGACAGTGTTCATAGGAGTTTTTTTATATGGTTTGTATGTATGATCCTTAAGGTCTATTGTTTTTCAAATAATTTATCTGTTTTTTTTTTGTTTGGCTTCTACGGTGAAATTTAGGTTATGGCTTTGAAAAATTTTACATAGTTCTTTTTCTTGTTTTCAATGGTTTTTGGTTTATTGTTTAACATGGCAAACCGTCATCTCTGTATAAGCCAACCTGTTTACTAAGTATTTTCTGTATATGAAGACAACAAAAAAGTCCAACTAATTCAAAAGTTTCAGCTCGCATCAGAAGACCCATCGTGACATCGAATTGGGAATTTCTGCTGGTGTTTTTTATCCAATTTCACTGTTGCTATGGTGAAGGGTTTTCTTAGTGTGGAGATGATTTTCCATCTCAGAAGCTGTTATATTTTGTATATTTTTTGGCGAATATTAGTGCTTTAGGGTAAGTAATTCCTCATCAATGGAAGGGTAAAGGCCACTATGTCAAACGTAATGAACACTGTATTTTTCTGTTTGTTCAATTCTTTAAACCATTGGATAACTTCGTAACTAATTTTTCCAAGATTGAAGGCAGTGTTTGTTTTAATGTCCTCTATTGCTTTTTTTCCAGGATCTTTTTTTTACTAATTTTTGCCTATCAATTTTCGATGGTTTGATCATCCTACAATAGGGTGGTGAGAAAGTTTAGGGTTGTGGTCTATAAGGGTTATAAAGGCTTCTTCTATTGCGTGCTTCTATCCTATCACCTAAATCCATCTGGAGCAAAAGTTCTTTTTCTTTTTTGCAATGTGGTCCATTGTTCTATCACTTTTTTATAATTTCTGAATATTTTTGTGAGAGTTATGAGTACTCATTGTTTCCATTATTTATTTTATTATTATATATATATATATATAATATATAGATATATATATATAAAAATATATATATATATATATAAATATAGATATATATATAAATATTATATATATATATAAAATATGCGTATTATTATCGCGGAATTGTATGCTATCCAACTACACTGATCTGACCATCTCGAGAAACACACCTTGGCACTTCACAAACGGTCGGTCCTGTTGTGAATAAGTACATGGAGGCTTTGTATGTTTGAAAAATTCAAATGAAATGATAATAATGCAAACTTTTTCGTTGTGTGACGAACCACAACGATAACTCTGCAAATGCTGAAATAGCTATAAGTTTCATAGACGAAACATCTTTTATGTATGTTAATGTTTGTGTTTTAAAGAAAGCAGAATGTATGAAAAAGAAAATAAGAATAAACCCAGGTGGATGGAAGGAATGACTCATGGTTCGATCGAGTGTGTAAAATGACCAAAACAACACGATAAAAAAAAAAAAAACTTTTAAGATGTTTCGCAAGAAACGTTTATAGTAAAGATCACGTAAAATATGTAGGACTCGACGAAAATACAAAACAAAGAAAGGTTGCAGGAGCACAATAAATCATTTACTCGATAATTGAATTTACTCATTCATGACAGAAACGAATGCGGGACAGAAAAAAAAAGTTCATAGTATTATGTAACGACATCTCATATACCACAATAACAGTTCTCTACCAAACAGCGTAACCAAGCATTCTCAAATATATGTTTGGAAAATGAAACAGACACGAAGAAATTAATGAAACAAGCTACTTGGATAGTGCCCGTCCTCAAAAGAGGAGAATCTATCTGCGATAAAAACATCTGTGGGGTCTGACAGATTGATTGGCGAGCCTATTTAAGAATGGTGGTGTATCGTGCTTGAATTCCTTTCCTGAATTTTTTCAATGCTCTTTTCACACAGGACTGTAATCCTGGAAGTTTGTCCGAATCATCATGAACCCACTATTTCAGATAGGGTAACCGCAAATGATGACAGCAATTACAGAGGGATCTCAATGTCTGAATAAAAAGCAGCAAATTGTACAGCTCTAGAAGATAAAGAAACACCCGAAAGTGCTGGGGAGACCCAGAGAAGCACCGCTTCAACCTCCCTTTAGAGCATCCTGTACCACCCTTGGAGCCTGCGCTGTGTTGACGATGGGTACAGGGCACTGCGCATGACACTCCATTAAGATATCAAGGGACATAACTGCTCCTGACAAGGTAAATTAACTACGGATGCAGCTCATAACAGCCTTAAAGGCAATTGGAGGTCACAGATAATAAGATAATATTATCAGCAATTTAACAAAAATAAATCAGAAACAAAATCAGGAGAAATTGTTGCTCCGTGTCATTTCTTGCTATTATGGCTTAATGCCAATTCGTTTACAAACAATGAGAAAAGAACAGGGCTACAAGAATCACCTTGTTTTAGCTCCTTGTTCATAAAATATAGTCAGGAAGTTCCCCACCAGATCTTACTATTGCTTTAACATTGCTGTACACACTTTTAATACATTGAAATAGCTGTCCGTTGATGCCATTCTTTTTCATTATTGACCAGAGAATTTTTTCTAAAAACAGAGTCGAACGCTTTCTCAAAATCAAAAGTTACATATAGCTTACGATTATATGAAAACTGCTTTTGGACTAAAGCCAAAAGGGTGAAAATGTGATCTACAGTGGAAGGATTGTTTTTTAATCCAGCTTGATATTCACCTGTAATGTTATTTTGATCGATCCTTTTTTTTTTTTTTTAATCTGTTGTAATGTCAGGATCTAACAAGCAGAGCGAAAAACGCCTTAATGTGTATCTTGAAGACATTATACACACTGAATAATAATCCCTTGACAGTGTTTCTTAACTCTTTGATGCCCAGTTCAACCGGTTCTTCAGTATTGTATTGGGATCTGGGGCATGATACATTTGTTGTTTATGCATAAAGAATTCCTTCATGAAGATTTTAGGGGTTCGCATGAAGACACCTAACGAATCTGTTATGGCGAAACAAACCGCTATCCAATCTATATCAATTAATCTGTGCAGTGCATCAGATACTGCCTGAAGACTGTTCAGATGGACGATGCCAGATTACCACTAAAAGCATATAAGATGTTGCTGTGATTGAAATCGCGTGGCAAAAGATCGTGGGTTCAAGATTGTATATTTTATAATGGATGTGGGTTTGTTTGGATGAATCAAGGGGTTGGAAATGCAACTGCGTTTTTGAAGCAACTTCGGCAAAGACTGATTGAAAATCCATAGCAAAATTGGCATGAACACACCCGGAAGAGTAGGCTATATTCATTTTATATTTTATTTAAATTTTAAGCCATATGTTACATGTGAAAAATATATCTCACTTAATATTGGCAGGCATATTAGAAGTTATCTGACAAGATTTAGATTAGGAATTTCAGACATCGAAACGCATCAGTATCGATATGCAAATGCCAATAACGTTAGTATGCTATGTCCTTTCTGTGAAAACGCAAATAAAGACGGATTGCATCTCCTACTTTGTTGTTCAGTGCTGAAGGATTTACGATATGAATACATTCCTCGGAAATTCTTTGAAAATCCTTGTTAATTTTGAGCTGCGTTGCTCATGGCAAATGACGATGAACAAATCCTGAAGAGCATATGTGTATATTGGCTTCACAAGGTAAGTATTGCGCATGTTAATGTATGTACTGTTTTTATGTTTTGTCGCTGAGGAAGGCATATTGCCGAAAATTTCTTGTCTTGTTCGTGTATTAAAACTGTGTTACTTCACACTTTGTTTTGTGTGCTCTTCCGCTTTTTCGTCGTGTTCCGGTAACGCTGCAGTTTGTTTCATTTGCCTGTTGTAAACTAACATTATTTATCATTGCATCGTGTGCTAGATAGGCAAAGAAAAGTCAACTATCAAAATGTTGAGTAACGTTGCTTTTTATTAAAAATTAAAACACACACACACACACACACACACACACACACACACACACACACACCACACACACACACACACACACACACACAAAGGGTAAATGTTAATATCATCACAAATTTAGCAAAATCACATGTATACGAAAGATATCAAAATCATTTTCAAGTGTTTACTGATGGTTCCGTTTTAGATGATGGAAATGTTGGTGCAGCATTTGTTATTCCTTCCCTTAAAATTCAAAGATCGTTCTTTCTAGGTTGCAATTTATCTATATTCACAGCCGAATTAGTAGCTATAATGATGGCAATGGAATTTCTAACAGATCTTCCCATTAACTTCGCTCAGATAGTTTTCTTTGTAGATTCAAAATCATCCTACTTGCCCTTGACTCCTCTAATATATCGACACGACCCCCTTGTGTTTGAAATTAAATATCTTTTATACTGTCTGTGACGTTTTTAATAAGACCCCATTCATAAATGATGGTTGAATGCTCAGGCAAGAACGATAGACCGTAGTAGGAAAGTCAAGCTTTCGTCCACACCCTTCACTTTCTTTCTACAGATGAAACAAGAGTTTGATCTTTGACACAACAACTGAATTTAATTAAATGTGAATAAAGATGATGGTGATCTGCAATGAATATGTCGTATAGTTGCTTTGAGTGTTGATGTCCGTTTGTTCCCTATGAAATGAATCACACACAAAAGAAATTAATCATGCACATGTACTAATAACTACAAAGTCTCTGTCCTTCTCCTCTTCACTTCTTGCAGTAGCACAAATATTAACTGTCCGCTCGTGCTACAGAATATCTTCCGGAGGACACACACAGTTATAGTCATACACAAGATATAATGTATATATAAAAAAAATGTCTGAGTGTGTTCTGGCGTGCTTTGATGTGGAGGGATGTGTTTATGAAATTTGAGCTCTTTCTTGGTCTTTGGTCTTTCGGCTTTCTCAAGCTTTTCTAGCTTGTCCGCCTCTGGCCTGACCTGACCTCGTCCAACCTGATGTCCTAAGAATGGTACTTCATGAAATCCAAAAAGCATTTGGATGGTTTCGCAGTGAGCCCTGCCCCTTGAAGTCTCTTAAGTACGGCTTTGATTGCCTCAACATGTTCCTCCCAAGTCTCAGAAGCGATTAAAATATCGTCAATAAAGTTGTGGACATCTTTTGATTTTATGTCACTCAATAATTTCCTCATCATCCTTGTGAACACGGCACTTGCGTTTTCTCATGCCAAAGGGCATACGTCTCCAGTGATACTGTCCCTTGGGGGTACTGAAAGCTGTCTTTGGCTTGTCTTTCTCGTTCATTTGAATCTGCCAAAATCCCTTTGACAGATCATTTTGGAAAATATTTCGCTTTTCCGATCTTTGCAAAGATAGTTTCATTTTGGGGTTTGGCCCTCAATTTCCCGTAAAATTAGTCCCTTTCAACGTTATTTTCCCGAAAACCCCGGGGCGTTTTTGTTTGATGGCTGGTAAAATCACCCCCTCTCTTTTCAATTTTTTTAAAACCTTTTTCTATCTAAATCCCTACTAATTTTCACTTTTTTGTTCCACCCTCTTCAAGAAACCTTTGAAATGGAAATGTGTTTTTTCCCTGAGGAAAAACTTTTATCGTTTTTTGCCCTTGGGAATGTGGTCCTTCCTTTTGGAGCCTGTTTTCTTAAAGTATATTATTGTCAGAAAGATCTTTTTCTTCCTTTTAAAAACCTGCGCACCCCTGTTTTCAATCCTTCTTTTCAAAATTCTTTAAAATTAAAATTGTTTTTTTCCTTGTCTCAACTTTTCCATATTTAAAAGGGAGGGTCCCCATTTTTAAATTGTTTTTTATGGAAATAAAAAAACCTTTTTCCAAATAACCATTTTTTTTTCCGGGATTTTCCTTTTTTGGACCGCAATTTTCACAACTTCATGTTTTTTCCCGATCCCTTTAAATAAATGCTTTCCCGTGTTCATCTGTTACCCTCTTGCCCCCAATTTTTTAAACCTCTTGGCCCCGAAAATTTTTTTTTGGGTTAAAATTTTAAGAGTTTCGGTTTCTTCGTGGAAAATTCAAAAGTCTGCCCTTTTTTGGTTTGCCAACAAATTTTTTAAAACTCCTTAACTTTTTAAATTTTTCCAGAGTCCTTTGGCACGGGATGGTTTTGGGGAACCTTTATTTTGGCTTTCCCTTTTTCCCCCCAAAAATTGACCCCTTTCCTAAATTTTTTTGATCCCCCCCTCCTTTCCAAGATAGCCACGTTCTTTTTATTTTACGAGTGCGTTTTTTTGGTAGCTAGCTATTATACAAAAATGTTCTTTTCCAAAACAGGGGGTTTTTGGCCCTGTTCCACTCAAACAAAATTTTACCCAATATAAAACCCTGTTGTTTTCCCTTTCTTTTCCCACTCAAAACTTCCTAAAAATTTTTTTGCGTCCCTTCCCACCCGGGGCCAAAAAAATCTTAAAACCCTTTTTTAAAAAAAAAAAAAATTCTGACTACTTTTACTTAAACCCCTTTTTTCCGGTAAAAACGGAAAATTTTCTTTTACCCCCCACAGACCTTTTTCTCCCCCTTTTTCCCTTCCCCCCTTTTCCCCCAACTCTCCCTTTTTTAAACCTTTCTTCCCCCAAATAATCCATTCCCTTCAATTTTCTTTCCTTTTCCGGTCCCTTTTCCCCCTTTTCTCTTAAATTCCCCCTCCCCGGACCAACAAACGGGGGAAACGGGCCAAACGACCTTTTTCAAAAAGGACTCCTTTCTTCAAAAAGGGGAAATTTTTTCAAGACTCCCAGAATTTTTTTGACTGATAACAATCCCTTGAACAACCCTTTAACGATAACCAATCTCAAAAAAGCCCCCGTTTTTTGATTTTCTTCGCATGGGATTTTCTCATTTTCAATTATAAAAGTTAAAAACTTCATTAAAACACCTTTGTCATCCTCGTTGCTTTTTCCTTTTGCTTAAATCCCCTTTTGCCCCCCCTGGGGAAATTTCTAAAGGAAAATTTTCCCCTGTTGTTTCCCTCCCTTGTCGTCAAACCCCTTTTGGCTTTCCTCTTTTCCACTTCCTTTGTGACCCTGTTGTAAATTCCATGACCATACCTACGATATCATTTGCTATCCAGTAACTCCCTCCACGAGTCTCGTCTTTCAATAAACGCTCGCAACAGCTTCCTTTCCAGTCTGGGGATCTCTCTCCCCCTACAAATCTGCCTGAAAAAAGGGCAATGTTTCCCAAAATTTTTCCCGGGATTAACCTCTTCAAATCTTCTTCTGTCCTTTGGAAAAATTTCACCACCTCCTAGCCACGTTGCAAACACCCAAGTGACAATGACTTATCATGCCTCTTTGCGTCTTTTAACAAAATTTCTTTTTAAATACCACACCAGTTGAATTTAACAAAAGTCCTTTTTTTGGTGATTTTATATCCCTGACTCTTGCGGTGTTTTACAAAACCTTCCCTACTCCCCTTAGTAAGGGAGCAACCTGGCACCCCATTCCCCTCTTTCCATCCTTGATACTGCTACCTTTCATTTGAGTCAAATATACTAAATCGCCCTTGTCCCCTAATAAGGTATTGACCTTAGCCGACCTACATCAAGAAGTTTGGGGCGCAAGCACTTGTTACACACCATGCTTTCCTGCTTTTAAATCTACTAAACCCAGCTTAATTTCTCCCCTCTCTTTTTTCTCGATCCTTTTTCCCCCTTTTTTTCTTTTTCCCATCTTTTCTTCCTTTTCTCGTTCTCGTTCCTCACGTTCCTTCTCTCTTCTCGTCTCACTTCCTTTTCCCCGTTCTCGTTCTTTACTTTTCCCTTCTCGTTCTTTTCCTTTTTTTTGACTAAAGAGCAGTTTTTGCTCCTTTTTGGGCCCAGTCATGCTTCGCTTTTCCCTTGTTGGAATTGCGCACTATCTGAATTTGCGAGACTGACTTTCGTCTCAATGCCTACTCGGGACTTCTTGTCGATTTTTCCCCACTGCAAATCCTGATTCTTAACAAATTTTTAAAAAATACAAAAACGCGAAACCGAATAGTCACCGTTTAAAGCCAAATGAAATTTACACACGTTTTTAAACACAAGGGAAAGAAACAAATTCCCAACCCACGACTGGGGCCCCCACTACCAACCCCTGTATAAAAAAAAAAGGGGGGTAACTACACCGAAACCCCAAAAACCCAATTTAAAACACTCAACAAACCAAACCACGGGTTTGTACACACAGCAAAACCCAACGAACAAACTGACAACGGACGGGTGAAAAATATATCTCCAATATCGTACTAAAGATTTACCAAAAAAATGCGCCCCAAAATAGCCCGGGTGCTCCTCGCATCCACGTTAAAAAGCTTTCGTTAAATCCGCTATAAAATATCAATACTTTTCTCTAAACTCGTTCCCCAAACCGACACAAATACAACACCACTGCACAACTCCAATGCATACGTCAAGATTGCACTAACCGGCAACTTGAATAAAAAACCCTTCTTCCAACAATCTAATGAAATAACTAAAAAAATTAAAACATTGGGAAATGAGTAAAATTGGGCCAAAGGCGTTCTTTTTCTGCACGTGTTAAGGGCCTTTTCTAATTTGGGGGAAAAAAAACAATACTCGCACTAACGAAAAAAAATAAATATTTATAAAAAAAAAATGTAAAAATTTAAAATTTTTTTTAATTAATTTTAAAGGGCAACACATATAAAAATCCAGACGCACCGTCCCCCCCTCCCAAGAAAAAAGTAAGGTTTTCGGGCTACAATTCTTGCCTGCTCACTGATCTTCCAGGGACTTTTGATGAAAAAAATCCTGGGCGACCCCCCCAAAAAATATGTACGTTTTTAAAAAAGACCCCATTCTAAATATGGTTAATCTCACAAAACATAGACCTAGAGGGAAACAACTTTCGTCCACACCCTTCACTTTTTTTTCTACAATGGGAAAAAAGAGGGTTTGATCTTTGACAAACGAATTTAATTAAATGAAAAAAAAGAGGGGGATCTCAAAAATAGTCGTAAAAGTTTCTTTTTGTTTGATGTCCGTTTTCCCTGAAATAATTCACACACAAAAGAATTAATCATGCACAGTACTAAAACTACAAATCTCGTCCTTCTCCCTTCATCTTGCAGTAGCACAAAATTAAACTTCCGCTCGTCTACAGAATATCTTCCGGAACACACACAGGTTTTTTGTCATACACAAATTAATGTAATAAAAAAAAGGGCTGAGTTTTCGGCGTCTTTGATGTGGGGGTTGTTTATGAAATTTTCCACCACTTTATGAAAAAGTTAACGTTCCGGGGCCCGCTGGCGTTCACGGGTTTCCCCCCCAGATCCCGGGAAGATCGACACACCACCCGTTCCTCCCCCCGAAATTACGGGGAAAATTTCCGAAAAGGATGAAATGGGAAAAGCAATGGGAAAACAGGAAAAGGAATTAAAAAAAAAACCGGTAGGCCTGCAAAAATAACAATTTCTTAATCTTCCTTAGGGGACATCACATTCCACCCTTACACTCTAAACACCTTTTCAATTGCACTAGCTTTTTCTACATTTTCCCAAATTTATTTCCCTTTAAAAGCTTCACACAAAATCTCGTTAACAAGAAGAAAAAAAAGAACGAAATCCAACCTGCCTTGACTAGTTTTTTTATCAAAGGGTTAACTTGATGAATTCAAATTTCATTAATCCTTGAACAGATTGAGTCAAAAAGGCGTCAACTTTTATATACAGAAACACTTTGACCAGAAAAACTTCGTTTTAAATCAAATCTTTAACTCTTTAAAAAAAAATCCATACACACAACAACTTTTAAATAGAAAGCATACAAAGGGGGCGAAATACAATTTTCATAATATGGATTGTACATGGGAACACAATATGAGACAAACAATGAAAAAAACGCTCACATCAAACATACGTTTACTGGGAAACCCAAAAATTTAATTCAGACCTTTTAAAAGTCGGCTGCAAAATTTACGAATCGGGAAACGTGCCTAATATATTATTTTGAAATAAATTTATCGCGCAACACAAAAAGGGTTTCGATTTATTTTTCCTCAACACAGCCTTTTTGACCACACTACGGGCCCCCCACGGGAAAATAGACCGTTTAGACTCTCCCCAAAAAATTTTGGTATCGTCCTAGCCCTGTAGTGCCCCTTCAGCCCCTAGACTGATTCTTCAAAATTTTTCTCTCGAAAAATGGGCCTTTCTTCAGCCCAAATTCACACCCGGGGTTTCCAAGATTTAAAGCAAGGTTATATTTTCTGCACATGCGCGACGGGGAAAAACCCCTGACACTTTGGCCCATCGCATTGGCATACCGGTTTCCCTACCCTACGTTTTAAAAATTTTATTATTAAACAAATGCAAGCTATGACCTTGGAATTAAAACTACGCCGAAAGCACTAAAAAAAACAAACAATTATTTTGTCTTTGACATAGAAAAAATTTTAAACAATGCAACGAATAACCATGTATCGATTTCGCATTTTCTTTAAGAAAAATACCAGCTTATGAAGAATGTCACACTTCGGTTCTAAAGGCATTATATAAATTTTTTCTGGGTTCCTTCGCATACGGAACTTGGGAAAAACCCGGCTGATAGGCTCGAAAAAAAGCTAAAAAAGTAGGGGCATTTTTTTGATTAAAAAAAAAACCGTCAATGGGAAAGTTTTCGTACCCTTGAATACTGCACGGGGGAGCTCAAAAAAAATGTTTAACTCAACCAATTTCATCCACCAATGGGGAAACTTTCCAATAGACCTTAAAGAAAAATGCCTTCTTCCCTTTTTTATTCCAACAAATATCTTCCTTTTTTTAATCATTAAACTAAATGCTTTGAAAACAAAGTTTAGTAAGAAACTAACTTATTTGTGGTAAAAAAATAACACGAACCACATTTTATTCAAAATTTCACAATTTACTACTTTTTTACCAAATCTACGATCCAATACTTTTCTGAAAAAACTTTCAAGATCTACTTTTGAATCATTCTCTGCTTATCGAAATTGCTGAATACTTAATACATAGTCCGATGGAGTTTTTATTTAGATACTTTTGAGCTAACTCATTTTGTATAAGATAGTAAAGGATTTTTGCTTTCTTGCTATATGTTTGGGTTCCCCCCCCCCCCCCACTAATTGTTGTATTTAAGATTGTTGATTTGTTTATTGTTCAATTTAGACACATATACAGATACATACACTTACACACTCACATACAAAGGCCTACATTCATGCTTACACAACACATAGCTTATTCATTTAACCATTCAGTCAGTCAGTCACTCTCTTCTTTCATTCACGTCTAATATCACTCAAAGTGAACAGACGTTAAAACAGAAGTACAAACGAACACACACACACACACACACACACACACACACACACACACACACACACACACACACACACACACACACACACACACACACACACACACACACACACACACACACACACACACACACACACACACACACTCGTGTGCTAATCCTCTTCCTCCAGACAGTGGTTATCACAAAGGGGCAAGTTCCGAGAAGAGTTTTACTCCCTGCAAGGTGTAAGCCTGGTGGTAAGAATTTAGTGATAAACTTGATAGTGTCTTATCACGCATGACAGGGTGATCATTCGGTGGTGACTGTTTTGAACAGCACCATTCAATCTACGAGGATGAACGGGGAGACAACCGTTCAACACACTGCATCAACGCAGTACGTGGACCACAACACCTCACTGGCAAAGGATGCATTCTGCTGAGGACCAACAAGACGCAGCTTTTAACCCTGGATAACCCTGACAACATCGTCAGTCAAGACGTAGAGGCACGTGTTCGACAGTTCAAAGACCTTTCACTGTTAGTTTTTGTTCTGATTGGTGACCAGCCAACGTCATCAACATGGCGTGTCTATAAACAAGGTCTTCAGGATCGTGTCAACCTCTGTCTGTTCATGCTGGCTGTATCGGATGAGATCTATTTAATCACCTGTTTGTTTCTTCATGCGGAAAACATCTATCTGTACATCAGAGGACAAGTGGTAAAGACTCTGATGAATAAGTTCGTGGCCAACAATAATCTGACTGTCTTCCTAGCTCTGGGTTTGTTTCGTTTATTCTCTCTGGCATCATCGCCTGTGAGAGATGTTACTGTGTCCTCAGACCCCTGAAGTACCAGACTCTTCTACGCACTAGAACAATGGCGTTGGTTATTACTGCAATTCATGTGTGTGTTTACACCTTGCTATTTATGGTGTCTTACCGACACTGGATGAAATGTGTCTACGATCCTGTCACTGGTAAAATGATGACGATGATCACTGGAGGGGATTTTACGTCACTCATAAACAGCTGGTGACTATTTGGACAGTTTTGTAGTTGGAGTTGGATTTCAAGGAAGCACTATCATACTGGCAACAGCAGCGACCGTAACTACTATTATGAAGCTTCGTCAAATTATTAAATGGCGGACTGAAACATCATCCACACTCTCCACCCGGGAAATGGCGCTGACCAAAATGCTGGTCTGTAGTTCTGTGTTCTTCATCATTTGTATTTCTCCTGGCGTTTTTGCTCGCATCGCCTCTTTCTGTTGCCTAAGATGAGACCCGAGGAACACCACCACAACTTCTATTTGATCACGCTGTGGCTGATACAAGTGTTTGCTTTTGCCAACTCCTCATTTAATTTCTTCATCTATTTCACCATGGGATCGCGTTACAGAGAAACTTGCATTGCATTATTACCCTCAAGTCATGTAGAATGAAAGGAAACGCTAACATGGTCCTTGTTTTAGACATAAGCTTCTCGCAGCTTTATGTCTACAGTGACCTGCTCCATGATTTTCTTTCATGTTGTATTACCCCTCCCCCCCACCCTTCTCTTTTCTCATCTGTTGTAAATGTCAACATTAAAAACTCACTGTTAATCTATTTATGTTTGCAG
>CM031618.1:15041235-15046235 GCA_018398815.1 Conus ventricosus
CAGCTGAATATCAAGAGGCGCTGAAAAAAGTGGCTACAACTACAAATTACAATACAACCCAGATAACAACATGAACAGCAACAGGAAAAACAGGAAAAGAAAAATTATATGGTATAACCCTCCATATGATGGAAGAACAAAAACTAACGTAGGAAAAGAATTCCTCAGAATCCTTAAAACCTTATTCCCAAAAGAACATGTACTATCTAAAATATTCAACAAAAATACCGTCAAGCTATCATACTCGTGTATGCCCAACCTTAAAAATATAATTGATTCTTCCAATAAAACCAAAAAGAACACAACCAAAGAGGGTGATGAAAGGATATCTTGTAATTGCACAAAAACGACCAGTGCCCTCTGAATAATAAATGCCTCTACAACAATATTGTGTACCAAGCTACGGTAACAACAGTGATAAAGAAACATACATAGGAATCACGGCAAACCACTTTAAAACCAGATATGCAAACCATAAACAGTCTTTCAAAAATGAAAAATATAAAAACCAAACAGAATTAAGTAAATATATTTGGAAGCTGAAAAATAAGAAAATAGATTACAACATATCATGGAAAATTATAAAAAGAGCAACACCATACAACAACATTTCTAAAAAAATGCAACTTATGTACTACAGAAAAGTGGCTGATATTATGTAAACCCCACCTAGCATCCCTGAACTCTAAAGTAGAAATGATAAACAATTGCAGGCATAAATGGAAATCTTTGTCAATGCACCATACCGTAACACGTCCCCCCTGAACGCGCCCCAAAAAAGAAAATACCGGCAGGCCACGTGCCACACGCACAGAACTCACACGCCCACACAACACAATATACAACACCGGTGGCGTGCCCAAATTGTATACCCTGAGGAGAGCGTTTTTAGCTTGAAACAAGCTTGTAGGTTTTAATCTCTTCATTTTAAAATCCTATTTTAAACTGGTATGTTGCTCCCTACATGGTTGAGCACTTTTAACGTTCTGAGTGGCTTTTTAACTCTGATTTTATATATATATATATAAACTCGGAATCCAGGTAACATTGGCTTCAGGATTTACTAAATTTTCGCCGTACTTCGTCAGAGCTGAAACAGAAACAACGCATCGCAACTGCAATTAAAACAATAAAAGAACCCCACCAAATACCATAAAGGACAGAAGGGAAGAGAGAGAGAGAGAGAGAGAGAGAGAGAGAGAGAGAGAGAGAGGGAGCACGCGTGCGTGAGAGAAGAGAGAGAGAGAGAGAGAGAGAGAGAGAGAGAGAGAGAGAGAGAGAGAGAGAGAGAGAGAGAGAGAGAGAGAGAGACTAGGAGAACTATCGTGTTACTAAATACTTTGCAAGAAAATAGTGCTTACCCTCATATGTGTCTTGCACAGATTAAAACATTCCTGTCTTTAGGCATTGGTGTGTATTGTTGCCTGGGCTGAACGTTTAAGGTGGCATAGATACTTTGAACTAAAAAAACAGGATTCTGAATCACCAGATGTAACTATAGACCAGGACTTTGTGAAAAGACCGTGGTACCAACACACCTCAAGATCAGCTCCTAAGGATGATCCTGCTCTTACGACTTTCATTGAAGCCTGTTCCAGAGACTTCATGGAGGTCAACAACCGCAGACGCATCAAAGACAACCTGACGCCAGGACTACGCAAGGCCCTCAAGGAGCTACAGAACCTGCCCCTGACCCATGATGCAGCATGCAGATTTGCTGACAAGTCAGGAGTGACAGTTATTACTTCACTTGATACAGATGATGTCAACATTAAAGAAACCATATTTGATAACAAACATTATAAGACTCTCAACCGTGACCCCACGGATACTACAGTGAAGAAAATAGAGAAATGGGCAGATAAATGGGAGAAAAAGGGTAAAATACCAGAAGACATTGTCACATTTGTTAAAGACGTGTCAAATAGTCATCCAGCTAAATGCAAACCCCTTATTAAGACCCATAAACCATTTCCCTACCCTTACAGGTTGCTCCTATCTGGTAGTGGCACTCCAGTACAGCCATTGTCAAAATTTGTTCAACAAGCCATTGCCCACCTAACAAGTAGCTTGAGGTTCCATGTCATTGATACCAAAGAGTTCCTATGCAAACTGGAAACTATAAATGCCATCATGGCCCCTTTACACAAAAGTGCCTGCCTGGCTACTTGTGATGTAGTGTCCTTATATCCCAGTGTGGACAACTCCATGGGCATCCCAGCAGTTAAGAAACTGCTGAAAGCACACCCGTCCCCTCTGGAGTACCAACAGAGTGCATAATGGAATGCCTGAAAATAGCCCTGGACAACAATAGCTGCTTTTTTACAGACGGTGAAGGGGAAACGCACTATGCTTCCCCAATAACGGGCACACCCATGGGACCATGCCATGCCTGTGACTACGTTGATTGCTTTATGGGAGTGTTGGATGAGAAACTTGTAGAGTCTTGTCCAGTACCCCTTTTGTCCTCATCTCTTACCCAGCCCAGTAAACTTGAGCTCGCATCTCTGGATTGGAGTAGATTTAGAGATGATGGGTTTATGATTCTGCTAGATAGTGCCCATGTCAAAGACTTCGAAGAACATCTTCAGAACCTTCACCCCAGTATAAAATGGACTGTGGAACATGGGCGGGAAAAAAAAAAAAAACTACCTAGATCTGACAGTTTCAATCACAAATGAAGGCAGGATAAGTACAGATATTTTCTCAAAGAACTGCAATGCATACCTTCCACCTAATTCTTGCCATGCACCGTCTGTATTCAAGGGCGTAGCATCAGGAATAGGCACACGACTCCGTATGTTAGTCAGTACAGACGCCCAGCTGGAAACAAGAGTCCAAGAATATGCCTATCTTGTATTATCAGGATGGCAATGGCTAAAAGCGATCAAAGAGATCCGTAAAGGTGCCCAGAAAGATAGGATAAAACTTCTACACCAAAACGCTAAAAAGAATAAAGGTAAAAAACTGGCATGGGTCACTACATATGACCCCAGATTACCCTCAAAATCCTCTATAATAAAAAAGAACCTCCATCTCCTCTATAGCAATCCACAAAATGTAGAATTGTTCCCAAGAGGGACTATTATCTCTTCTGACAGAAAGAGAAAGAACTTGGAAATATTTACAAACCTACCATCCCTAGACGGTTTGTCCCTCATGGGCCTACACAGGAGCCATGATTTTTCCCTTGCAGTAGGTGCGACACTTGCAAACATTCAGAGAAGACTTTACATTTCGTTTCACCTTGGGACAATCGGAAATGGAAAATTAAACAACACTTAACTTGCAAAACACCAAATGTGATCTACATAGTTTGGTGCACACTGCATCCAAATGAATGGTATGTGGGTTCTACAGAGAATCTAAGGCTTCGGTGGGCAAACCACAAAAGCGATGTTAATCTTAGGTATGCTCATAAGTGTAACGTGGCCCGCCACGCCTGCACTCACACACACCCCACTGGTCGCTCAGTGCCATTCCTCAAGATTGTTCCCATTGAAAAAGTCGAAAGTGTAGACAGACTGCTATCCAGAGAAATATTCTGGCAAGCCAACCTTGGCACTATATTTATTGGTCTGAATAAAAGAAAGGATATAAATGCACTTCTCAAAAGAAGAATAAACTATGCATAGAATAGGATGCCTGTCAAATTCCTACCATGAAGTGAAATAGACTCTACATAGTAATATCAGGAGTTTTAAAATGATTTGCTTGTGCACTTTAAGTGCCTGTGGATGTGCCCTTCTTGCGTGTGCGATTAACTGAGACTTGTTCACGTTGGTTTTTCTAGTTGAGCAGTCAGTCAATCAGTTTCCTCCCCAAAGACAGGAATGTTTAATCTGTGCTGTTTTACTGGAATGGGTTTAAGTCACTTTTTAGTTGAAGATCTCCAAGACGACATAATGGTAAGCACCATTTTCCTTCAAAGTATTTAGTAACAAGATATTTCTCCCATTCGGCCTCTTTCTCCTCTCTCTCTCTCTCTCTCTCTCTTCTCCTCTCTCTCTCTCTCTCTCTCTCTCTCTCTCCTTTTCCTCTCTCTCTTTCTTCTTTCTCTCTCTCTCTCCCCTTTCTCTCTCTCTCTCTTCTTCTCTCTCTCTCTTCGCTCTCTCTTCTCTCTCTCTCTCTCTCTCTCTCTCTCTCTCTCTCTCTCTCTCTCTCTCTCTCTTTCCCCCCCCCTCTCTCTCTCTCCTCTCTCTCCTCTCTCTCTCTCTCTCTCTCTCTCTCTCTCTCTCTCTCTCTCTCTCTCTCTCTCTCTTCCCTCTGTCCTGTTTTGGTATCTGGTGGGGTTCATGCTGAAATCCTTGATATTGCTGGAATTGTTTTCCTCCCAGTGGATAGATTCTGTTGCAACACATGTGCTTTTACTAAGATCATAATAAGACAATGACAGTCATTTTAACAGAAGAAAGCGGCAAGTGTGAAATGTTGTGTGCAGTTGTGCAGTGTCCCAAAATGTTTCCTCCCCCGACCCTCCCTCCCCCCCCCCTCTGTATAGCCTTTGACAACAATAGACACCAATCCCTAAAGACAGGAATGTTTTAATCTGTGCAAGACATATATGAGGGTAAGCACTATTTTCTTGCAAAGTATTTAGTAACAAGATAGTTCTCCTAGTCTCTCTCCTCTCTCTCTCTCTCTCTCTCTCTCTCTCTCTCTCTCTCTCTCTCTCCTCTCTCTCTCTCTCTCCTCTCTCTCTCTCACGCACGCGCGCTCCCTCTTTCTCTCTCTCTCTCTCTCTCTCTCTCTCTCCTCTCTCTCTCTCTCTCTCTCTCTCTCTCTCTCTCTATGTCTCTCTCTCGCTCTCTCTCTCCTCTCTCCTCTCTCTCTCTCTCTCTCTCTCTCTCTCTCTCTCTCTCTCTCTCTCTCTCTCCCCTTCCTTCTGTCCTTTATGGTATTTGGTGGGGTTCATGCTGAAATCCTTGATATTGTTTGAATTATTTTCCTCCCAGTGGATAGATTCTGGTTTGTACATGTGCTTTTACTAAGATCGTAAT
>CM031618.1:15051235-15058735 GCA_018398815.1 Conus ventricosus
GACTAAGATAAGAATATTTAAGAAGAGGGTCCCATCACTGCAATTTAGCAGAGGGCTGACCTACGCATTACCCCAATGCGCTGGTCAGACCTTGGGTATCTACCGAACATTAACTGTGACATTATCATATATTATGTGAAACAACGTCTCACCGAAGTTTCGACATCGGTATTGGGTTGAAAAGAGTGTTTAACAATTAAATTTGCTCGCGAGCGCACGCGTACGCACGGGCGAACACACACACACACACACACACACACACACACACACACACACACACACACACACACACACACACACACACACACACACACACACACACACACACACACACACACACAAACACACACACCTTCTCTCTCTCTCTCTCTCTCTCTCTCTCTCTCTCTCTCTCTCTCTCTCTCTCTCTCTCTCTCTCTCTCTCTCTCTCTCCCCTGTCTCACACACAAACACACACACACACACACATACACACACACACGCACACGCACTCACGCACACACACACACACACACACACACACACACACACACACACACACACACCACACACACACACACTCACGCGCGCACGCATGCACACACACCACACACACACACACACACACACACACACACACACACACACACACACACACACACACACACACACACATGCGCAAGGGCGCGCACGCACGCTGGGGAGAGAGAGAGAGAGAGAGAGAGAGGAGAGAGAGAGAGAGAGAGAGAGAGAGAGAGAGAGAGAGAGAGAGAGAGAAGAGAGAGAGAGAGAGAGAGTCAGGTGGGTTCACTGTCCATTCAAAATGTTCTTACCTAACATTGCACTCACTCGATTCCTTGCCAAGTAAAGGTGCTTTAGAATTAGGTAGTGCTTAATGGAAAGGAACTCTTTCAACCTTTCTTTGTCCTTCCCAGCCTTCGTTTCTTTAGACGACGAAAGCCAAACCACAGCTTTGTACTGTCCTGACGTTTTGATCAAGTGAACAGACATCTATCACAGGTGACGACATTCTGTTTAACAGAGGTCACATTTGGTGGAACATCTGTTATGATGTGAACATAGGGGAGGAAATTCATTTTTTTTAAGAGGGGCCTTTCAAGATAGGATTCAGTTTAGAAAGGTGAAGGTTGTGTGCTATTTGGAAAGAGTATTAGATGTTTAAAACAAAAGCAGCAGTGACTCTTCGCATGAAGTTATGGATAATTGCTGTAAAATAACAACATTTATCATGGCGTCATGCGTTAGATAAGGAAAGAATAGTCATCTATCAAAAAGATGTCAGAGATTGTCAGTTTCTTGTTGGTTGTACGCATTGTTTGATTGTTGAGTAACGTTGTGATAATTACGTAACTTTGTTTAGTATTTGAAAAATTAAAAAAAAAGGAAGGGGAAAAAAAACCTGGGCGCATCCTCGTTCTCCAAAAAGTGGTTATCACAAGGAGACCCACTCCAAGGGCCATTGTCATTGCTTTAATTTGTAAGCTGTATGCCTCAGACAGGGTGGCGACAGTTTTGAACAGCACTATTTAATGTAGGAGGATGAACGGAGAGACAACTATTCAGCACACTGTGTCAATGCAGTACGTTGACCACAACAACTCACTGAGCAAAGGATGCATTCTGCTGAGGACCAACAAGACGCAGCTTTTACCCTGGGATAATCATGACAACATCATCAGTCAAGAAATAGAGGCACGTGTTCGACAGTTCAAAGACCTTTCGCTGTTGTTTTTTGTTCTGATTGGTGGACCAGCCAACGTCATCAACATGGCGGTGTTCCATAAACAAGGTCTTCAGGATCGTGTCAACCTCTGTTTGTTCATGCTGGCTGTGTCGGATGAGATCTATTTGATCACCTGTTTGTTTCTTCATGCGGAGAACATCTATCTGTACATCAGAGGACAAGCAGTAAAGACTCTGCTGAATAAGTTCATGGCCAACAATAATCTGATGGTCTTCCTAGGCTCTGGGTTTATTTCGTTTATTCTCTCTGGCATAATCGCCTGTGAGAGATGTTACTGTGTTCTCAGACCCCTGAAGTATCAGACTCTTCTCCGCACCAGAACAATGGCGTTGATCATTGCTGCAATTTATGTGTGTGTTTACACCTTGTTATTTATGGTGTCTTACCGACACTGGATGAATTGTGTCTACGATCCAGTGACTGGTGAAATGTTGACGATGATCACTGGAGGGGGATTTTACGTCTCCCATAAAGAGCTTGTGGACAATTTGGACAGTTTTGTATTCGGAGTTGGGTTTCAAGGAAGCACTATCATACTGGCAACAGCAGCGACCATAACTACTATTGTGAAACTTCATCAGATTGTGAAATGGAGGACTGAAACATCATCCTCCACTTTCCACCCGGGAAATGGCGCTGACCAAAATGCTGGTCTGTAATTCTGTGTTCTTCATCATTTGTATTTCTCCTGGGTTTTTATCTCGCATCGCCTCTTTCTGTTTGCCTGAGATGGGGCCCCGGAGGACGCCACCACAATTTCTATATGATCACGCTTTGGTTGATGCAAGTGTTTGCCTTTGCCAACTCCTCGTTTAATTTTTTCATCTATTTCACCATGGGATCGCGTTACAGGCAAACATGCATTGCATTATTACCTGCCAAGTCATGTAGAATGAGAGGGAAACGCTAACAAATTCCTTGTTTTAGACATAAGCTTCCACAGTTTTTTTTTCTTACAGTGAACAGCTCGGTGATTTTCCTTCATATTGTATTACACACACACATACACCCCTCCCTTCCCTTTTCCCATCTGTTCTAAGGGTCAAAGGTAAAACTTCGTCGTTAATCTACTTATTTTTGCAGCCCAAATATCAGTTATAGTAAACAAAAACAAAAAAACAAAAAAAAGACAAACCTGTGTTCAGGTACTTATCGGGCAAGAGTTCTTTCGAGCAGCTTCAGATACATAAGGCCTGTATTTTTGCTCTCTCTGTCTCTCTCTGTTTGTCTGTGTGTCTCTGTCTGTCTGTATGTCTGTCTCCCCCTCCCTCCCTCCCTCTCTCTCTCTCTCTCTCTCTCTCTCTCTCTCTCTCTCTCTCTCTCTCTCTCTCTCTCTCTCTCTCTCTCTCTCTCTCCTGTCTCTCTCTGAGTGTGTCAGAAATAAACAGCTGTGATAACTGTGAAAATGTGAATTTTTATAAACACCAATGGCAAATGTGAGAATATAGCTGATTGTTTTACTCATCCGGCATGTAAGAGTGTTTGTGGCTGTAATAACTATATAAGTAAAAGCAGCAGATGTGAATGTAGAAATTGGAATAACTAAGATGGTGACATGTAAATGTGGATAGAAAGATACAAACAGCTGTTTGAATAACTTCTTTAAGTTGTTCGGGACGGGTGAACAACAAACCAATTTTACAAAAGGGTCAGAAAAGAAAGACGGTGATGTGGATTTAGAACCTGAGAGCTGATCTTGTTCTAGTCTGAATGTGGCGAGTGTGTATGCTTTTGTAAAAAGAGCATGTCTTTTCTTCATTGGAATGTGTGAGGATTGTCTAATAAAGTAGAAGATAGATGTTTTATTCAATTTGTGTCCTCGTTTGATGTTATTTGTTTAGTGGAGACGCTTATAGAAAGAACAAAATGAATCGACTATTTTTAAAAATTATAATCTCTACGTAAAGTCAGCTGTTAAGCTTACAATACATGGAAGATGCTCATGGGGGATGATTTGCTTGATACATAAAAGCTTAATTCCTTATGTGCGTCCTATTGATTGTGAGTATCCTTATTTGATTGTAGTTTTGCGTAGTAAGTAATTTGTTGGTCTTAAAAAAAATTAAATTAAAAAAAAATAAAAAACAGCCTTTGCTGGCTTGTACATACGTTCAACCTGAAAACTCACCTTATTACTCTGTAAATAGTTTTGACGATAGCATTGACTTGCTAGAAGACTGTATTGTAAACAAAGTGATGTCTTTAGTTGATGTTGTTGCATGCTCTGTGGTGATATCGATGCAAGGACATCTAACCTGTCCCGGAAATTATTAGTAAGCATGACCTACACGTCTGTCGAAATGGTGAGATCTTCCCAAGATAAAGTGCTCGACTTGTATGGAAAGAAAATGCTGAACATGTGTTCTGTATTAGGATTATGCCTTTAAAACGATGTATGTATTGGCGACTCAGAGGGTCGTTTCACATACATTTCTTACACAGGAAACAGTGTAAACGATTTTTCCCTAGCATCTGTAGACCTTTTTTTGAATTATTAAGTAACCAGTTAACTTTGAGAGTACTAGAAGGGTTTGAATCTGATTACTTGCCTCTTGTATTATGCATACATGTCCGGAGTGAAAAGATATTCCAACATGAATGTGCGTGTTCAAAGTAACGAATGTATTGCTACATGTTGTTGGAACTAAGACTATGCTCGGCAGTTTATTTTATCATGCAGTCAGAAGATGTACAGAACCAGATATCTGTGGCTGAAGATCTGATACATGTGGATGTCAACGACGCAATCAATCAGTTCAATAAGATTGTCGCAGATCAAGCTGAATGTATGGTAAGAGAATACCAGTAAACAAAAACATTACTCAAAATAATTGGTATGACCAGGAATGTAAACTATATAAATATAAAATGCGGAGACTATTCAGAAAATTTAGTTCAACGTTAGATAAATAGGATGAAACTGAGTTTTGTATTGCAAGGCGTGAATATAAGAATTTAAACACAAGGAAAAAAGAAGAATATAATGATAGTTTATTAAATGGACTCATGAATTCCATTCAGAGCCAGAAGTCGTTTTGGGAACATGCTCATAAAATATGTAGAAAGAGATCACAGCCTTCGAATGATATTCCTATGCATTATTGGTATATTCATTTCAGAAGTTTAATAGAAAAAAAAGAAACAACACCCACCCCCAACAAAAAAAACAACAACAAAACAACAAACAAACACCAACAACAAACAAACAAACAAAAAACGATGATGAGAGTGTCATGATGGAGGAAACGTTAACAGATGAGAATGGAGTGGACGTTTGTCTGTTTGACAGACCAATATCTAAGGAGGAGGTATAACTTGCTGTGCGGAAATTGAAAAATGATAAGTCTGCTGGACCGGATGGTATAATTGGCGAGTTTTTCAAGAATTCTGGAGAATGTAGTTTGAACTTTTTAGTAAAGCTGTTCATTTTTCTGTTTGATTCTGGAATATGTCCTTATGGCTGGAAAGAATCTATAGTTCTGCCTTTATTTAAAAGGGGATAAGTCAACGATGGGAACAACTACAGGGGTATATGCTTGAGTAATATATGTAGTTAACGGTATAGTTCTGTTATCAATAGTGGACTGGGGAATGGGTTCGCTTGAATTGAATGAAAAAAGGTTACTCAACAATTTACCTTATATTCACGCTACTAGCTGCCGTGCAAAAAACGTTTGTAAATAATCAAATGTTGTATGTTGCCTTTGTTGACTTTGAAACGGCTTTTGATTCAGTCTCTCGTAAACTTTTATGGCCTATTTTGATTTTTTTCTTTGTTTTTAAAGTGGAGTTAAAGGTAAATTATTTCGTTGCATTAAAAAATGTACAGCGAAGTAAATTCACGAGTGCGGTCAGGAGCAAAATTATCTGATTTTATAACGTGTTCTCGTGGTGTTAACCACGGTGATGTTTCTGGCCCTGTGTTGTTTTTGGTGGTCATAAACAAGCTAGCCCTTGAAATAATTGAAAATGGTAGACATGGAGTGACTTTTGATTTTATAAAATTGTTTATTTTGCTGTTTGCTGATGATATTGTATTATCGTCTACGGCAGTAATTGGTCTCCAACGTCTACTTGGTTCTTTGTGCTCTGCAGCCAAAGGACTTGATTTACAAGTTAACATGAAGGAGACTTAGATCTTTGTGTTTCATAAGGGTGGATACTTGGCAAAAGTTGAGAGATGGACCTATGGGAATGAGAGAGTCGGTATAGTTAATGCGTATAACATTTGGGAATATACTTTACAACTAAACTCAGCTTTAATTATGCCTGTCAAGATATCGCAAACAGAAGAAAAAGAGCAATAGCAGTTATTCTTCATATTTTCTACAAACTGGATTGTAATTAATCTATTATTTTTACGAAGCTGTTTGACTCACAAGTTCAACCAATCCTGCAGTATGGGCTTGAACTCTGGGCTTTTGAAAAAAATGTATGATCATAGAGAAAGTTGAACTGTATGCATTGAAGCGTGTCTTTAATGTTGATACTCCAAATTATATGATTTATGGAGAACTCCTATGTAAAATGTATTAAATGTTGGCTGAAGTTAACTTGAATGCATGAATAGTGATTACCTTTAAGGCATACAAAATGTTGTTGTTCTTGGATAATAATGGAAGGAAGATTTGGGCTTCAGGTTTGCGACTAGGTTTGAATTCTTATGCATTTGGGTTTGTGTGAAATAATCAGGGCGTTCAAAACATATCTGGATTTTTTTTTTAATATTCTAAAGACAGGATTGTTGATAGTAGATGGCAAAACTGACATAATAATAATAATAATAGTAATGAATACTTATATAGCGCCTATTCTCGGCTAGAGGCCAAGCTCTAAGCGCTTTACAAGCGACACTCGTTTACACAACAGGCTGCCTACCTGGGTAGTGCCGATTGAAGAGCTGCCAGCTGGTGCTTCATTCAGTCGTTTCCCGTGTCATCCAGTCAGTATCGTTCAATATCGAACACTCATTTTCCTTACTTCCTTCATTCTTTCCATTTCGCACGCAGGGTGCATGCTATGTGTAACGTGTCATCCATACCAACGGCCAAACTGGCCTACTCTTCCGAAAGTTGGTGATGGGATTTTACGTGTGTGCAAGATGTTATGCGGCGTTCACACACGGAACCTCGGTTTATAGTCTCATTCGAAGGACTGTATGGGAAATGGAGTCAGAACCAATGTTAACTCCGAGGGAAAAATCCCCCTGTACAGAAACGCCCCGGCTGAGGTTCGAACCCGCAACCCCAGGATCACCAAGATTACGAGTCCGGCGCTCTACCAACTGAGCTATTCCGGCTTCCGGCTGATCGTGTTAATCATAGTGTCAGATTCACACAAGTTGTCAGACACCTCTGGCACCATTACTTTACATCATCATCATCTCTGCCATGCTGCCTGCGTATCTGCAGGGACATTCAGCTAAACCGTTGTAGTTTCTATCCTCGAACCTCGACCCTCGACCCTCGAATTCTTTGATTGAAGAGCGAGCGGGGTGAAGAGGGGGAAGGTGAAGGGGTGTATAACCTGGAATCGTCAATGCATCACGGCCCTACTTCTATGCCAGTATACTTCGTGTGCATCTCTGATGATTTCTACAGAAACAATCGCTTATTAATTCAAGTCAATTCCCTGTCATGCGTAAAACCCTCAAACTTTGCTGGACTCTGTTTCAAGGATGGAAACCAACAATGTTCGACATGAGCAGTGACCAAACAAACACACACACACACACACACACACACACACACACACAC
>CM031618.1:15078735-15081235 GCA_018398815.1 Conus ventricosus
AGAAAGAAGCGGATGTAGTACTGTAAGAGTTAACTTCAATGGACTGTGAATGATCAGCGGAATAAAATGTTATTTTTGTCAGTGATGAAATGACGATTGTGATCAAACCCAATGGAAGGGTAAAACTATGGAGGAAAGTCGAAGAGAAGTGGTCAGTGCTTTCTCTGTGCAGCGTCCATCTTTGCCCGAAGACTACATTGAAATTGACGGTGTGGGAATTCGTATGACTGAGTTGGACCACTGGTGTTCGTGCAAGGTAATATGAACAGTCAGAAGTACACTGATGTGCTGGAAAACAACTTTCTGTCGTATGTTACCGACCACTACCCAAACAAACATTGGTGCCTGCAAGAAGACAATGCCTCTGTTCACCGCTCGGATCACACCGAGACCAGGCGCCAGTTTATTAGAGAGGCGGTTCACCGACTAATCGTCCAATGTCCATGGCCGCCACCGACTGCGTTTGTTTGGCGGGTGACCGTACGGTCAGTTTAAAAGGCGAACAACCGCGGTGCATTGAACTTCGTGCTTGGCGGACTTGATGGTACTTGCTCATTACTATTTCAGGAAACATGACACCTTCCAGTTAAAGCTGGCGAGCAAGATAGAGGGAGTATGCTTCGACGACGATTCAGCACAGAATTTCTTTTCCGATGAGGGAATTCGGACTTTGATAGCTGCATTTTTCGGGGGGAAAAAGACCAAAAACACTGTCCATCAGTGTCAGAGGCTAAGAAAAAAACAGGCGTGGGAGGAGATTGTTGCAACTGTACACGTTGTTGGACACGGCGGAAGAAGAAATGCTGCACATCTGAAAGAAAAAAGAAAGGAAATTTTTAGTTTATTTTTTTTTTATAATGCTTGCATTTGGCTGCAAACTGCAAAGCAGCCAAAGGCAGATGGAAGAAAAACGAAACAAATAAAAATATGGTACTACGACATCATTCTGGACAAAGTGACTGGAAGAGATTTACCCATCCTGGAAGGAACCACAGTAAGACTGCAAGTTTTAGCACTCGTGTGTTGGGGCATTTCTTTCGACTGTCATTGTCTTTAAACATAATTTACTGTCATCCTGTATTCTTTATGCCAAAGTTCTGATGACTGAATACCAGAAATGTCCAATAAGTGCTTAATAAACGCACAGGTTGGCACATTCATTTCAGCATGAATATTCAGTTCTATGGGATATTGTCCTGTGTTGAGAAAGGGCCCTCGGAACAGTAGGTTTGCTTAACGGACTCCAGTGTCATTTTTGGGTGGAACCAACTTAACAATAAGATGCGCAATCTTTACTGTTCATTTGCTGTCTGATCATTTACCAAATAAGTGCATTGCATGAATTTGAAGGGCAAGTTACAAATTTAATTCAATGTGAGTAGCCTATAGTCCTCAGTTTGTGTGGGTTGGTTAGTGTTTGTATTTTTGAGCTTCTATCATACATATAATAATTATTTGATTTATATCTGTATTGGAATTTTTTTTCGCAGAAGATGCATGTGATGATGAGGATACTGAAAGAGATAACCAGATACAAGAAGAAGGAAATGATGCAAATTAAGTTTATTTGTAAAGATATTTTTGTAACAGGACCACACTCTTGCAATTAATTTGAGTCCAGTCCCTTTGGGTTCGGTTCTCTGCTTTACTGGAACTATTCAAGATACAGTCAGTGTCATATATGAAGGGATGTGCCGAAAACCCCAAAGATGCCCTAAAAAAAAAAATGTTGAAAAAACAATCTGAAACACATCAAAAAAACACTACTTAATAACCATACACTAACTTCTTATGTGTCTCAGTATTAAAAATTACGATAAAGTACATTTTCAAACAACATGTGATAACTTGGATTAAAACTCTAGATTGAAAGACAAACATTTTGAGAAAAATTTAAAAAAATAAATAAATAACGAAAGGAAATTTTTTCGCAACAACTGAAAAAAAGTAAATCACATGATTAATATTAAATCAGCTGCGTTTCCCCGTTGTACAGGAACGTTAAAAAAGATCCAAATTAATAGTACTTTAGATGAATAATGGGATTTACACCAAAATAATCTTACAAAGGTATAATCGCTGACTACTAATCAACATTATCAAAGTTATAAATTTAAAATTTTCCTTAGTTTTCAGAAAGTTAAGTCACTGTGAACAATAAACTAACATGCTAAATCAAATTGTTATGATTTACAAAAAAATCATGCCTACTTAACAAAAGACCCAACACAGAAACAATCCAAAATAGACTTTCACTATTTGTGGAATAAGGGTTATCAACATATACACCCACAGAATAAATGCTGTCCTCTCACTGGTATTACTGAACACCAATGCTTTCAAAAACAAAATGCCCTGCAAACAAAAGTTAAATTGCAGCTGAATATTGTTTAATATTTCAAAAGTAGGTTAATAGGAAACAGAAAAAGAAAAAACAATCAGAACTGTGTATCCAAAGAGACAAAATAACGAATAAAATATTGGGTCACACACACTGAAC
>CM031618.1:15088735-15091235 GCA_018398815.1 Conus ventricosus
GCATGCTATTCTTTAATAAACGAAGCGTCCATTAAAAATGTCAGAAATGTATTAGATAACTCAGAAATTAACTATTACCACAACTGTATTTAACCCAATTCTGGGGGAAAAAATCTATTGGCCTCATCAAGACCCCACCTTGCCTCCATACCTAGAGAAATACAAAGCTTAATGCACAGAATGCGTTTGAATTCACCTCGAACAAAATTCAGCAAAAATGTTACATGTATGTGTGGAGTTGAACATCTATTAATTTACTGCCCAAGAGCAAAGGAGGTTATTAGCAAAACTGGTGACGATATTTCATCTGATGGATCCGGTTCCCTGACTAGTGTATTAAATGACCGGTTTTATCTTTACACAATTTGCAAACGTTTATCACATAGTTCAGTTGGTGTTATCTTTAAATTTGTTTAACATTTTTCTGAGTGGTTCACCGTTCGTCCTTCTACACATTAATTGACCTGCATCGTACTACCTATCCAAATATGATTGACGGTGCTCAAGAACTGACAAAGTGGTCCATTGGACGCTCTCCTTATAGTTTCATATATATATATATATGTGTAATTGGATTTTGTTGTTGTTGTTGCTTAAAATAACGTTTTCCCGAGATGCGGGTGGGGGGGGGGGGGGGCTGTTGCTTATTTTGTTATTGTAATTGAATCATACAGGCATTAACATGTTCACACAGACACACGCACGCAGACACACACGCGCGCGCGCCCACATACACACACGCGCGCGCGCCCACATACACACACACACACACACACACACACACACACACACACACACACACACACACACACACACACACACAGACACACACACACACACACACACACACAACACACACACACACACACACACATACACACACACACACACACACACACACACACATACACACACACACGCATGGGAGAGAGAGAGAGAGAGAGAGAGAGAGAGAGAGAGAGAGAGAGAGAGAGAGAGAGAGAGAGAGAGAGAGAGAGAAGACAGACAGACAGACAGACAGACAGACAGACAGACAGACAGAGACAGACAGACAGACAGACAGACAGACAGACAGGGAAACAGGCAGACAGACATTTCAAATACACACATGCGAGCACGGACGCAAGCACGCGCGCACGCACACACACACACACTTACACTTACACACACACACACACACACACACAGACAGACACACACACACACATGCACACGCGCACGCACGCACGCACGCACGCACGCACGCACGCACGCACGCACGCACACAAACACACACCACCACACACACACACACACACACACACACACACACACACACACACACACACACACACACACACACACACACACACACACACACACACCACACACACACGCACGCACGCACGCACGCACGCACGCGCAACACTAGTGCGCGGCTTTGTCAGTTGACAACATAAAGGACGGTAACCTGCAAATGGTAATCGAAACATTGCATTCGCAGTGCTCCTACAATCCATATCCTACGCACGGTACGGGATAGTATAATGGTGGTTACATCGACACTGTACATTGATTGTTGTCTGACCTGCTTTGCGTGTCTAATGTTGCTGTGTTTTGTTCTCTGATTGCACACTTACATATTACATTACACGAATATTCATTAGTGTTTTTGTTTCCATGTTTGCTACTCGAAAAAGACTAGAGATCAACTGCAATGTGCGTGTAAATGAGGTTTCTATTTTTTTGGTGTTCCAAAGACTGGGATAAAACGTTATTACAAACACAAGTACACAGTTTGTCGTAAATTAGGGAAGTGAGTTGCTCGTGCGAGACATCACTATTGTAGAAAAACCTATCATGGCGAAAGCACCGTTGTACCCAAAAGATTCCTCTCATCCCCCCCCCCCCCCCCCCCCCACCCTTCTCATCACTTAAAACTTTGCAACAAAAAAAAAAAAAAGCTGGACCCGTGGATTTTTTTAAAAATCAAACTTTTGGAGATTACAGGTGCTCAAAAAGAGGACAGTGCGCAACGTCAACAGATCAGCAGCGTCTCTGTAAGTCGCATCCTTAAACACCTGACTCACAAACCAAAACAAGAAGAAAAGAAAAAAATAAGAGAAAGAAAACGTCGAAGCAAAAAACAAACCAAGCACAATACAGGTTCAATTTAATTCATCTTTCTGATATAACGTAAGGACATACTCTGCAGTACAGACAGCACAATACAAAACATCACAACACAGTACAATACAATACAACCAATCCAGAGTGACCTGTTCAGCGGAGTGCTCCTTCGTTAATACTAGACCTGCACCACAACAGACCCTGACACCAGACCTTCACACAATATTGGTTAGACCTTGAAGTGACTTCAGCTCTAAACATCCTCAACTTGACCTTAAGCTAAATCTAACAGCTGTCGTTCATTTGTCTCAGAATGTCACTTTAATCCATCCTTTTTTTTTTCTACTTCATTAAACGACCCTAAGCCACATCTTGACTCGATTTATTCTTT
>CM031618.1:15098735-15151235 GCA_018398815.1 Conus ventricosus
TTAGCTCGCATCGCCTCTTTCAGTTTGCCTAAGATGAGACCCGGAGGACGCCACCACAATTTCTATATGATCACGCTTTGGTTGATACAAGTGTTTGCCTTTGCCAACTCCTCGTTTAATTTTTTCATCTATTTCATCATGGGATCGCGTTACAGGCAAACATGCATTGCATTATTACCTGCAAAGTCATGTAGAATGAAAGGGAAACGCTAACAAATTCCTTGTTTTAGACATAAGCTTCCGACAGCTTTATTTCTTACAGTGAACAGCTCGGTGATTTTCCTTCATACTGAATTACCCCCACCCCCACTCCCTCCCTTCCTTTTTCTCATCTGTTCTTAATGTCAAAGTTAAAAGTTCATCGATAATCTACCCAACTGTATCCAGGTATTTATTGGGCAAGAGTTCTTTCGAGCACCTTCGGACACATAAGGCCTGTATCCCCCCTCTCTCTCTCTCTCTCCCTCTCTCTCTCTCTCTCTCTCTCTCTCTCTCTCTCTCTCTCTCTCTCTCTCTCTCTCTCTCTCTCTCTCTCTTTCTGAATGTATCTGAAATAAACATCGGTGATAACTGTGAGAATGTGAATGTTATAGACATCAATGGCTGTCAGGCTCGCTAAGACCTGAACTGCTATAGAGGGATAGACAGAAATGACAGACCTAGCTAAACTGTCTTCCCGACACACAATGGCAGCATCGATACTAAGGTAATACGTTTATACGGGGTATATTTTCTTTCACTCCAAACGCATAAACGTTTTCATACTCACAACCGCACACTCATGCACCCGACGAGGAGACTACACACAACAACATTACAAATGACCAAGGCAATAAACTCAATAAATCATCACAATTGACACAATCTTATCAATCAAAGAAACAGTCCATATGCTTGGCTGCATCGAGCCCATGTTACAGCATATATATCACCAACCGGGAACCCACACGGCGAACCGAGCCGCCCACAAATACAGCTGAACTAGAGTCCTACAGAACACAGTAAACACGTCGAACCGCCGACAACACAGCTGAAACACAGAATCACAAGGCACATTAAACCAACGCCGGACGCAAGAAGAACACAGCTGGTCACAAACACAAGCGATGAAGAAGAAGAAACAGGGTTTCCACACAACAAGCACAATAAATCACGTCGAACTATCAGAAAAAGAACCGTAGATTCATAAAGCACAGTAATACATAGAAGAAGAACCGCAGATTCATAAAGCACAGTAATCCACATAGAACCACAAAAAGAATACAGCCGAATCAAATTTCCACTGATACGGCAGCAACGACGCAACACTGACCCAAAATCACCCGATGGAAACTGCAACGAATGAATAAATAAACCACACACACACACACACACACAAATACAATTCCAGGCTGGACACAAGGCCCATCCGTTTCTTCTTTCTCTCTCCCTTTTTTTTTTTAAAGAAAAAGCAAAAAAACAGCAGGATACACAAACTCAATAAATCACACATCAAAACAGCACCAGAAAACTACAGTTCACGCAAGAAAAACTCGCTTGCTACCAACTCACCGCAGACAGCATCAAACACTGATGCCAGATGATAACATAGGGACGAACACTGCTCCACATGTCGGGAACAATACAGCACCACACACTAGGCCACCTCATCATCACTTCCAGATGGAGGCTGAAACAGCCTAGCCTAGACAAGGATACACGGACTCCTAATATCTAAGGGCATGAAACCCGGACATAGATATTACTGCTTGCCAAAAGGCAATAAGTCAAACCCGAAGATACATCTTATCTACAGGGGAATTGACACATCCAACTGACCAATACATCTGAAATATATACTAAGCCACAAAAGAAACGCAAATGGAGGGGTAGGTATGGGTGAATATAATTTATGGCACTGTAGGTGCGCTGTGACCATATATTCCATGCGGTCATGAGTCCGCATCAGACCTAGTGTGCAGCACGTGCAAATCAGGTCAGTGTGACTAGAAATGAGCTCACACCGGCGCCATGAATGTGGAAGCGCGTTTTTGCATGTGCAAGGCGAATGCAAACAGTCATGTCAATCTTTTTTCGCTGAACAGTATTCACACATCACTAGGAATAAAAACCGAGGCTGTTACGCCCTGGCAAAGCAATCACTTCCACATGACATTCTGGTTGAGCGCCGTTGACAGAGAAAGAGCCATAGGGCGACTCCAAGCCGGAAACCGTGCTTCACAAGACGCAGCTGCGTTTGGCGTGGCTGTTTCTACAATTTGTCGTTTGTGGGCCAGGTTCCAGGCAAATGGCGACGCTTGGGACAACCCACGAAGTGGCAGACCCCGTGTAACGACTGCACGACAAGATTGGGCGATTCACCGCCGTCACCTGCGTGAGCCATTCACTTATGCAACGGAAACGGCCAGAAACACCATTGGCAGGCATGGTGCACCAATTTCTGGTGAAACTGTGCGGCGTCGATTAACAGAACATCACCTGCACTGCCGCCGTCCCGTAAGGCGACCTGTTCTTACTCCACGACATAGGCAACAACGACTGCAATGGGCCCAGCAGCACCGGAACTGGAACTGGCGGCAATGGAGGGGCATCCTCTTCACGGATGAGAGCCGATACTGTGTTCATCATGCTGATGGCCGAATCCGGATATGGAGGAGGCGCAACCAGAGGTATGCCAACAACAACGTCCACGAGATCAACGCTTGGGGAGGTGCGAGCATCATGGTATGGGGGGGAATCAGCCTCAACCAGCTTGTCATGCCTATTGTTTTCCTAGACATTGGCCCTGGTCGCGGAAATGGCGTTACTGCGCAGCGATACATTGACCAGGTGTTCAGGCCCGTTGTTCTGCCCCACTTCCAGCAGCACGGCCACCTCATTCTCCATCAGGACAATGCTCGTCCACACACTGTCAGAGTCACCACAGACTTCCTGCAGCAACAGGGCATCAGAGCTCTGCAGTGGCCCTCACTGAGCCCTGATTTGAACCCTATCGAACACTTCTGGGACCATCTCAAACGGGAGCTGAATGCTGTTCAGCCGAGGCCAACCACAGCCCGTCAGCTAGAGCAGGCACTGAGGCAGATCTGGAACAACGTCAACATGGCCACCGTCAACCATCTGATCCACTCCATGCCCGCCAGATGTAAGGCTGTTATCAAGGCTCGTGGGGGACACACTCGTTACTGACCCTCTCCGTGACACTCATGACACGTGACTACTTTTTGCTTCAGCCAACAATAAGAACACTAAAGCCAGAAACTCAATGGTTGCATTCAATTCATTTCAATGGTTGCAATTAAATGTCAACAACATGAGAGTACATTGAATGGACCCATCGTTTTCGCTTCTTTTGTAGCTCAGTATATACATTGACTTGCACTCCGTGCCACTCACAATGCACAAGCAAAAACTAAGAAAGACTGCATGAACAGTATGCGAACTTCACTCAGCACCCAAAATGTATAAACATGGAAACAACTACATAAGAAATCCCCATCTCCAAATTTTGCATTTAACAAAACAGATTAGCAAATAGTTTTCTCAGTCAAGCCTTTCCTGACACACACACCCCTTCCAAGATTAAACTCCATGTTTAATAACATAAGACCCAAGATCAGGAAGGATTGACTGAACTTAGTAATATAGACTTCGACACCACTATCTTATTCGACGGGTCAATCCCATTCTGACATCGACTACACTAAAATAATACTATCTATCACAGCTACTACACATAGGCTGTTTTCTCAGTCATGCCTCTCCTGACAATGGCAAATGTGAGAATAAAGCTGATTGTTTTACTCATCCTGCATGTGAGAATGTTTGTGTCTGTAATAACTATATAAGTAAAAGCAGAAGAGGTGAATGTAGAAATTGGGATAACAAAAATGGTGACCATGTAAATGTGGATTTAAAAAAAAAGAAAAACAGCTTTGTGAACGACTCCTTTAAGTCGTTTGGGACGGGTGAACAACAAACCAATGTTACGAAAGGGTTAGAGAAGAGAAAGATGGTGGTATGGATTTACAACCTGAGAGCGGTTCTTGTTCTGGTCTGAATGTGGCTAGTGTATATGCTTTTTGTAAAACAACAACAACAACAACAACAACAACAACAACATATCTTTTCTTCATTGGAATGTTGTGGATTGTTTAATATATTAGAAGATAGATGCTTTATTCAATTTTATGTCCTCGTTTGATGTTGTTGGTTTAGCGGAGACGTTTATAGAAAAATAAATGGAATCGACTATTTTCAAAAATCATAATCTCTACGTAAAGTCAGCTGTTAAGCTTACAATACATGGAAGATGCTCAGGGGGATGATTTGCTTGATACATAAAAGCTTAGTTCCTTATGTGCGTCCTATTGATTGTGAGTATCTTATCTGACTGTATTTTTGCTTGATAAAGAATTTTTTGTCTTAAACAAAAAACCAAAAAAAAACTTTGCTAGTTTGTACATACGTTCCACCTGAAAACTCACCTTATTATTCTGTAAATCGTTTTCACAATGGCATTGACTTGCTAGAAGACTGCATTGTGAACAAAGTGATGTCTTTAGGTGATGTTGATGTATCGCTCTGTGGTAATGTTAATGCAAGGACATTTAACCTGTCCTGGAGATTATTTGTCTGTCACAATAACAACAAAAGTCCCCAAGATAAAGTGCTCAGTTTGCATGGAAAGAAAATGCTGCACATGTGTTCTGTATTAGGATTATGCCTTTTAAACGGTGTATGTAACGGCGACTCAGAGGGTCGTTTCATATACATTTCTGACACAGGAAACAGTGTAAACGATTATTTCCCAGCATCTGTAGACATTTTTGAATTATTAAGTAACCAGGTAACTTTGAGAGTACTAGAGGGATCTGAATCTGATTACTTGCCTCTTGTATTATGCATAAATGTCCGGAGTGAAAAGATGTATTCCAACATGAATGTGCGTGTTCAAAGTAACGACTTTATTGTTAGATATTGTTGGAACTAAGACTATGCTCGGCAGTTTATTTCATCATGCAGTCAGAAGATGTACAGAACCAGATAGCAGCGGCAGAAGATCTGACACATGTGGATGTCAAAGACGCAATAAATCAATTCAATAAGAACACCAGTAAACTAAAAACATCACTCAGAATAACTGGTATGACCAGGAATGTAAACTTATAATGTAAACTGATTCTGTGGATGTTCCACACTCGAACCATCTTTTGTTTGCATTGAAACCTACGACTCGTAACCTGAATCTTGCGTATATCAACTTCTTTGCCTTTTGTCCATGATAACATTAAGGAACTTTTCCGAATGGAATATGTTCTTAAAAGAGAAGAACCAACGATACTTTTCTTTGGTTTCCATATCTGAATGCCAGTTCTGTTTAAAAGAACAAATGAGTCTATCCTTAAATTCTGCAATAAACTGCTGTTCGTTTCCTACTCCTTGAGGCATCCACACTACTCCAAAGCCCTGTTGTGATAGTACTTTCTTTACATGATAAGCCCAATTTTCTTTGCCTCGTTCCATTTGTAACAGCATCATACCATAAGCTTGTCTGCACAAACGTGACTATGGGATCTTCAACATTTTCAACCAATACCTAACACATTTCACATAGGATCTTATATAAAGAGGGTATCCGCCCATCTCTCCGTATAAAAGAGTTAGATGCATGAATTGGTACCTGAAGAAAACGCTTCATGGCGTACGTGTATACTTTTTCTGTCTGTGAATTTTTTTCCCAACCCCGAAATTTCAGCTCCATAAGTAAGTAAAAGTTCTATATGTAAATCAAACATTTTCCAAAATATACTAAAATCAATACATTTCAGCTTCCTCAAGGATCTCATAATTTCAATGACACCCTTTTCACCCTTCTTTAAAGATTCTTCTCACGCATAACTTTATGTCAATTTTGTTAACAATATCATTCCTAAATATTTATATGAATTGGCTCTTTGAACTTTTGTATTTCCATAACACAATCATTTGTGTAAAGAAAAATGTCCACCATTTCTGAAGACCACAATGGTTGTCTTTTACAAGTTAGCTGTTAAGCACAAACGATCCGTTACCTCTTTTAAGATATTTAACTGGTTTTTCATTTGCTAAATTCATTACAGAAGCAGTGAAAATCAAACCAAAAAAAACCCACAATATTGTATACAAAAAGACCTAAACTAAAAAATATGACTTAAAGCTTGTGGGGAGTTCAGATATACAGTCATCATCTAAAGAGTGGATGGACGGATCACTCTGTAATATACATTTTCCTCGTGTGTGTGTGCGTGTGTGTGTGTGTGTGTGTGTGTGTGTGTGTGTGTGTGTGGTGTGTGTGTGTGTGTGTGTGTGTGTGTGTGTGTGTGTGTGTGTGTGTGTGTGTGTGTGTTGTCGTCGTTGTTGTTGTTTTTGTCGTTGTCGTTGTTGTTGCAGTTGTAATGTTAAAAGGGTCCTCGCGTCTGAGAGGATATTCTGATTTTCGTTTCTACTTTTTTCTTTATGTTTTGCTCGCTTTGATTTGATTCAACATTGGAAATAACTGTATGATATCGCTTGTAGTGTAAGGAAGAGGAATGCGTTATTACACTGTCGCCCCCCTCGTCATAAGACCTTTTGGTAATGACATTGAATTATCAAAGTGTCAAAGCCTCTGTCTCTGTCTCTGTCTCTGTCTCTCTCTCTCTCTCTCTCTCTCTCTCTCTCTTCTCTCTCTCTCTCTCTCTCTCTCTCTCTCTCTCTCTCTCTCTCTCTCTCTCTCTCTCTTGGCGAAGTCTAATTCATTCAAATTCACACAAAGTGTCAGACACCTTTGGCACCAATACCTTAGTCGTCATCTTTCTGTCATGCTGCCTGCATATCTGTGGAGACAGTGAGCTAAACCTTTACCTTACCCAGGAGAGGGGTAAGAACGGGCGTTGTTTCTATCCTCGAACGTTCCGTTTTATTGAAGAAACAGAAGTGAAGAGGGGGGAGGGGGAGGGAAGGGGAGTGTATGACCTGGAATCGTAGAGTGCATGCTTCAATGCCATTATACTGCCTGCAGATCTCTGATAGTTTCTACTAATTCAAGTCGGATCCACTTTGCAGGACGCTGTTTCAAGGATGGAAACCAACAATGTTGAACATGTGCTAAGTGTAAAAAAAAAAAAAAAAAAAAAAAAAAAAAAAAAAAAATTCGTATCCACGGAACATAAACTATCTAATGATGAAAAAGACAACACAGCATGGTGTGTGTTTGGTGAAAGATCAGTAAGCTCCACTCGCTAGCAGTAGAGCAGAATCAATTACAGTATTCTGTTTGTTCCAAGTGTACATTGTCATGCGTTTGGTACATCTTAAATAAATAAATTGTAAATGAAAAAAAAACCCCAAACAAATCAGACATGGACTTGATGGTGCTGAAGGTCACATATGGCCAGAAATGGGCTTTGTTCAAGTACATACTGAATCAGATCGCATACCAGATGAACTGTACTGGAAAGTTGGCCACTTCTTTAGTTAATAATGCTGTCCAGGTAGAAAACAAAATGCTGTCACACATGACATGACTAAGCGTGGTCATAGACATTCTAATTTAAATAATCGTGTAAAATCTTGGGGACCATTGCAGCAAGTTTCGGAGCGTAATAAAGACAAAAAGTCACTTCAGATACTCCTGGAGGAAGTGATGATTATGTCATTTTTTATGCTCTTTCCTGCTAAAAGAAATAACTTCGTCCCGTCAGATGATAGAGACAAATAAATTACAAGACAAAGTACCACGCGTTTCGACCTTTTGGTTGCAGAATACAGGTTGAATGAAAACGAGGCTGCAGGGAAGGAGGGTTACCCAGAACCGTTGACAGGAGGTGAAAGACAAAACAATGAAGGTAGCAGCCAGTATCAACCATCTAAGCTAGTTTCAAAGTGAGAAGAGTGCAGGCGGAAACTGAAACAAGACGCGTTTCGACCTCTTTGGTCTTCCTCGAGCAAAAAAAAAAAATCCAGGACAATGCTAGCGTAGAACGTGCAATCACTCATCTCCCTCAAACTGGGCGTGAGGTGTCTGTTTGTTTTTAAACATAATTTCGGCTTATCTGTCTTCAGAAAAATTCTACCCTGTGGTCGTTGCCGATAGGGTTGTGGCCCCATCTGACCTGTGAGAAGTGTTCATGGGACGCACACCCCGATTGGAGATGTTCAACATGGCTGTGTGTGGTGGTGTATGAGAGACGAATGTCTGATCTTTCTCTGCCGCCGCTCTGGTAATTCAACGGGCTAAAGGTGAGTGTGTCCGTCTGCGGGTGGAAGAGTCTTTTAAATTCGGCATTATTGAAAATGTCGTATTATTTTACTTTTTTTTTCTCCCCAAATTGTCTTTTTTTCTTTTAAGGAAAAAGTCCTGTCAGGCCATTTTTAGATTTTCCGATGAAGGGGCGGGAGAAAGGGACTTCTGATGTATCTCCGGGATAATAAGGCAAATCTTATTTTCAGCATCACAGAGCCCCTTTGCACCACCATTTCTTACATTGTTGTCTCCCTTCCCTTTCCTCCCTTTTTCTTCCCACTCCCTATCACCATCATCACCCCATGCAACGACCTTTTTACCCCACCCTACATATACCAGTTCACCCAGTAGCAATACTACCACTGATGAAGACAGACGGACGTCTGTCGAAAGCTGTAAGTAAATGCTTATTTTCCACCTGAATGACCTGTCTAAATCTGGTTGTTGTTATGTCTACCCCTCAGCAGTTAAAACTTTTGCAACGTCTCATACGCAATTTCGACCAGACGGTCATCAAGATTTTTCTTGAAGTGGAAGGAGCGTACCGAGCCTTAGCGAGATTCCGAAACCATCTGCATTTCACGCTACACTGTAAACATCACGGTGTCGCACCGACCAGCTTAAAGATCAAGTCATCAGTCAAAGGAAAAGCTGCCAAGCAACATCTTATTCCGTACGGAACGGGCCCTGATGAACGCACGCGTAAAGCAGATTAATCTGTGGATCGAGGGATTAGAACGACATATCCATCTCTGTTCTAACAGGTTTTGAGTGCAACCGTTCTGACGTGAAGGACTGGCTCGAGTCAACTCAAAACTTGGAATGGAACAAAGTGCGCATGCGCCAGAGGAAGAAGTTTGCGAAACTAATGGCGAGATCAAAGCCTAACAAGAACGATCACATTTCAGTTGTACCTGTGTCTGAAGAAGAGACGCGCAGGGTGAAGAAGAAATGGGTTGTGAATCTATTGGAATGTGAACTTTTCTGACTATAAACAGCGAGTGCTGGAAAAGGGACTCAATTTCGCTGTGACCCTGGACAAACTCGCTATCGTGGACTACATTACCTGTATCGAAACCACCTGCAGACAGATAGGCCTGCACACAGAAGAAGCATCCCGACAAAGGTCGGAATGTGTCAACATCCTGAAACAAGCACAACCGCCGAAACCCAACATTTCTGTGGAGGAGAGGCGAGCGTTAGCCTAGCTTAGGAAAGATGACACGATTTTGATACTCCCGGCCGACAAGGGATGGTCCATGGTCATCATCCCCAAGTGCATGTACCATGACAAAGCCAGTCAATTGTTGGATGACAGAAAAACCTACCAGCCTCTCAAGAAAGACCCCACCAATAGGTATGCCACCGAGCTAAACGGTCTGCTCAAACGTTTCAAGGAGGTGGGCAGACTTTCCCTTGACCTTTACAGAAAACTGTACTCATTAACCACTGATGTCTCCAAGTTCTATGGCCTTCCAAAGGGGGCTCAAGAAAGACGTCCCTCTCCATCCCATAGTCGCTTCCAGAGGTTCCCTCATGTATGAGATGTCGAGATTTGTGGCAGACATTCTGTCTCCTTTGGCTGGCATGACAGAGCACACATCAACAGTGCGGATTTGGTTCAGAAACTGGCAGACTACACCCTTTCTCCTGATGAGTGCCTGGTATATGACGTTTCGGCATTGTTCACCAGCGTCCCCATTGTAGAAAGCATCCACATCATCAAAGCAAGACTGCAGGCTGACGACACTGTGGCCCAGCGTACTACGCTTTCCATGGATAGCATCTGCGAGCTCCTGGGTTGCTTCCTCATCACAACCTACTTCATGTTCCAAGGCAACATCTACCAACAGACGGCAGGAGCGGCCATGCGCTCTCCGGTTAGCCCCATTGTAGCCAACCTCTTCATGGAGGACTTCGAGGAGAAGGCTCTGGTGTTATACCATTCTCCCCCACACTACTGGGGCCACTACATGGACGACACCATTACCATCCTCAAGCGGGAGCTGGTGGAAGACTTCACTAACCACTTGAACTGTGAACACCCTGCTATCAAGTTCACTCGTGATGTGGGGTGAACAATTTGATTGCCATGCCAGATACACTCATCACACAGACCGAGGACAGCCTCTCCTTCAGTTTGTTCTGCAAACCTACCCACACTGACGAGTACCTGCAGCCACCAGTCGCTAGAACACAAACTCAGAGTGATGCATACCCTCACCCATTGGGCCAACTCCATCTGCTCTACACAGGATGCCAAAGACCAGGAAATGGAACACCTCAAACTAGTTCTCACCATATCGGGCTACAAGAAGTGGGTGTGGAACATCCTGGCTAGCAAGAAGATCACACCGCATCCTACCACCAAGCAAGACCAAACCAGGCACAAAGGACATGTCACCATCCCCTATGTCCATGGTGTGACCGAAGCCTTGAGCAGGTAGATCAGGAAAACTGGGTCTCCATACATCCCAAACACATCAACACCATCTGCAGCCAGCTAGCCACCCCAAGGACAAAACTGACAAACTGGACAAGTCTGGAGTCGTCTACCAATTAGTCTGTCATGACTTTGAATAGAACTATGTTGGGAAAACTGAGAGAAACCTTCAAATACGCTTGACTGAACACAAAAGAGAATCAAAACCAGTAGGCGCCCACCTACACGCCCAGCAACTTCAGTTTGAATAATGATAACATCAGCGTTCTCGACTGTGACAATAGATGGTTTCAGCGTGGGGTGACGGAGGCTATCCACATTGCCACCAACAACCCTACACTCAACCAGGACACATCTTGCCACCTGTGCACAACACCCTCGTTGTTCAGTCACATGACCAGGGTTCGACCCGTGGTCGCGTGCACTGAACTCCAGTTCACCCAGTAGCAACAGTACCGCTGATGAAGACGAACGGACGTTTGTTGAAAGCTCTAAGTAAGTGCTTATTTCCATCTGAGTGACCTGTCTAAATTCGGTTGTCGTTATATATATATATATATATATATATATATATATATATATATATATATATATATATATATATATATATATATATATATATATATATATATATATATTCTGTTAAAAATATTTCTAAAATGAAGTGCTAAAATCAACAAGCTTGTTTCGAGCCTCGAGCCTCTTGCCTCTTGCTCTCTTCAGGATATTCTTTTGGGGCACGCTGTTGTTCTTTTATAGCGTGCGGGACCTGATTCCATTTCTGCATGTGTGATTTAAGTTCATTCGCTGCACGTGTGGTCTGTGGTTCTTGTTGGAGTCTGTTCAGGTGGAGTGTGCTAACAAAGATTTCCATTTGTGCCTGCAATTGTTTACTATTTCTACTTTTGTATTCAGAGTTGCTAGGTGTGGTTCACATAATATTAACCATTTTTCTGTGGAGCATAAATTGCATTTTTTAGAAATATTGTTGTATGGTGTTGCTCTTTTTATGATTTTCCATGATATGCTGAAGTCTATTTTTTTATCTTTGAGTCTCCAGATGTATTTACTCAACTCTGTTTGGTTTTTGTATTTTTCTTTTTTGAATGACTGTTTATGGTTTGCGTATCTGGTTTTGAAAGGGTTTTCAGTGATCCCTATATATGTTTCTTTTTCATTTTCTGATGTTACCGTAGCTTGGTATACAATATTGCTGTGAAGACATTTGTTGCTTAGGGGGCACTGTTCTTTTTTAGTGCAGTTGCAAGATGTCCTTTCGGCACCCTTCTCTGTTGCGTTGCTTTTCATTTTGTTAGATGAGTCAATTATGATTTTAAGGTTGGGCATACATGAGTATGATAGTTTGATAGTGTTTTTGTTGAATATTTTGAACAGGTTGTGTTCTTTTGGAAATGATGTTGCCAAGATTTTGAAGAATTCTTTTCCTATGTTTGTTTTTACTTGTCCATCGTATGGAGGGTTGTACCATATGATCTTCCTTTTCCTGTTTTTCTTATTTCTGTTTGTGTTATTGTCTGGGCTGTATTGCAGTTTGTAATTATAACCACTTTTTTGTAGTGCCTCTTGGTATTCTGTTGCTGCATTATCGAATACCTTTTCATTGCATGACAGGTTGGATAGTCTCTTGTTTATACCATTGGGTATTGTTTTTAGTATAGGTGGTGGGTGGTTGCTTTTGATATTTACGTAGATTGGTATGTCGTTGGGTTTTTTGCATGGTTTGTACACATGGTCATTGAGGTCTAATGTTATGTCTAGGTAATTCACAACTTTTTTGTTTGCTTCTATTGTGATTTTTAAGTTGTGGTTTTTGAAGATTTGACATAATTCTTTTTTCTTGTTTTCAATAGTCCTTGGATTATGTTTAATGCAGCAACGCCGTCATCTCTGTACAAACCGACCTGTTTTCCGAGTTGTTTTTGGATGTTGGATAGCATGAATAGTCCGACTAGTCCACATGTTTCGGTGCCATCATACGATCCCATGGTCACATCAAATGTGGAGATTTTGCTCGTTTTTTTTTTAATCCAAGTTCCATTTCTGCTGTGGAGTAGGGTTTTCTTGGTGTGGAAAATAATCTCCATTTCTGTCTCTGTTATTTTCGTGTGTTTGTTGGCAAATTTGAAAGCTTATATATATATATATATATATATATATATATATATATATATATATATATATTATATATATATATATATATATATAAAATAAACTAATAAATTCCAAGGATAGATACCGAGCACCATTCCAGCAACTTAAAGAGCAGCTTGGTGTTGCAATGACTACAAACAATATTCAATTATAAACAAAGCTTGCTCTTATGTCTTAGATTGAAGAAATAGGTGGAGATAAGCATTCAAATTGCAGTGGTAGATAATTCTGCCTAACTAACAGTATGTGCTTGAGTGGGTGAATGGGGAAAAATAAAATAAATGCTTCTCAAAATGAGCCATCTCCAATGGGGAGGAAATTCACTAACATATAACTCCTGGTCAGATACCGATATTTCGAAACCTGATTGTTTCTCCTCAGTGACCACGGAAAGTGGTAATTTGACTCCTCTGCCTTTTCGGTTTTAAGAAGAATGCTTTCCCTAAAGTATATACAGCATACTGAGATAGAGAGCAAGATGTCTGCACGTATGAAGATAACTGTGAGTTTAAAATGGACAGGAGGAGATAATCATTTGTAATTAGAATCATCGCTTTTCTACGTCGCTGGACTACTGAGTAAAACGTTGGTGTGTGGGTGGAACTGGGCGTTTTGTTTACACCATTTATCATAGTCATTGCCACATGTCATTTCAGTTTGAAGTTCATTCATTAATATAGATAAAAATTTATCAGTCGAGTCTCTCTTTGTGTGTGTGTGTGTGTGTGTGTGTGTGTGTGTGTGTGTGTGTGTGTGTGTGTGTGTGTGTGTGTGTGTGTGCATGTGTGTGTGATAACTCATGTGAATTGGTCTCTGTGTGCATATATTTCATACGTATTTGCACTGCATATTATGTGCAGTGCATATATTTCATACGTATTTGCACTGCATATTATGTGCGATGATCGCACCGACGACAATTACGATGAGGAAACGGGGGAAGTATTTAGGAGTTTCATTCAGACGCAAATGTACATACACGAGAAGACACAACGCATTTCGACCCATCTCTCTTCAGGCAAAAACAATTTACATTTAGGACAGTGAAAACGAAGAACGAGAAATCACTTATCTTCTCATAGTCGGCGCACGACCAAAACGTTATTTGTTTTTGCTTGAAGAAGACCCAAGAGGTCGAAATGCATTGTATCTTGTCCTGTACTTCGTTTGTCTTTGTCCTTGGCGGTGACTAGCCTCCGCTCTTTCTAAATAGTGCTTCATTTTCCGCCAAATTAATGTTATACAGTTCATTACTCCATGGAACAAGTTTCTATATTCATATAGGAAAATAATTATCCGCTTTTCCTTGTCCTTCTGATGCCTTTGAATGGAATAGAACTCCAGGAGCGAACCCGAACACATTGCATGCCATATAACTTCACGACAAATACGTTGCTGCAAGTAGAGATTCGTTTTTCAATATAATAGCTATAAGTATTAATGGGAAATTTATAGCCCACAATTTTAAGGAAATTTGTAGGTTTGTTGGCTTTTATTAGAATGTAATTGATCTTTTTTCTCCCAAACCTATTGCAAAATGAATGCGTGAGCTTTTCGTTTGTTTGTGTGTGTGTTTTCAGAAATACATCACGCATTTTGGTGACTTTAGCCTTGAGGACACAAACTCTCTGAGATGGGAGGGGGTCACTGGGAGGATGGAATCGGCTGAAGCAGCAGCAACGGTCACCTGCTGCTGAAGACGTGTGCATTGCGTTACCTGCTGATCACCATCAAAGTCTTCTGTCTCAAAACAGAAAATTTAGAAAAGGCCATCACTGACCACGCATCGCCAGGAAAAGGGGCCCCCGCATAAGTCACGTAATAAAGGGCACGTGCGGCAAAATTTGGGGGGACAAGCCCCATTCTGTCGTTCAGGGGCACGTCAACCCCAAGACCACCCAAAAGTAAACAAAAGCTACAAAATTTCAGAAGCTGGAGGGGCATTCTGTTCGACGAATTTCAAGAGGGTTTGCAAAAGGGCTGAACAAGCATACGTTGGTGTTTGCGTGGTAGAAAAGGGGACTGGGTGCATTCGGGACGTGGTAATAGAAGGAAACCTTTTGACCCAGAATGCACGCGGACGCAAGCGGGCCCAACGCAGTTAGAGACATTCAGAAACTGTTTGAGTAAGGTGCAAACCACTTTCTGTCAGAAAAATATTGCCTCTGGCTCTGTAAAGGGTTTGCCTGCAATTTAGGGCACATAAATTTGGAAAAGGGCGGGGAGATACAGAAATACGTACGGGGAAAAATTTGAAAAGTACGTTTTGTCCCCCTAAACATTGAAAGGTCTCAATGTCTAAACACCACAGTGTTCAGTGAAGGCTTTTTTTGATGAAAACAAGAGAGTAACCCGGATAAGGGCTGCAACACTTCACACTTTTTTGGAAAGGGGGGAAGGGGGAGGGGGGGGGAGGGGGGTTTTCATTGACGGGGCCCCATGCACACTCTCCATGTTGAGGTCGCTTTTGGGGCAGTCCCTAAAAGGGAAGGGGGATGCTAAACAGCGTTAAAATCCTTTAAACGGGAAAAGGCACCGCCCCAAACTTATCCAACTGGTAGACACAGGGGAAAGAAGGGGCCGGTATAGTGAGAGTCTAAAAAAGTTGTAAAAAAAACCATGTGGAGCAGGAATTCATTTCAAGCACCAAAAGGGACCCATTTCACCGGGTTTGAATTGGGGGGCGGGTCACATACACAAGTCGAAGTTGATCTTATGAGTCCCCATGTAGTATGTCATTCCGTGATACTTTTTTGGGGGTTTCCCCCCTAAACCACCGTCCCCGTTCCCCCTTGGACGGCCGTCGGATTTCTTCCACATTTTTTTCAATCATATTTCCTATCCTTTGCGTTTTTTTCTTTTTCCCCCCACTTTATTTGTGATGACCAGCCTTTACTTTTGGTCCGTTACATGCTTTCTCCCATGATTTTATGGGTCCGGCCTGTTCTTTGTCTTCTGGAACATTTCGTTATCTGCCAGTCTTTGGGGGGTGGATAATTTTTCTAATTTGATGTCGGGTTTTAAGCATTTTTAGTCACCCTTTTGCCGCTTCTACTGCGGGATGGACTCCACTTTTTGGGTTAAAAATTTTTCCCAGCAAAATGACGGAACCCATCCCTTCAGGCAGGTCTGCTTGGCCCAAGAACCCGCCCTTTAAATGAAAACCTTCTCTTTTCTCTCTTTCCTCTCTCTCTTCTTCTCTCTCTCTCTCTCTCTCTCTTTCTCCCCCTGGGGCGCCCGTTTATAAATATCTGGGGGCCGTTTATGCTTCAATCTGCCATTTATTTCTGTTTTGCGTGTTATGTATGACTTTAGCCTTGGAAAGGGCCGTGGCCAAAATTTTAAAAGATTGCTCTCTCTCTCTCTCTCTCTTCTTCTCTCTCTCTCTCTTCTCTCTCTCTCTCTTCTCTCCTCTCTTCTCTCTCTCTTTTTGGTTGTGTTGTGTGTGTTGTGTTGTTTGTGTGGTGTTGTTGTGTGGTGTGCAAAATTTTGGGCTGTCTGTGACGTGCCTCACTCAGGCTGTGACGCTCCATCACATGTTTATGATATGAATCATTTCCCGTGCCAAAATTTAAAAGGAAGAATTTCAAGGTTGACAGTGTAGCGGGCGCCCCAAAAAATAATTGGGAGTATGACCATTCAAGAAACAATGGGTCATTGGGTAAAAGGCCCCGAGTGTTGTTTAACAAGGGGGGAAAGGTAAGGTGCTGGTCATGTGTTTTGAACACTGAGTATGCACTCACTGGAGAGGGGGAAAGAGTCGGTTTAACCCGCGAGGGCCCAGAGACTCGAACCTAGGCGGGGGCCCTCTTTGCTGACCAGTCATTACCGGGGGGGGGGGGGTAGTATGGGGGAAAGCTACAGGGGGAAAACTTAAGAAAAGAGAAATAAAGAATTCAATGTTGATTTGGGAAGAGGTACTTACACGCCCTTATTTTTTTCGGCCCTTCCCCTTCACCCTTAACCCTTCCCCCGTCCCCCTTTCCCCTTTCGCCCTTCCCCCCTTCCCCTTTTCCCCCGTGGGGGGTTGAAGATGGCCAGGTGTGGGGAACACACGGTATTTCCCCCCAGCAAGTCCCAACTCCGGGAGAGGAGTTGGCTGTCGTTTCCAAACAAAAACCCCGGAAGAGGTCGGACTCGTATCTAGGACAGGGGAGAATTCGAGGGGGCAGTATATTTTCTCAGAGAGACGGGTATTGGAAAGCAGGGGAGCTTTTTCTTGAGGCGGGCAGGTCCTCAGTGAACGGGTTTGTATTCTCCGGGCCGGTTTTTTTTTGGATAAGGAATGTGGGCCCATAGCTTTTTGAAGCGAACTAGATATTTCCCTCGGTAAAGGGCAAGGTGAGACTTTTTATCTCCGGTGTGAGGAGAGATAATGTGTAAAATTTTATTTGTCCCGGAGTGAGGGGAGATACGTGTTGAAATTGATTTGCCCGACGTGAGGAGAGAACATGTGTGCGGATTTATTTGTCTCTCAGTGTGGGAAGATACAGGGTAAAATTTTTTACCTGGTTGATGTGATTTAGAAATTTTTTCCCTAAGGAGAGGGGGAGAAGAAAATTTTTCGGTATGCGCCTTTTTGGTTTTTTGGAAGATTGCGTGTGGTATGGAGTAAATGCTGTCATAAAGCGGGTAGCAAGAGTGACAGTGTGACAGGGGTGACCCCCGACCCCAGTTTCCCCGGGGGTAGCTCCTTTGTTTCCCCGGAGAAAAAAAAAAAGGATTTCTATTTGTCCCCTAAAGGGTTTGGGGGGAAAAAAAAAAAAAGGTTTTATTTGGCCTCAAGGGTTTGAGGAAGGGAAAAAAAAAAAAGGATTCTTTTGTGCCCTCAAGGGGTTTGGGGAAGGGAAAAAAAAAAGAAATTTGTTTTGTTTGTGTTAATTTTTGTTTTTGTTGTTTTTTTTTGTTTTTTCTATATGTGTTTTGGGGGTTGAATTTTTTTGGTTTGCTCTATCCGAAGGGTTTTTTTTTTTGGTAGGATTTCTTTTGACCCTTTTCCCCCCTCAGGACCGATAGCCTCAACCCCTCTTGCTCGAACCGGCAGAAAGGGGGCGGGCGTTGGGGTCTTTTTCTTCCCTGAGGATTTTTTTTGCCCCCTTTTCCCCGGGACTGTAGCCCCAACCTTTTCCTCGTTTAGAGGGGGCATGGCTTTTGGGGATCAAAGTTTTTCCCTTCTCTAAATATCTATTTCTTTCGCTTTCCTATTGTTTCAGTTTGATTTTTCCCCTTCCCCCTCGATGTGGGATCAACTTTCCCCCGTCACGCTAATAGGTAGGGGGTGGAGTTGTTACCGCTTCCCCAAAAAAAATTTTCTTTACTTTTGATTATTTTTTTTTTCGGGGTGTGGTGCGGATTTTCTTTGATTTTTGGGAAATGTCTTTTATTAATTGTTTGTTTTTTATTTTGATTATTGTGAGTTTGTGTTTTTGAGTGTTTTTTTTTTTCCCGTCCCTTTCCGGCCCCCCGGCCCCACAGGGGCTGTCTGTGGCTTCTTTTGTTTTTTCTGATTTTGTCACTATTGGGCCCTGTGTATCCTTTCATTTCCTTTTCCCCCCCTTTTAAAAACTTCTTAAACCTTCCCCTCAATAGGCTCCTATTGTTTTTTTTAAACATTTTTTTTAGGTGGGTTTTCCCGCTATTTTGGTTTTTCTTCCCCTCTTTTAATTGTTTGTGTTTCCCTTTTTGTTTTGTAAATTTATATTTTTTTTTGGGATAAGGCGGTACATTTGTTTTGTAAATTCTTTAAAATTTAAAATAAAAAGAAAGACTGCCCAAAAGAACATTTAAAACTAAAACTTTATAAAGAATTTTTTTAGAAACTTTATTGTGGTATTTCCTTTTTTAAGGAAACTTTTGCATTAAATTTTCTTTTTGTTTTCTAATTCCAAATTGAATCGTTGCAAATTTTTTTGGGAAAAAAATACTTCCTTGGATTTAATATCTACCCTTTTTAATAAGCTTTTTTTCTGTTACCCGGAAATTAAAATTCTGTATTTGTTATACTATAATTTCGGTTTTGTAAAACTAACATTATATTTCCCCTTTATTTTTTTCTACTTTGGTTTGGTTTGGGTTTTTAATTACGATTCTTATGGAAAATTTTGATAAATTGTTAAAAAAGGGAACGTTGGGTTTTTGATGGAGAGAAATTTAAAAATATTGCAAAAATGCAAATAGGCAACAGGCAAAAAGACAGAGGGAACGAAAAAAATAGACTACAGAGGGAACTAAAGAAAAATAACTGGAGGAAGAAAAAGATTTCAGGGGAAGCTGAAAAAATGCTAGAGGGGAAAAAAATAACTACGGGGGAACGAAGAAAATAACTCGGGGGAAGCTAAATTGGAGGAAAAAAAGCAAGGGGAATCAAAATTAAAGAAAAAAAGATTACAGGGGGAAGTGAAGGAAAAACGTCAATTTAAGTTGAGACAATTAGAACTAAGACTGATGCGAAAAAAAAGAATACGGCTAAAGAGAACTCCCCCCCAGTTCCCCCAGTCGGTTCCGCACCCGCGCCTCAACCAAAAGCGGCATTTTCCAAAGTTGGCCCCCTTTTCGAGAAAAACGGAGACATAATAGTTTTCTTTTCCGTTTTAAAAGTCACGCAACGTCTTTGGGGTTGGGCCCCAAAGGGAAAGTGGACTTTGTAATTGCGTCGTTGTTAAGGGTACCCTTTTGACTTGTACCACTCACTGGGGAAAAAAAAAAATTTTAACTGGGTCATTGAAAAAGAATCTCAAAAAATTTCAATGTTTGTGATCGTTTTCAGAACGTTTCCGTTCTTGCGCCCTGAAAAAGGAAAAAAGTTTCCGTCGTTTTGTCCGAATGAGTCATTGTTTGGATCGATGGATCGTTTTATCAAAAAACAAAAAGATTTTTCAGTCATGCGGATCCCCCTTCTTAGAGAAAACTTTTCCAGGGGTGAGAAAAATTTGGGCCACTTTCCTTAAAAAAAAAGGAAATTTTGAAAACGGGGGGGAAATGTGTAGATGGCTGTCAGTATTGTGTCCCCACCGATAAGGGGTGGCTGGGGAAAGGGGAAATTTTTCCATTTTTGATTTCCTTGCTCTGTCTACCCCATCAGGACGGGAATTACGGAAAAGGAAATCGGGGTCTTTTTGAGTCCTCAAGGAAAATACCTTCCTAGGAACCCCAAGGGTCTTTCCGCGTTCGAGTGACTTTCGAAATACCAGTACTCCCCGCGGGAAAAACCCCGTTACTTTCAGAAAACTTTCCGGGGTCGGGAAAACGCCCACCAGTGATTTTTGGGCCCCATTTCGGGCCAGAAAAAATTCACAAAATCGTCAGTCCGATAAAATGCGCTGTTTTTTGTGATGGCAAGTTCCATCGAAACGTTTCCCCTTTCAGACCCGGGTTTTTAAAAACCCCGCATTAGTCCCACTGATTGTGAAAAAGGGCCCTTTGTTTTAAAAACCCCAAAAAATTGTTGATGGATGGTGTTGAAACGGACCCTCAATGGATGGCAGGTTTCGGTTTTTGCGAGCACGGGTGCACCTGCTGGTGTACGGAAATCTTTCTGCTTCAAGCCAGTTTCTCAACTGTAAAAAGTGTAGGTCGTTTGGAGGAAAGATTGAAACTTTTCCCGCTGGCGAAATTTCAGTGACACACCGTCTACTCGGCTTTTTTCCCGTTGTGTCATTGATAACCAGTTGCGATTGATCTTGGGAATTTGCCAGGTGTCGCAAGAAAATGGTGGGCTGGGGATCGTTTTTTCCCTTGTCTTGTGAGTACTAGATCAAAGTCATGAGCAGGGAAAGGCTTCAAAGCCGCTAAAAAGTCCAAACTGGGGAACTCCAAATTACCCCGTGATTTAAAAGAAATGCGGGAAAGACGAACGTGGACAATACTTTTTTTGCTAAAAACTTTACTGACGTACAAACGGACAAACCCCTAATATGGCTCTAACTTTTTCTACAGGGGGTAACCCGGGCGGAAACAACGTTGTGGTTCAAAACCCCAGAAAACAGTGGCAACGGCCATGTGCATTGTTCGCTGGGGCACTGTGGGATCAAAAGAACTTAAGAGAGTTTTGATTCTTTTTATTGGCCGGTTCACAAAGGAAGTTCGAAATCTGCCCCCTATGTGACTCTGCCAAAAAAACTCTCAAAAGGTCGCCCAGTGCACCTTTGCACAAATTTCCCTCATTTTCCCTTCCCTTTCGGAAGGAGCTATTTATCTGATTGGGCCTTTACCCGGGCTTTTTCGGTATCGCTATATCTTGACTTTTGGGGATACGCAAAAGGTATCCAGAAGGGTTCCACTGAAGAAAAATTTATACAGTATCGTCGTGAAGCTTTACTTGCGATTTTTCCCGAGGGGTCTTCCGACGAAAATTTCCCCCGGATTTGGAACGAATTCATTTCGTCTCATGAGGAAAAATTTTCGTGTTTTCAAATTTTTCCCTCAACCACGCCATTCTCCCCAATCGAATGGCATGGTTGAACGTTTCAAGGGGAAAGTTGAGTCCATTTGAGAAAGGTTGCAAAGGGAAGAGCCCCAAGAATGGGATCGTTTCGTACCGGCTTTGCTTTTTTTATACGGGAAGCCGAACGAAACGTGGGGTTTTCCACCTTTGAGCTTCTTTTCGGACACCACCAAGGGGGGCCTTTGGGTCTGTTTTATGAACAATGGGCGGAAAAGACGGGCATCCGACAGTAAAAAGTTTCCATACGTTTTGAACTGCATAATCGTTTGAAGGATGCATGTGGCTGCTCAAAATCAGTGTAGGAAAACAGTGTGTACGGTTTTGCAGACAGAAAAAACAAAGGCACGTTCCTTCAGTGTAGGGGATAAAGTTCTTGTGTACTAAATGATGAACAAACAACTTCGGTTATGTGGAAAGGGCCTTTTTAGGTGGTCGAAAAACTTCTGATAAATTATAAAATCAAAATGGCAAAAACTGGAAGGTATTTCATGTTACAGTTTAAAAAGTATGTTTAAAAGACAAAATTTTCCATCAACCAGTCAGTTTAGTGGTAGTCCCATGTCGAAAATGTGTCAAATGACAGACATTTCAGTGATGAATTTTTACCCAAAGTAACGTCCCAAGGGACAATAAATTATGAAAACGCAAATGTAGGGTTTAACATCTACCATGCAGATGATGCGTACCCCTCCCCTTTTTTGTCTATCAAAGGGAAAAATATGGGTGTGGTTCTGTCGAAAAGATTTGTCTACATCAACAGAACAGCTCAAAGACATTTTGAAAGACTTTTAGGTTTTGTTGACGGATACCCCCTACGTAATGGGATTGAACCCCCAAATATTCAGTTAAAAATTTTGAAAAACCATGCGAACCAGACCCAACCCCCCCCCCTTTGCAAAAAAAGAGGGGGTTGAGAGGAAAACAAGAATGCTGGATTTAAGGGATAGAAACCCTTTTCATCTCGTACAGCTACCAGTTGTTTGGGGGGAAAACTGATATCGGTGCGTTTCTGCTCGATTACAGAAAAGTAAATAGACCGTGTTCGATGCCGAGCCATCCCAGACTTGAAGAAATTTGTGTCAGCTCCGAAGGAAAATTTTGTGACAGTAGACTTGACTTAAAAAATTCCAGTTTACTTTGAACAGTGCCTGGAAACAAAATGTCGGCAGATTTGTTTCATGCGTGAATATTCATGGACAAATGTAATACTTCAAGGGGAAAAATATCCTGTTTTTGTCTTTTTAATGTTACGGTGTGCATTTTGCGGTGCATTGTATGCTATGACGATTTAAAAAAAGTGGGATTTATGCTTAATTTGCTTATTAAGTGACTATAGTTTTACAACAAAACACTTTAGTTGATTATACTATTTTTTCTTTGGTAAACAAAGGGAAAAAAACAGTACTATTTTGTCATTTTCTTTTGAAAGGGGAAACTAATTTTAGTGTGTGAGCAATATCTTTTAAATGTATATATACTTTTTGATTGGCAAAAGACAAAAAAATTGTTTTCATTTGTCATTGCAAAAATGGAAACATTGGGCTTTCAATGGACTATAAAATTAATGTGGGGAAAAAAGGGAAAATTTTTTTTAAAATATTTATTTTGTTTACTGCTATTGAGAAACATGTACCTTGGGAAAAATTCTCTTTTTTATGAGGGTTTTGAAAAATATGATTGAGACAAAGATCAGGAAAAAATGTCTTTACATCTTAAAGTATGAACACAATTTGTGCTTTGAATTGTTGTTCCCTAATTGTTTTTCCATGTAATTTTGAAAGTATCTTGTGGAATTGGGATCAATTTGAATGTTTTTTTTTTTTTTTGAAAAATTGAAATTGAAATATGCATTTATGGGGATCATGAGATTGATTTATACGTTATTTTTAATTTGGTGAATCATTGCGATGGTTACAATTTTGGTTTTATGGGTGAAATGTGTTTAGTGAAATTTTATCCCTTTTTAAAAATTTTTTGGGAAAAATTTTTTTATCCCAGGATGGGGGGGGGTCGTGCGTGCCTACATCAAGGATGTGCGCTCCATAATGTAGTTAGTGATAGAAACATTTCCCCCTGCCACAATTAAGGAAGGGAAAATTTTATATGGTTGACTAGTTAGCGGGCGTCCCCCAAAAAAATTGTGGTAGACTATTCAAAAACGAAAAGTGGTCATTGGGTGAAAGTACCACGGTGATATTTTAAGGGGGTGGTAAGGGAAGGTTCTGGCATGTGTTTTGAACACTGGTAGCATCCCGGGAAGGGGGGGGAAAAAAAAAGGGGGTTTTACCCCGAGATGGCCTAGAACTCGAACCTGTGGCGGTGGTCCCCTTTTTGGGCCAGTCATTACAGGTGAGCGATAGAAATGGGGGAAAGTACAGGGGAAAACTTAAAGAAAAGGAAATAAAGAAATTTATATTTTTAATTGGGAAGCAGGTTACTTACCGAACCTTTTTCGGTTTCAGCCCCTTCACCTTCCCCTTTACCCTTCACCCGTCACCCTTTACCCTTTGCCCTTTACCCCTTTATCTTTCACCCCCTGAGGTGGTTGAAGAGGCCCTGGTGTGGGGGAAACATGGGAGTTCAGCCCAGCAGTCCCAATCCAGGGAAAGGGGTTTAAGCTCGTCGTTTTTTCGGAGACAGAAAACTCCCGGGGAAAAGAAGTCGAGATCGTTCTAGGAAAGGGAATTTTGAGGGGGCAGTATATTTTCTAGAGAAAGGGGATTGAGAAAGCAGGGGAGTTTTTCTTGAGGGAGGGAGGTCCTCGTGATTACGGGGTTATGTTTCCCGGGCCGGGTTTTTTTTGGATAAAGGGTGTGAAGGCCATGCTTTATGAAGCGGAACTAGACTATTTTTATCTTCAGTGAAAGAGAGATACAAGGGGGAAAGACTATTTATTCTCGGGTGAGGAGAGTACATGTTGAAGATTTATTTTTCTCTCGGAGTGGGAAGATCGTGTGTGAAATTGATTTGTCTCCCGCGTGGGAGAGATACAGTGTGGGATTTATTTGTCTTCAGTGTGGAGAGAGTAAGAGGAAAATTGTTTACATGGTTGATGTGTTTAGAAATTGTTTCCCGAAGGAGGGGGGGAAGAAAAACATTCGGGAGTGCGCCCTTTTTGGGTTTTTTTGGAAAGATTGCGTGGGTTGGAGTAAATGTGTCAGAAAGGGGTATGCAAGAGGACGTGTGACAGTGCATTTCATGCATATGGAAGCCCCACAGCGACCCGTATGTGAATGGGTCCATCGTCCTTTTTTACGACTTGAACTTGATAAGGAAAAACCCTTTTTCTTTTTTTTCCCGTTTCTTTTTTCCACCTGTTCTTTTGCCGTTTACAAAAACTGATCAACAGAGTGAGGCAAAATGTTAACCCTATCCTTTTTTTAAAGGTTACTCGTTTTCCCTTGGCGCACTGCAAGGGGTTAAAATCAGGGTGTGGTAGAAAATGAAAGTCCCTGATTTGGTGTGGAGGCGCTCTAAGTGTTGATAAAAAACTGTACTTGAATCATGGTCAAGGGGACAGCAAAGAGCGTGGGACCCCCTTTATTTTCTTCGTGGCACGTTGTTGGCAAGAAGCACACGAAAAGGCCTATGCAAAAACGTATTGGATGCCAGCACGCATTTCAATCTCAGGCCCCTTACCCCATTGAGTGCCCCTCCCGATGAAAGTGGGCCGAAAAGCTCGGGGGAGGGGCACTGGATTCAAGTTTGCTGCCTTGGGGCGTGGGTTCGAATCTCAGGGGGACGTTTGGTAGAGGGGGGTTTTTCCATCAAACTTTGGGTTTGATGCATTTCCATCCGCCTTCAAACGAGACTTAAACTGAGGTTCCCTGTGTGTTTTTTGGAAATGTTTGGCCCTTAGTATGGGTGACACGTTTAAAATGCTGTCCTTCCGAAGTGGAAAATGGCTGTCTTAATGGCGGGATTAAGAAAATAAACGATCATGCACACAAAAAATATTTTTGTTGGGTAGGGTTTAATTTAAACCTTTCCTGTCTGTACAGGGAATGCCCCAGGAGTTGCCCGCGTACTGAAAGAAAAAAGAAGACGAGAGCAAAGTGTAGCCAGAGATCAGGTCAGAAGAAGTACGTTTAATATGAGATCAGGGGGCCGTCAACCTCATGGAAAGCATTACTTTTGGTTAAATTAAAGGTGTCCTGCAATGTAGAAAAAAGGCTTCTGGATGAACAGGACGCGATGTGTCGGGTTTCCTTTTAACCCGTCACCATCCCCCTGTTCCTCCTCCATCCCCTCCCCATACCCCCCCCCCCCCCAACACCCCAAAAAAACACACAACCACACAACCACACACACACACCAAACACACACCCCCCAAAAACCACACTTCCACTTCTCATCACTCGGTGTCGTGTCAATGATAAAAAAATATATTTCTTTAGAAAAGTGGGTTTTAAGTGAAGTGTAATCTTTTTTGCAGAAACTCCAGCCAAATCCACTTAAAATAAATTAAATCTTGGTTCTGTCTTAAAAAAGAAAGAAAGAAAAAAGGGAAAGAAAGAATGAAAGAAAAAAGGGAATGAAAGAAAAAAAGAAAAAAGAAAGAAAGAAAAAAGAAAGAAAGAAAAAAGAAAGATATGAAAAACAACAACAACCAGGAAAAAAGAAGCAAATGGGCGAACAAAGCAACTGATGTTTTTTAGCAAAATTGTGTTCGTTAAGGAAAAATTCAGGTGACACTTTTTTTCTGCTGATTTCAGGGGAACAAAGCATAGAAAGTGTCTCTATAGCGAGACCCCCCAAGGAAATATATGAAGAAATTAAACGATGAATTGGCATAGGACAAAATCTGCACTGACCAAATTGTGATAAAATAGAAATTGTGATAGCCCCCTCCTGCCCTCATCTCTGGAAAGACGAAAAAGGCATTGCGTGTTAAGAACCCAGGAGAAATACAAACGATAAAGAAGACAGAATTTCCAACCAGCATTTTGGTCAGCACTACTTCCCGAGCAGAGAGTGATGATGACGTAATGAGTCGCCACGTCACAATCTGATGAAGTTTTACAACAGTAGCTATCGTTGTTGCTGTCGTCATGATGATTACGTTTCCTTGAATTCCAGCTCCCAATATAAACTGTCCAAAATGTTGAAAAGCTTTTTGTGATCATGTAAAACTCACTACCAGTTATCATCACCATCATTTTATCCGCGATAGGATCATACACACAACTCCGATGGTATCGGTGAGCCAAAACGTACTGCAAGCTGAAAACAGACACGAAAATTGCAAAAATAAGGATCGCCATTGTTCTGGTCCGTAGCAGAGTCTGGTATTTCATAGGTCTGAGGACACAGTAACATCTCTCACAGGCGATGATCCCACACAGAATGAATGAAACAAACCCGGCCCCTAGAAGACAAATCAAATTATTGTTGGACATGAACACATTGACTGGAGTCTTGATTGCTTGTCTTGTGAGTTGGGCATAGATGTTCTCAGAATATAGAAAACTCAGACGTAATGAGGTAAATCTCATCTGACACCGCCAACATGAACAGACAGAGGTTGACACGATTCTGAAGACCTTGTTTGTAGAACACCGCCATGTTGATGACGTTGGCTGGTCCACCAATCAGAACGAACAATGCTAGTGAAATGTCTTTAAGCTGATTCACATACAATTCTGCCTCCTGGCTTGCAATGTCACCAGGATTATCCCAGGGTTAATACTGTGCCTTGTTGGTCCTCAGGAGAAGGCAAGTTGGTGTTCAGCAAAATGCTGTTGTCAACGTGGATTGTTGACACTGTGTGTTGAATGACTTCTCTCTCCATTCATCTTAGTATTCTGAACACTGCTGTGGCAGTTATCACTGCATAGAACCAGCCACCTGAAGCAGCAAACTGAGTGTTCCTGTGACAAACACTCTCTACAGGGAAAATATGTACATGGAAGATTACAAAGAATAGTGTTTTCTAAAATATCACTTTAAGTACAACAAGGGTAATGCATACTGCCTGTTCATACAGTCATGTACAATCTTCAACCCATCTAGCATACATTACGAGAGCAAATGAAGTAACTTTACACATTTTGTACCGTCTTAATGCAAAGTTCGTTTGTTACACCTGACACCACACAAAACTATACAACATACAGACGCCTTCGAAACACTACTGTCAAAAAGTTATGGAGAGCTCTCATTTTGACGTCCCTTTTTGTTCTTGAAATGAATAGACCTGAAACCAATCAACAATTACCTGAACCTGGTTACAGACATTGACCAGACAGACCTCAATGGTTGCAAAAACACCAAACAACCCACTGCTTTACAAGATGGGGTTCAGCTGCACGTGCCAAAGCATGGAGAATCTGTAATCTGGTGGTTGTGGTAGCAAATGTGATTGAAAAAAGGGGCGAAGTGTCCATGTTGATTCATGATGCACGTGCAAGGCACGTGCAAAATAACCAAATTTCAGCCGTCTTTGTCTACAAATCAGCAGACTGCATAGCCTTTCAAGCCAATTCAAAAAGCATGGAACATAGGCAAAGACTGGACATCGCAGATCGTGGAGGGGCCTTAGTGTTCATTGACGAGGGGATTTCGGGCCGTGAGGTTGCCAGGTGTCTCAACGTGTCTCACTCTATCATCCAACGTCTCTTAGAGAGGTTCCAGGTCACTGGAAGTGTACAGGATCGACAACGACCAGGTCGTCCTCGATCTACTAACAGACTTGATGACCGATTCCTCATGCTGTCCGCCCTATGCAATCAGACCGTCACCTCATTCACCTCGAGGTGTGAGCTCATGCAGGTTTCGAACGTCAATGTCAGCAGAAGAACAATTTGCGACCGTTTGCATGAGTTCTCCCCATCTTCCCAGAGACCAGCAGTCCAAGTTCCCCTAACTCCAGGTCACCGCAGAGCCCGTGCAGACTGATTCAGCACGTTCGCTGGACGAGGCAGCATTGGTCTCACGTTCTGTTTTCTGATGAGTACTGCTTCTGCTTTGCCTTCAACGATGGCAGGACCCAAGTGTGGCAAAGGGCGAGAGAACGGTTACTTGATGCCAAAACTTCGGGAGGTGGATCACTACAGAGGGGGTTCTGTAATGGTCTGGGTGGCTTCAGTCGTCAAGACAGAACTCCCCTTTACGTCATTCAAGGCATGCTGACAGGGGCACGGTACCGTGATGAGATTGTGCATTCTCTGATCCACCCGCTCTTCAGGCTATGGGTAATGCTGCTGTCTGCAAGATGACAATACCGGCCACACCAAGCCCCCGTCGTGGACCATTATCCATAGCAAGAGAGGATCACCAGGATGCAGTGGCCAGCTCGTTCACCCAATTGAGCACCTCTAGGATATTCTTGGCCGGAGGGTAGCCAACAACCACACCCCTCCTCTTGACGTGGCCCAGATCAGTTTTTTTTTCCTTCAGCAGGAGTGGCAGGCCCTACCACAGGACACTCTACGGACCCTGGGAGACTCCATGCGTCGACGCTGCGCTGAATGCCTGGCAGTTAATGGTGTACACACACGCGGTATTGAGTGGTGCAGTTTTCGCTGGTGGCTTTTTTTACTTTGCTGAGGAAGGGTGACTGGACATCAAAGCTCACTGTTTGCGTCCAATGCGTTGATTTCGTTAAATGTCGGAATGAATTTGGTACTGAATACATTTTGATCATTCTGATTTCAGCTTCTCTTCAAATTGCCTGTGCTGTTGTGTGTATGGGAGACGTCCCTGAAAGTGGCCCTTAACCTTTTGCTAGTAGTTATATTTTAAGTAACTTACCTTTTAGGAAGTCCTCTTTTGCCCAGTACGCACAGGGTGATTTTCATCTTCTACTTTTTTGGCAGTCATGGGAATCTTCCACCAAATTCTACGTCCGTACACTAGATTCTCATCAGAATAAATTATTGTTGGTTTACATTGTTCTGACTTCAGGCAAAAGTTAAATATGTCACTAGTTTCTGTCTTTTGAACGACGGGTAAGCATGAGTGGACATACAGAGGGGGAGGTGTGTACCTCTATTAAGTACCCACCTTCAGTTGTGTTGTTCTCTCAGAAGGGGAAAGACTGAAGCAGATGTTAGTGCACTGACAATCATGATAAATTTACAATGAAAAGAACTGACATCAAGCTTTTTTTTTTTTGTTCTAAATTGGTTGATTGGTTGATTGATTGGTTGATTAATTGGTTGGTTGATTGGTTGGTTGGTTTTGGGTTTTCTTGATTGGTTTTCAATGGTTTGTTTTATTCTTCTCTCTCTCTCTCTCTCTCTCCTCTCTCTCTCTCCTCTCTCTCTCTCTCTCTCTCTCTCTCTCTCTCTCTCTCTCTCTTTACATTTTCTTTGTCTTTTGTATGTTTGTTTGTTTGTTTATTCTTTTCCTTTTCCTTTTTCCCTTTTTTGGTAAAGACGGTCTTTTTTGTCTTTTTTTTTTCCAGTGGGCCTTCATCCTCTTTTTTCCCACTTTTTCTTCTTTTCTTTTTCTCTTCAAAGCCTCACACATCATGCATTATCTGTGTGTTACATTACCAATGGACGTTCGCTTGCTGTTTTAGTTGTTGTTGTTGTTGGTGTTGTTCTTGTTGGTTTTTTTTGGGGGTTTTTTTTAGTTTGATACATGGTGTCTGGGTTTATTTATGCTCTAATGTTTAGTGTTCTGTTTACTTTCGCTCCGTTGCATTTACCACTCACACCGAAAGGAACATTTAAACAAAAGAGCAATGACGGCAGTACTTATAAAATGGGGAAAAAAATGGATGCACGAATATGTGTCAGTGAGGTGTGTGTGTGTTTTGTGTGTGTGTGTGGTGGGGGGGGGTATGTGTGTGTATGTGTATGTGTGTGTGTGTGTGTGTGTAAAAGAGAGACAGAGAGGGTAGAGAGAGAGAGAGAGAGAGAAGAGAGAGAGAGAGAGAGAGAGAGAGAGAGAGAGAGAGAGAGAGAGAAGACTCCTGCGCGAACGAGTATTTACATACGTGTCAAAGAGAGACAGAGGGAAAGAGTGGGGGGGGGGGGGGGGGTTTGGAGGGGGTTGGAGGGGGAGGGGGGAGGGCAGATATACATACAGACAGACATACCGACGCAGACAGATAGTGCACGACAGACAAACAGAGAGAATACGACAGAAAGAGACAGCGAACAGATGACAACGGCAAACCAGCCACACACTCTCATACAAACAAGAAGATAGAAGAGAAGGCACGCGCTAGAGAGAGAGAGCAGAAGAGAGAAGAGAGAGAGAGAAGAGCGAGAGAGAAGAGAGAGAGAGAGACGAGGAGAGAGGTGAGAGAGAGAGAGAGGGAGGAGAAAGAGAAATGGGATTCACGAGGTTCCCTCCCACGTTTCCACGGCACGGTAACTGTTTCAGTAGACAATATGCAAACAAAGGAGTTCTGCATCACGAGTGTTTCTATTCTTTCTTAACGGAAGGCGATGCTTTCATTATCCCTCTTTTCCAAAAGATGTTGCAGAGAGAAATAGATTTTATTCTTTTTAAACAATCATATAAGACGCATCTTAGCTATAAGAATAATGTTTTCCATGGATTTGTAATCACAAGATTTAGCCCAGATTTGTTTATACCAAACAGGATGTCAAATACTGACAGCTTTAGTCTTAACGGAGAGGATCCTATATTGAGCATGTGCGCGATGATTGGGATACCCCCTCTTGTAGGCGTATCACAAGGGGTGGCATTTGGACAAAACACTCGATTAGGGAAAAGGAGATGCATTGGCAGTCACCTTTGAAGGTGAAGAAAGAGTCTGCATCTTTTTTACTTTAGTATCAAGATCTCCTAACTTTTTTGACGTGTTTGCCATACGCTTTTGCATGCAGAAAACATATCACGGAACAGGAAATTGTTACAGTTCTGTGTTGTGACCATTGCACAATATTTAACAATATTATCCTCCCCCGTTATTCCCCCTGGGATGTCATTGTTCGTCAGACCCCACGGTGCGTATATTCGGACTCCTTGGTTGCAACATATATTGGGCCAAGTTAGTACATTGGTCTCAGTTAGGGGCCTTTTCTGAAGCAGTTCTAATTGTCGGTGCGTGGTGTGTGTGTGTGTGTGCGGGTGCGTGTGTGTGTGTGGTGTGTGGGTGTGTGTGTGTGGTGTGGTGTGGGTGTGTGTTTACAGAGATAGGAGCCATACAATATGATATTGAAATTTTGATGATCGAAAAACCAATTAAGCTACAGTATACATCAGATAGTTCAAATTTCACTCAGTCAGCCGACAAGATGTTTGGTTCCAGCCCATAAAAAAAGAAGAAAAAAAGTGGATTAGGCTTAGCTTTAAATACTTATTATAAGAAATGTATAGGATAAGATTTAAACAAGTTTTATCTTTTCACCGAGTTTTCAGGGACATAAATTAAAGTTCCGTCACTAAAGTCGTATTATCACCAACAGTCAGCGTAGCTTTTACATTATTTGGTAGTGTGTTTTCTGCTCCACAATGGAGGGCAAAAATTTGGCCAGTGGCGGAAGAAGACTTGCGAACGCAGTTGAAGTTCAAGAAATGCACATGACTTTGAGACGTGCGGCTAACCATTTCTTTCAGTTCCAAGAGCAACATTGCAACGCCATGTTCAGAGCTCAAAACTAGGTATGCCTATTGGAGAAAGAAACCATTTCCGGGGTCGGCCAAACTATCTTGTCTAGAGAAGAAAACGATTCATGCTTCACATTCAGATTACTGAGGAAATGATCTTGGCCTTTCAAAACTACTGTGCAGATGGTGTTTGCAAACTGCTTTTAAAACAACACAGATCGGTTGCACTATAAAATACAGAAAAGCAAAGTGCAGGTCCAAATGGTCATCACAATTTCTTGCCAGAAACCCGAAACTCATCTAGGCAAAACCCGAGGGTACCCACATAACAAGAGCAGCAGGGTTTTAACAAAACAAAAGTGTGGGCAGGTTTCTTCGATAATGGAGACAGTTCTTAACATCAAAGGACTGATTCGCCTTTTGTGTAACATGGATGAAACATCTCTAAGCACTGTGCAGAAACCTAGAAAATTGTGGGCACAATAAAAGACAAACTATAGGTGGGCGCAGTCAATCAGGTGCGGAAAGAGGAACGCCAGTGTCACATGTGTCATCGCAAGATTGCAAGTGGTTCCTCATCCCTCCCTTTCTGATCTACAAACGAAAGTGCATGAAGGAAACCTAAAATTGTGTTGCCCCCCGGAAAAGTATTTGCAGTGCAGGCACCACTGGCTGATAGGTAAAGACACTCTTTGCCTGGGGCTTGAACACTTCAACAAACACGTTAAACCTCCATAGGATGCCCTGCATTGTGTCCCTTGGATGGACCACGTAAGTCACACAGAATCTCGAGTCTGGTGAAATTGCCACTCAATATGGCGTATGATGCTCTTCTTCCTTGCGCACTCTGTCAGTGCAGCAGCCACTTGACTTACGATTTCAAGCCCATTTCTGTATTACTTCAAATCCACTGCAGACAGGTTTCCTGAGAACGCATCTGGGATCAATCATTCAGACAGGAATCGTTTGCTGACTGCTTGCAGAGGCTTTCCGCCACGCATCAGAGTGCCACGGCTGTAATGGCGTTTGAAAAATTGGCATTTAGCCACCAAAATCGACACATCTCAACAGATCTGACTTCATCGCAACAGCAGTCTGCGGTTGAAAAACTGAAGCCTGAGACTAATGGCTGCAGCTAAGAACAATATGAAGCAGGGCCAAGGACGTCCATGCGAAAATTCACCTCTCACACCTGGGAAAGCACGTGTAAACAGGTGGTCAGATAATCCTACTCTACCCACAGCCTACGCAGCAAGCTGAGCCTCAAACACTGAGGCATCTCACCTCCAGAGGACAGCTTCAAAATTTGCAGGTCCCCCCCTCAAATTTTAAAGTAAGGATGGACGTTGCTTCGTCTGGACTTAGGTGAATTTACATGGACAGGAACGTCAAGCCACCCACGGGGAGTAATATAAATGCATCTTCAGATGGTTAGAACTAAAGAAACGGTTCTGGCTGACAGCCTCAGATCGATTGTGTGTGATCAATGCTAGCGAACTTGGATGAGCTTCATACTGGCTGGACCAAATCAATTATGATCAGAAATCTGATGCCTGACAGCATCCATTTTTTCAACCTTGAGGATCGTTGTGAGACACATGTCGACCTCCAACTGCCACGGTGGCGAACTGAAATTACTGCAACATCAAAACACGTGGGGAAGACAATCATGTGTGCAGCAATGATTTGGAAGTCATCAATGTTTACAACGAGGAATACAACCGACAGATTGACAAAGGGGTTGCTGTTACCCTTTACGAAATTGAGCCAACCATCGCACACTACAATGCTATTTCCCCCACGACAGTGCAGAATAATTACCACAGACGTTCAAGAGATGCACAAACCCAAAACAGTGGAACCTGAAGAATCGGCTACAGTTTACAGACATCAAAACTAAAATCTTCAGGGAAACTTCTGCCGTCCCCGAGAATTGTTGCGGAAGACATAATGCCATTATCAATATAAGCACCCGAGAGCACCAAAAGGAAACGCCATTGTCAGCAATCAGAGCTCAGTACATAAGCCCATCAAAAAAAAACAAAGAAAAACACTTCAAGCATGAAAGGGGTACAAAGACTTGAATAAACCTCGAAGCTAAACGAAATCAAGCCAAACAAAAGTCTAACCAACGGCTAAGCCAACAAGAAGGGGGCAATTGGTTGTTGGTTTTTATTGTGGTGAAAGACATTCAACGAAAGCATGACAACGTTTGTAGCTGCAACTACGGGTCCACAACAGATTCAACCAAACGAAGCGCTGAATTCCGTGTGTGATTTGTGTTTTTGTAAACGACTTGGTGGAAACAAGAAACGACTTATAACCTGCTATTGGGCATGTCTACTCTACCCCAACCAGATGTAGCTACCGTGACGAGAAAACAAATTTTGATTTTTTTTTTTCTCTTCTTCTGTTTTTTCCCCTAAAACCCCTAGGTGCCTAGATGAGGCAACCAATCGGCACCTTGGGTGGTCAGCAGTAGTTCGGTTAACCAGTATCATCCCACAAAATTCTGTTTTTTCCCTTTTTTCATTTGTTGCGTGGGGGTTTTTGTCGCTTTGTTTTTGTTGTTGTTTGTTTTTTTTCCCTTAATTTCCCTGTTGCCTTGTTGGAAAGAGAAGTCCCCTTGGTTTTTAGGCCATACATCCAGAGAAATACTGACATTTAATAATCCCATGTTGTTGTTGCATGATAGGCACTATGTAGTCCTATAGTTGGCATAGATACAAAAAATACAATTGGAAAACATCATGTGGAACGACTAATCGGATTTAACAGGTAACTACGCACCGGAATAGCACTTATTGGAGCTTTCGACAGACCTCCGTCCGTCTTCTATCAGCGTGGTGTTGCACGGGTGAACTGGCGTTCAGTGCATCACACCTCGGGTCGACCCTGGGTCATGTGACTGAACTATGAATGTGTTGTACACTGATGCAGGTGTGTCTTGCCCCGTCCAGGTTGAGTGTGGGGTGGTTGGCAGCAATATGGATAGCCTCCTCACCCCACGCGGAAACCATCTATTGTCACGGTCGAAAACGCTGATGTCATAACGAATTGGTCTGCTGGGCGTGAAGGTGGGCGTCTACTGGTGAAGATTCCCTTTTGGTCTGCCTTGGCAAGCGTTTTCGAAGGTTTCTCTCGTTTCCCCCCTACATAGTTTTTCCTTCACAGTCACAACAGTCTATTTGGGGTAGATCACTCCACTTGTCAGTTTGTCCAATTTCGCTCTTGGGTGACAGCTGGCTGCGGATGGTGTTGATAGGTTGGGATGTACGGAGACGCTGGTTTTCCAATGGATCTTCCTGCCAGGCTTCAGCACTACTGCAGAGCGTAGGGGATGTCACATGTCCTTGTACGCCTATTTGGTCTTGTAGGTTGGTAGGATGCGTGGGATCTTACTACCGATTTCCATCCACGCCCCACTTCTCAGACCCGATATGGTAGAACCAGTTTGAGGTGTTCCATTCAGGTCTTTGCAGCCCTAAGTAAGCAGATGGTTGCCCGATGGTTAGGTGTGTAGTACCTGTGTTCCTGTGGCTGGTGGCGATTCGAACTGGAGGTACTGGTCCGGTGTTGGTAGGTTTCGTGTACACACTGAAGTAAGCTGTCCTCGTCCGGGGAATGATTGTGTCACCATGGCAATCGAGTTGTGGCCTCTCACTCATGAGTGAATGTTAATACAGGGCGTTGACTGTTCTAATGGTTAGTGATGTCTGCCACCAGCTCCCTCTTGAGGAGGGATCCATGGTTGCCATCCACGTTGCGGCCCTAGTACGGGAGGAGAATGGTATAACGCAGGGCCGTCTCCTCGAAGGCCTCCATGAAGAGGTTGGCTACAATGGTCGGACTGTGAACCCATGCCGTCCGGCGTCTGCTGGTATGAAGCGGCCTTTGACTAAGTACGTGGTGGGAGACAGCAACCCTACTTCGCTGGATGCTGTCCACGCGGAAAGGTAGTACGCTGGCAGAGTTTCGTCAGCCATGAGTCTGGCTTTGATGGTGTGGGATGCTTGCTTCACGGGGACGCGCTGAACAATGAGAACATCATATGATGCCAGGCTACTCGTCAGAGAAAAGGTGTTAGTCTCCAGGTTCTGAACCAAGTCACACGGTGGGATTGTGTGTTCCGGCGTGACAACCATAGAGACAGATGTTTGCACACATCTCGCCCGCTCCTTGAAGCGACTAATGGATGAAGAGGGATGACTTCCTGGACACCTCAGAAGGGCCATAGAACTTGGGGCATCAGATTTGAGTTATGTTGCACAGTGGGGCTTATGAGTGATTTCATTGCTACTGTTATCATTCCTCCTGTATGAATGCGTAGCCGAATTTAGGGATAGGGTGTCTCAAATTGAACTGGTTCCTACATTGAGACATTTTTCAAATTGTAGAAAAAAAAAAAATCGTTTTAAATCACACGTTATGTAATTTAAGATAGAAGAAGTGCTGGTGATGCTTTACTTCCCACTTGTTCGGTCATCTTTTTTGTTGTGACATGGACTTATTAAAAAAAAACATCTAGGGATCGCTGTAGTTAGGGCCAATATAGGTACCTCTCCCTATCTCTGTTTGTTGACGTATATAAAATCATCGTATAAACAAACCAAGGCTGTTGAACAGGTGGTCAATCACAGAAAACATCTTAATAAAACTTTATAAGCTTTTTGCGATGACCAACGTGATTAAGTTATTAAAACAAAACAAACAAAAACAAAAAAGAAAGAAAAAGAAAAACAGGCGGGGAAAAGGACTTTTAACATCTTCTTAAAAACATGGATTAGCCAGTGGCCAAAAACGACTTTGTCGTGCTACCCAAACCAATCGAGTTGGGGCCCGTAACGAACCTATAAAATAATCCAAGACACACCCCTCAATGTGACAATGGCCAGCAGGGACTCAAATATACTGTATTCACCTTCACTGGAAAGCCCCCAAACAAATCATCTTCCCATCGCCCGTTGAGACGATAGGGAGGTAAATGATAAGGTGCAAAAAAGGGAACGAGAGGGTGAAGTCAAAGATGCAGAACTGAAGTTGTTTCTTGGTGTTGTTGTTTGGATATGAATTCTTATACAACACCAATCCTCTGTTAAGACCAAGCTCTAAGCGCGTTACAATTCTCATTCGTGTACACAATACGGGCCTCCTACCTGGGTAGTACCGTCGGAAAGTTGCCAGCTGGGGCTTCATTCAGTTGTTCCGTGGTCATCCAGTCAATAGTGTTCAAATCGTTCACAACTCAGTTTGTGTATGTGAATATCAACGATTTCGGACTGTTGGCCACTTAGACACGGAACTTATGACAAAGTTCGGATTCCGTGACGTGTTGCCGAGTTGGTGATCAGTAAAACATAGCCCAGACAGGAGTCAAACTTTATCAAAACAGGGTACTGGCCACAAATAATTTCAAAAATATGGGTTGAAAAATAAGGACAATAACACAATGCCATAAGAAAGGAATGACTTCGTCGCTCTATGATTTCTGAAGTTCAAGCGAAACAGGGAATCATGCGTGCTATTGTAAAGCAATTTATAATCCTCCGCTTGCGTTCAGTCTATCGATATAAAAACCACTAACAGATCTGCAGAATCACGACTCTCATCGCTCTTCCCTCGCTCCTCTCTCTCGCTCTCTCTCGCTCTCTCTCTCTCTCTCTCTTGTATGTATGTTGGTGTTTGGTGTGCCTGGTCGGTTTGTCCCCTTGGTTGTGTGTGTGGTGTGTTGGTGTGATGGTGTGTGGTGTGTGTGTGTGTGTGTGTGGGGTGTGGTGTTGGTGGGTGTGTGGTGTGTGTGTTGTGGAGGTGTGGGCGTGCGTGGGCGTGCGTCGTCTCGCCTCTCGCTCTCTCTCCTCTTCACTCTCCCACTCCGCTCTCCTCTCTCTCGCTCTCTCGCTCTCTCTCTCTCGCTCCTCTCGCGCTCTCTCTATCTCCCTCTCTTCTCTCTCTCTCTCTCTCACTCTCTCTCTCTCTCGCTCCTCGCTCCGGCCCCCCCCCTCATACTCCTTCCATGTGTAGGAAAAGGGCTTGACAAAACAAAAAAAACGAAAGTGATATGTTTCTGCGCGTGTGCGAGCCATGGGTGCATATACATAGTCAAGCATCGTTGCATTGTTGGTGTGGGGTGTGTTGTGTGTGTGGGTGTGTGTGTTGTGTGGGTGGTGTGGTGTGTGTGTTTGTGTGTGCGTGCGTGCGTGCACGTACTGCGTCGGCGGCGATATAATTCGTGCGTGATTGGCGTTTGTGCGTGAGCGTGGGCGTAGCGTTGTGTGTGTGGGTGGTGTGTATGTGGTGTGTGTGACGTGTGCGTGTGTGTGTGTGGTGTGTGGTGTGTGTTGTTGCGTGCCCGCGTGGGTGCGTGAGTGCAGGCGTGCGTGCATGCGTGCGTGCAGCAGATTGCGAGCCAGTCATGCGTGCGTGGCTGCGTGCAGGGCGTGCTGTTGTTGTGTGTGTGTTGTTGTGTGTGTGTGTGGTGTTGTGTGGTGTGTGTGTGTGGTGGTGGGTGTGTGTGTGTATGTCTGAGTGTTTTTGCGCTCGCACACCGGCGTCTGTTGTATGTGTGTGGATGTGTGGGGGTGTGGTGTGTGGTGGGTGTTTGTGTGTTGGGGTGTGTGTGTTGGTGGGGAGGTGTGTGGTGTGTTTTGTGTGCGTGCGTGCGTGCGGGAATGTCGGGATGCGTGGGCTGGCGGTGCGGGGCGTGCGTAGGGGCTATTGTGTGTGGTGTGTGGGTGGTGGTGTGTGTGTGTGTGTTTGGGGGTGGTGGTGGTGTGTTGTGTGTGTGTGTGTGTGTATGTGGGTGTGTGTGTGTGTGTGGTGGTGTGGTGTGTGTGTGTGTGTGGGGTGGGTGTGTGTGTGTGTGGTGTGTGTGTGTGAGACAACAGCATGTGAATATGGGGTTGATAGCGGCATGAGTCGATCAACGCTTCTGTAGCATTATCGAATTCTTTTAAAAAGAAACGAAGGAACGATATTTTTTTCATAACACAAACCTTTGAATGATAAAGAAGGTATGCTACTAGTTTAACATTGCATTCCATGATTTTTTTTTTTATAATTAGGTCGTTAAACACACATGCATACACATGTGATTGGGTCCTGCCTTTCAAGAACAGCGTTTTTATCATAGAGTGGTTGTTATTTGTGTCCGTTTAAAAAAAATATTCAATGGTCTTTGTGGGCCCTTATTTCATTGCTATTCACACTACATAATATGTGGCGATGATCGCATACACAGTTACTATTAGGAAATAGGAATATTTAGGAGTTTTCATTCAGACGTAATGTTCATACACGAGATGCACAAGGCATTTCGACCGCAGTCTCTCTTCATGCCAAAAACATTTACTTTGAGGACAGTGAAAACGAAGAACGAAAACCACTTATCGTCGCACAGATTCGGCGCACGACCAAAACGTGAGGTTGTTTTGCCTGAAGAAGACCCAAGAGGTCGAAATGCATTGTATCTGGCCTTGTAATTCCGTTTGGCTTTGTCCATGGCGCTAACTAGCCTCCGCTCTTTCCAATTGGCTTCATGTTCCGCCAAATGAAGATGTTATAAAGTTCAAACTCCATGGACCCATGTTTTTCTATATTCCATAGGAAAATAATCATCCGCTTTTCCTTGTCCGTACTGATGCATTGGAATGGAAGAGAACTTTAGGAGCGAACCCGAATGCAGTGCTTGCCATATAACTTCACGACAAATGCACGTATAGAAATTTCGGCCTTGTCAATATAATAGCTTTATGTTTTAAGGAACTCATAGCTCACAATGTTTAAGGAAATTTGTAGGTGTGTTGGCGTTTAGCAGAATGTAATTGAAGGGTTTTTGGGGTTTTTGTCCCCCCCCCCCTCCCCCCCCCCCCAATCCTATTGCGAAATAGAAATGTGGAGCTTTTTGTTTGTTTGTTTGTTTGGTGTCAGAAATACAGCACGCATTTTGGTGACTTTAGCCTTGAGGACACAAACCTCTCTGAGATGCGAGGTCACGGGAAGGATGGAATCGGCTAGAGGCAGCAGCACGTCACCTGCTGCAAAAGACGTTGCATGCAATTACCTTCTGATCACCAGACAAAGTATTCCCTGTCTGCCAAAACAGGAAACAGACTCAACACTTCACTGACCACATCATCGGCAGGCAAGGGACCCGATAATGCCACAGAATGAAGGGCACGTGCGGCACAGACGTCATTCAGTCAGATCCAGCGTGCACGCAAGCCCAAGAAAGCCATCCTAAGTGAACACAACTACGACTTTCAGCAAGCGGAGAAGGCATGCGGTGCGACAGATGTCAATGAGGGTCGGCATAACTGCGAACAAGCACTACGATGTGTTGCGGTAGAAAAAGGACTGGTGGCAGTCAGGACGTGGTAATAGAAGGAAAATCAGTTGATCCAGAATGCAACGCGGACCGCAAGACAGTCCAAGGCAGTTAATTTGGAGAACATTCAGATACTGCTTTATGTCAAGCGTGCAAAACCACAATGTCTGTCCGCAAGACACTGCCACTTGCTCTTAGAAGGGTGCCTACAACGTCAGCAAATCACGTGTAGGCCAAGCTCAAGAGACACATGCATGTGGAAAAAGGGCCCGGAGAGATACAGCAATAAGCGTATCAGGGTAAATTGTAAGGACGTTTTTGATGCCCTTAAACATTGCATAGGTCTCAATCGTCAAGAACACCACAGCTTGTTCATGAAGGCAGTCTTCTGACTGAACAGAAGAGAGTTACTTCCTGGATAACAGGGCTGCAACACTCTACACTATTTGGAAAAGGGCGGTGAGGAGAGGAGGGGGGGGGGGGGCTTCATTGAACAGCGGCCCCACGGCACACATATCCATGTTGAGGTCAGCATTGGGGCAGTCCCGCAAAGGAATGAGATCTACAGCAGCGAGCAAATCTCCTTCAAAGGCAAGGCTCCAGTCCCAACTTCAGCCAGCTGTAGACACAAGCAGGAGAAGAAGGGGACGGTACTAGTGCAGAGTCTCAAAAAGTGGTGGAAAACCAGGTGGCAGCAGATTCATTTCACAGCAGCTGAAAGGGATCAATTTTTCACCTGGTTGAATTGGAAGGCAGGGATCACATACACAAGTCAGAAGGGTGACTCTTGAGAGATGGCCATGTGACGTATTCCATTCCCAGCGATCCTGCTTGGAGGAGTCTCCCTAAAGTCCACCACCTCCCCGTTGCCCTTTCTGGACTGCCGTCGGATGTTTCGGCACATTCTGTCGTCAACTCATGATATTACCATATCCTTTGCGTTTGCCGTTGACCACCACTTTATTTGTGATGACCTAAAGTCGTTACCTGGTGTTGGTCCGTATAGATGCGTTACTTCCATGTCCTGAGAGTGTCCCTTGCCATGGCATTGTCTTCTGGAACAGTTCGTTACTTGCCATCTTTGCGTGCGCTGGAAACCGATCTCATAACAGATGTCAGGAGTCTTCAAGCATTGTTAGTCCCACCACGTTTTGCCGACTTCATACTGCAGGAAGACTCCCTGTTTGAAATGAGAATTCTATCCATGCATAAGGACAGGGAGCCATCCTTAACAAGGCCCAAGAAGCCGATTCCATTCAAACCGTAAACCTCTCTCGCTCTCTCGCTCCTCGTCTCTCACTCTCGCCGCGCTCTCTCTCTCTCCCTCTCTCGCATCTCGCTTCGCTCTCCTCCTCGTCTCTCTCTCTCTCCTCTCGTCTCGCTCACGCGTGCGCGCGCACGATTATGGATATCGGGGTACCGGTTATGCTTCATGTGCCAGTACTTCGTTCTATGCGTGTTCATGTATGACTTTAGCTTTGTAAGGGCCAGTGGCCCACAAATATTAAAGTATGCTCGCTCTCGCTCTCTCCTCTCGCGTCTCAACTCCTCTCTCTCTCCCATCTCCGTCTCTCTCTCTCTCTCCTCTCCTCCCTCTCTCTCTCTCGCTCGCTGTCTCTCCCCCTCTGTTGTGGGTGTGGTGTGGGTGGTGTGTGGTGGTGTGGGGTGTGGGTTGGTGTGGTGTGTGTGGTGTTGTGTGTGTGTGTGTGGTGTGTGTAGTGTGTGTGTGTTGCATCATTTGTGATTGCATTGCTATATGGAAGACCACACAGCAACCACATGTGAATGCGGTCACAAGCTGTCCAGGTTCCATCTAGACGTTTGATACGTTGATAAGAAACGCCATTTTTTCGATCTTCCCGATGTCTTTTACCACCTGGTCTTTTGCCATTGAATCAAATACTGATCGATCAGACGAGAGGCAAAAGGGTCATAAGTCGCCGCATCCTTTTTTTAAAGGGTTAGTCGTTTTCCCCGTTGGCAGCCCGGGCAAGGGCTTAAGTGACATGAGGTGTGGTGACAGCTGAATGTCCCCTGATCGTGTGGGGGCAGCGCTCTAAAGGGTGTAAACAACTCGTCAAGCTGCAACTCATGTCAAGGGCACAGAAAAGAGCGTGAACTCCTCGAGTGGCTTCTCGCAGTGGCCACGGTGTTCTGAGCAAGAACACATGACAAAGCCCATGACAAACAACAGTAATGTGAGATGCAGTCACCGCAGTGGCAATCCCAGGCTCTTAATCAGCCATTGAGTGGCCTCTCCTAGACTGTAAGGTGGGCCGAAACAGCACGGTGGCAGCACTGATGCATAGTCTGTTCTGATCTGGGGGCTGGTGGGTTCGAATCTCAGGTGGACCGTTACGGTAGAGGGGGAGTTTGCCATCTTACATTTGGTTCTGACTGCAGATCCCAGACGTCCTTTCAAAGTGAACTATAAAACGGAGGTCCGTGTGGTTTTTTGGAAATGTTTGGCCCTTAGTATGGATGTACACGTTACACATAGCAGTACCTTCCCCGAAGCTGAATAGGCCTGCCTTATTGCGGGAGTAAAAAACTAAAACGATCATGCACGCACAAACTCTAACTCTACTCTTGTTGTTGGGAGATTGATTAGTCCGGCCTGTCTATACAGGGAATGTCCACAGAGTAATCACCGGCAGACAGAACAAAAAAAAAAAGAGACTGAGAGCATACGTGCAACCAGAACCATGCTCAGAGAAGCACGTTCAATTTGAATCAGGGCCGCCGTCAACCTCATCGGAAAGGCAATGACTATGAGTAGGGTGTTCGTGGATGAATTAAAGGTGTCCTGCAATGTAGAAGAAAGGCATTATGGACGGAGGACAGAGGACGCGATGTGGCGTTCCATGAACCCGCCGCCCATCCACCGTCTCCTCCTCACACCCCTTCCACAGACCCCCCTCCCCGCCCCCGCACACACACACACCCACACACACACATACACACACACTTCCACTTCTCATATTCAGGTCCGCTGTCTGTGATAAAAATGAAGATTTGCGTGGAGAAAAGTGGGTGTAAATGTGAAGTCTAAGCTGTGGTGCAGCAATCGAACCAGCCAAATCCACTTAAGTAAAGGAAGTCTTGTTTTTTTGTTTGGAAGTTTTTAGTGTTGCTGTCTAAAGAAAGAAAGAAAAGGGAGAAAGAAATAATGAAGAAAGAAGAAGGAAGAAAGCAGAAAGAAAGATAGAAAGAAAAAAGAATAGAACGAAGGAATAAAGAAAAATAAAGAAAGAAAGAAAGAAAGAAAAAAGGAATGAAAGAAAAAAGAAGAATGAAAGAAAGAAGAAAGAAGAAAGAAAGAAAGAAAGAAAGAAAGAAAGAAGGAATGAAAAGAAAGAAAGAAGAAAAAAAGAAAGATAGAAAGATATGAAAAAACAACAACATCCAGGAAACAAGAAAGCATTAGGGACGAACACAAACGCCCAAACTGATGTTGTAGAAAGGTGTCTTACGTTAAGGAAATATCTCAGTGTGAACACTTTCTTCTGCATTGATTTGCAGGAGAACAATGCATAGAAAAGTTTCTCTATAGCGAGATCCATAAAGAATGATATGAAGAATGAAACGAGGAAGTGGCATAGGAACAAATCTGCACTGCCCAAACGTGATAAAATAAAGTAGTGGATATCGCCCTCTTGCCCTCACCTCGGAAAGATAAAAAGGCATGCGTGTTAGGAACCCAGAGAAAACAAACGATAAGAAAACCCTAGATTTGTCCACAGCATGTTCTGCACCACTTCCCGAGCAGAGAGTGATGACGAGGTTTCAGAGGCGCCACGTGACATCTGATGAATGTCACTACAGTAGTTATTGGTTGCGGCTGCCGTTTGATGTATTACGCGTCCCTTGAAATCGCCAGCTCCCAATATAAAACGGTCCAAGATGAAAAGCTTTTTGTGAGTCATGTAAAACTCACTACCTAGTTGTCATCACCATCATTTTATCCGCGATAGGATCATACACACAACTCCGATGGTAATCGGTGAGCCAAAACGTACTGCAAAGCTGAAAACAGGACACAAAAAATTGCAAAAATAAGGGATCCCATTGTTCTGGTCCGTAGTAGAGTCGGTATTCATAGTCTGAGGACACAGTAACATCTCTCACATGCGATATCCCAACAGAATGAATGAAAACAAACCTGGCACCTTAAGCCTAAAGCAAAAGCCAATTATTGTTGGACATGAACACATTGCAACGGCTGTTCCTTTCCTGCAGACTGAAAACAGGTAGTCCAGCCGTGGAGTCCCGCTGAGCTGACCCGAGTTCAGCGATCTAGGCGTGCCAGGCGGCACGACTCTGTTGGCACCCTTTCTTCGTTGAGACGTGTAGCAAGAGCGTGCGTGGGACATGATTTGTTGTGTGTTTTCCAAACTTCGGTACCAACTAAAAATCCCAGATGTGTTTTGTTTCATTTCGGGTTGCCTGAGGATTGATGGAAGTGACGTGTTCTGTGGGTGCTTATAACACGATTCAATACTCAAAAGTGGTGGTTTTGGGTGGATAGTGTTAACGAAGTGACCCCATCAGTGTTTCTTACAATGGCGTCGCAAGCAGTCAGGGTCAGGAGCCCACATTTACAGTCTGCCACTGTGCTAGATCTGGAAGTCTATGTGTCGAGTTGGGGGAGAACGCGTGTGACGAAAGGAAGAAAGATAGACGGTTTGTGTGTGATTATGTAAACCTATGCCACAGAACCGCGCGTTGTTACAAAGTTGAGACATTTTGGATGATGAGAGGGGCAAGCAGTCTTCAGCAAAGTTTAGAAATGTTACCAAAAACTTCATGAAGCTGAAGCATGCTAGCAACCTGGTCCGATCCGCAAAATTAACGATCGACCGGGTGTTGCACTTGATATTAAAAATGTCAGTAATCTGGACATCTTTCGAATCCAGAGCTGCCCAGCAGTCAGTGCAAAGCTGCATCACGTTCATCACAAAACCAAAGGTGGTTTGGCCCCAAAACGAAGTAGGGGGCCGTAAGAGATCCGCACATACAAACTTTTTGATCCGGCGACTTTGCTAGTTGATGAAAGTGTGTCAACGTCATTTGTCGCAATCTACGTCAACCCCAGTTAAAAAACCCAAACACTGCGCCTGCACACAAACATCACCAATCCCACCGAAAAAACGCTGCAAGGTCAGGGATGGACTCGATCGCCTTTCCGAACAGCAGAAAATATCAAAGTGATCTAGTAGAATCGGATGATAGGATATTGAAAACACCTCATATGAAAGAAGAAACATTACTGTCTCGTTGATACCAGGAAAGCTGCGGGCAGTCAGTGGACCATTTAACAGTTAGGCAAAACAAGGGGTCAGCCAATTGGGTGGAAAAAGATCCAGACAGCCCCGTAAATCTTCTGCTTTGGCAGCATCTCCTCCTGAAAAAGATAGATCTCACATGATACAGATGATCAGAATGAATATTTCAGGAAGCAGTAAGAGGATTGATCAAACAACATGGATCAGAAATCAGGAAGAACTGCGCGCACCCACAGACAAAAGATTCTTGATGCTGCTGATGTGGCCCTGTGAGAGTACCAAAAAGCAAGGGGTCCTGCACTTAGAACTAGTCTGGGTTAAGCTGGACAAAGTAACAGACAGCAAAAGAGATTTCTCAGAAGTATATGGATAAAATGTGACTGTGAAAAGAAAAGAAAGACAACAACAAAAAAGCTAATGTGTGGAGAAAGTGAAAATATTACAGAGAATACTCATTTGGTTGAGAGAATGGCAGACAAAAAGAAGAAGAAAAAACCAAGAGGAGAAATCAAAGACATGCCAAACTGGGAGAAAACCTGTTGCAAAAGCAGTATGGACCGAGAGAACAAGCTGACATGGCATGACCAATAACTCCCACAGGATGAATCTGGGTAACAATAGAGGGGAACCATGGGGGGGTAACATTGTAAACTGAGGCTTCAGATTGCAAACTCTCACAATCCAACTCCAAACACAACACGTGTGTCCTGGCCATTGTAGACCTGCAAGGACATCCCAAGACATAGAAGAGAACCATGGATCCTTAGCAAGAACACTGCAGTCGATGAAGGTCTAGGACATGGAGAGAATAAGACAATCAAAGGCTTGTTCCTGTGTGAGAGATGATTTTTATGCTCAAGCGGTAGGGTCCTGTCAGGTGCTCTGGGAACACATACCCACTGTCTAACTGCACAGCATCAAAAAGCCAAATACACACTCCAACCTCAATGTAAGGAAGGCAACATGCAAAAACCCAACCAAAGCCCGCCGTATACAGGCATCAGGAGAGATTACAACAAAATCCGAAATTCCAAAAGAAAAATTGCCATCTGCACAATAATGTCAGCAAAAACATAGCATTGTCAGTACTCTCAGCCATGTTTGCAACGGGGGGGGGGGTGGGGGGGGGGGGGGGGGGGGGGGGGGGGGGGGGGGGGGGGGGGGGGGGGGGGGCCCGGGCACCTCCCTGTCTGCACGGTCGTCTGTGAGGGGTGAAAAAGCACCATACCCCTACTGGAAGGTGAGTTTCAGTCTCTAGATAAGAAATTGGCAGAAACCTGTGCAGTTGAGGACAAACAGGTAGAGACAAAGTCAGCCTTGCTACGTTGTTGACAAACGAAAAGAATTGAATCGTTAGACGAAGAGAAAAGGCAGCTAGAAGCAAGAATAGTGTGCATGAAGCCTGAAGATGACAGACAACTCCTGAGTGTTTCCAGCAAGACAACAGAATCTGATGGAGCAGGTAAAGGAGAAGAAGAAGAAAGTAGAAGCCAGGAAATCACAGCTTGACTGCCCTCCTTGTCTGGGTCTGTCACACAGCAGTTAGTGGTTGCCCTAACATCTGAAAAAAAAATCCCACAACAGGCCTATCATGGGCAAGTCTTTCATAGGCAACTCACTGCAACAATTTTGAAGGCAGAGACAATTACACATGCATGTGAAAGTGTGTGGTCAGCACAACAGCTGAGCTGACTCAAGACAAGCTATCCGTCGCAGAGCTAGGAGTAATCTAGCAGATTCAAAATGCTGAATATGCAATTCGCACACAGCCACACAAAAAAATGTCACATGCAAACAATGACTGTGATGCCATTGCACATTGGTTAGATGATATAAAAGAAGAATTCTTGTCTTTAGAATAAATTCCCACAGTCTCCGCATTCATCCCAAACACATATTTTAGAAAACCATTGGTGATCCTTTCATACCGTCAACATCATTTTGGGGACCTGGCCTACAGTGGGAACAAGGGGTGGAGGAAAACATGCAGTTACAATCTGTCTGAAGAGAAGGGTGTGGGGTCGAAAAACAGAGCAGGAGAAATTGCGTGTCAGGATGTCAGAACACATGGGCTATGTCCTCCTCCCCCTTCTTCTAGGTCTGAGGCCACTGGCCCCAGGGCAGCATGTAAAGATAATAAACAGAATAATGCTCCTGTTTCACTGGACATGCTCGCCAGACAGGGGATACATATGGTGTGTGTGTAGTGTGTGTGTGTGTTGGTGGGGGAGGGGGTGGTGGGGGGTTGGTTGTGTGAGTGTGAGGTGTGTGTGTGTGTTTGTGTGTGTGTTGGGTGTGTGGGTGTGGGGTGTGTGTGTGGGTGTGTGTGTGTGTGTGTGGGTGTGTGTGTGTGGTGTGTGGGTGTGGGTTGCGCTCGTCCCACCTGCTCCCAGTGTGTTAACATATTTATAAAATTACTAGTATGTAAAAATATGAAATTCCACATCAGCTAAGGTTTTGAGGTGCACACACAAAGTTATTTAATTTCTTTATTTGTCAACTGAGCAGAACGGTTGATCGGGAGGTGACAGAAGCTCATAATACATTCGACAGATTAGGCGACCCAAGCAGCAAAGCATGACCTTGTAAAGGAGACAAGTGCACAAAACTTGTGCCAAATTAATGCGTGATCAGTGACAAATTGAGTGGCCCAAATTAAACGCGTGACCAGTGGTCAGTTGGGGCACAGGCGTGTGATTACGAGTGCGTGGCTCTGGACAACTGAAGGAATCCCCATATGTGAGTATTCGCATGGTGTGGGTGGTGTGTGTGGGTGTGTGTGTGTGTGTGTTGTGGTGTGTGTGTGTGTGTGTGGGTGTGGTCTTTCTGGCTGGGCCTGTGAACTGTGTGTGTGTGTGAGTGTGTGTGTGTGTGTGTGTGTGGGGGGTGTGGTGGTGTTGTGTGGTGTGAGAGAGAGAGAGTGAGAGGAGAGAGAGAGAGAGAGAGTGGTTGTGGGTGGTGTGGTGGTGGGTGTGTGTGTGGATGTGTGTGTTGGTGTGTGTGTGTGTGTGTGGTGGTGTGTGGTGTGTGTGTGTGTGGGTGGGGGGTGGGTGTGCGCAAATCTGTAAATTTTGTCTGTTCGTCAACTAGTAATCCTCTAACATTATCTGGTGCATGCAATCCTTACAGTTCTTCTGTTGTGATTCTGTGCTCGTCTCTCTCATCTCTCTCTGCTCGCCTCTCTCTCTCCTCTCTCTCGCTCCGTCTCTCCTCGTCGCGCTCGTCACGTGCTCCTCTCTCTCTCCCTCTCTCTCTCCATCTCTCTCTCTCTCTCTCTCGATCCCGCTCATCCTCACTCGTCCTCTCTCTCACTGTCTCTTCGTCTGCTCTTCACTCCTCGTCCCTCTGCTCTCTCATGTGTGTGTGTGTGTGTGTGGTGTGTGGTGGTGTGTGTGTGGTGGTGTGAGGGTTCATGTGTGTGTGGGCTCTCTCTCTCTCGCGCATGTGTGTGTGTTGTGTTGTGTGTGGTGTGTGTGTGTGTGTGTGTGGTGTGTGTGGTCTGTGTGGTGTGTGTGGAGTGGGGGGGTTGTTGTGTGAGAGAGATGAGAGGTAGGGGGGAAATGGTATCAGATATATAAAGATATAATATATATATATAATAATAATATATTTATATATATATATATATTTATATATATAAATGTGGGGTGGTGTGTGGTGTGTGGTGTTGGGTGGGTGTGTGGGTGTGTGTGTGTGTGGTGGTGTGGGTGTGGTTGTGTATGCAACTTTTGGAAATTTGTTCTGTTTCTTCAACTTGCATTGGGTCTGGGTGCAAGCAAATTGCCGTTACATGTCTTATCTTCTGATTCGTGCTCTCTCTCTTCTCTCTCTCTCTCTCCTCTCGTCTCGTCTCTCTCTCGCGATCATCCTTCTCCATCTCTCTCTCCTCATCCATCGCATCTCTCTCTCTCTCTTGTGTATGTGTGGTGTGTGTGGTGTCATGGTGTGTGTGGGTGTGCGGGCGTGTGTGTGCATGTGTGGGGAGTGTGTTCATAGGTGTGTTGGGGGGGTGTGTTGGGGTGTGTGTGTGGGGTGGTGTGTTGTTGTGGTGGGTGTGTGTGTGTGTTGTCATGTGTTTGTGTGTGCTATTTTAAGGTTTGTACCACAATGCAGGTTACAAGCCATATCAGATTGTTTGACTGCTGGACCACTGTATCATGTGTTTAGAAATGAAGCATGCTACATGCACATCATGTTCAAAGGCATGCTAAGGAGGCCAATCAAGGTAGTGGGCTAAGGAATGCCAGGATACAGTTCTGAGAGATAGAGCAGAACTACACAGTGATAGTGCATGTATTTAAATTTATGTAAGATAGTTGTGTGTTGTGCGTGTGTGTGTGTGTGTGTGTGTCTGTGTGTGTTGTGTGTGGGTGGTGGTGTGTGTGTGTGTGTGTGTGTGTGTGTGTGCATGCGTGTGGTGGTGTGCGTGTGTTGTGGTTCCCTTTTCATGTGTGATGGTTTGCTTTCTTAGTAAGAGAGGCTGTTTATATTTAGTTTCTTTGTAATGAATTAAAGAAAAGTAAATGATAGTACTTTTTTTCCGCCGAGTTTACATCTGCATCCATCAAATCCCTTCTCCCTCTCCCTCTGCACAACACAAAATCCTCGCAGGTTGCATCGCATCTACCACACCCTGCCCTTCCCCCCCTCCCCCAACACAACACACACACATCCCTTCCCTTCATTTCCGCACAGGCCAGTTCTTGCACAGGAGTAGCTAGCTGGGTATCTGGACAGGTGTGGTGTGCATCGGAGCACGGGGGAGCTATTTCGAGGGGCCAGGGTCACCCAGCAAACTAGGGTTGCAGCTGGTCACTGGTCTGTACACAGTGGGGATACGGACGCGTGTGTGAGCTGGTGGGGACATGTGTAATCGTATATTCGGCTCCTACCGCGGTCGCTGGGCAGAGGCACGGTGTGTTCTATAGGTCCAGCGGGCTGGCGGGGAAGATGCCATATTAGTTATTTTCTTATGCGCACACCGTCTCCGATACGTTGAAAAGGGAATGCATCACATGTCACACACACACACACACTAACACAGCTCGCACACACACACACACACACACACACACACACACACACACCACTGCACTAGTCGCGCTACTGCACCCATGCACATAAACAAGCGCCGCACGGAACACACACACACACACACACACACACACACACACACACACACGCACACACACACCCACACACACACACACACACACAAGATTGTGGAGGCAGCAATATAGTCCATACCCAATGTGTGTATCCATCATAGTGTGTGGTGTGTGCGTGTGTAGGGTGTGTGTGTGGTGTTGTGTGGGTGTTTTTGTGGGGGGGGGGTGGGGGGGGGGGGGGGGGGGGTGTGTGTGTGTGTGTGGGTGTGGGTGGAGGAAAAAGAATCCAAAAGACTGTGGTTGATTTTGTATTTTATTACGAAGAAATACAAGGGTTAGAAATTGTTCGGAAAAAAAATCACTTACTAGGTTGGATGCAAAGCTTGGACTTTGGTCATGTCCTGTGCTGTGGCAGCCAAAGGTTTTTTCAGCTGGCAGGAAACTGCCATTGTCAGTTTACATTACCATTTTGGATCAAACAAGCTTTACACGTTAAGTAATCTGACTTTTTGCTGTTGTAGTCCGAGCAGAGGCAGGTATCGTCAAACCTTGTGAACTCATCAATGTGGGAAAAATAATCCTGCCAAATTGAATAAACGCTGATGTGAGTTAGGTTTGATCGATTTTGTTGTAGTGTCATTGTTGTAAGGTTGCCCCTAACCACTTGCGTACACAATATCATGCTGTTTATTCGTTCTCTGTAGGAAAATAAACCGAGTCGAGTTTGGGATTATATGAAATGTCCGGCATTCGGCCCAATAGAGTCGTCGCAGGAGCGTATAAGTAGTGATATTCTTCACGGACAACAACGAATTGTCAAACGGAAACCCCTGTTTATAACGTCCGTGCAGCAATGCCGAAAACATACTAGCTGGACCTTGTTTGTGGTGCAGTCTGACCACAGCGGCTGTGTACACGCAGTTAGCTAGCGTGAGGGAGCGGCCTGCAGTAAACACTGCCTCCCTGACCGTGGCGGTGCAGCAGTGGAGAGGTGTTAAGGCCTCCCTTGCTTTGCTGAAAACGAAAGGAGCTCAGCACGAACAGCCGTGATTGACTGGAGTCTTGATTGCTTTCCTGTGAGTTTGGACAGAGAGGTTCTCAAAGCAAAAAAAACCCAGACGACTGAGGCAAACCTCTTCAACACTGCCACAGGAACAGACAGAGGTTGACACGTTCCGGAGACCTTGTTTGAGAACCCCGCCATGTTATGACGTTGGCTGGTCTACCAATCAGAACGAACATGCTAGTGTAAATGTCTTTAAGGCTGATTCACAACAAGGCGGGATGCCTCCTGACTTGCAATGTCACCAGATTATCCAAGGTAAATGTTGCGTCTTGGTTGGTCCTCAGGAGAAGGCAAGTTGTGTCCCGAAGTGCTGTTGGCAACGGGATTGTGACACTGTGTGTTGAATGACTCTCGCCCTCATTCATCTTAGTATATTTGAACACTGCTGTGGCAGATGATCACTGCATAGAACCAACACCTGAAGCAGCTAGACTGTGACAAACACTCTCATACAGGGGAAAATAAGTACATGGAAGCGACGGCAGAACAGTGTTTTCTCAAATATCACGTTTAAGACAACAACGGTAATGCCTACTGCCTGTTCATACAGTCCCATGGACAATCTTCAAACCCAGCTAGCATACATACAGAGCATATGAAGTAACATAAGGCGCTTCGTAACCGGTCCTTAATGCGAATTCGTTTAACTCCTGACACCACACAAAACTCCACTACACACACCCGTCAATATACGGCTGTCAAAAAGTTAAGGAGAGCTCTCATTGTGACGTCCCTGTTTGTTCTGAAATGATGGGACCGAAACCAGGCCAACAATTGAACCTGAAACCTGGTACTCAGACAATTGACGCAGACAGACCTCAATGGTTGCACAACACCAATCATCCCCCTGCGTTACAAGAGGGG
>CM031618.1:15156235-15161235 GCA_018398815.1 Conus ventricosus
GGTAAAGACACTCTTTGCCTGTGGCTTGAACACTTCATCAAACACGTTAAACCTCCAAGGATGCACCTGTCCTGTTGTCCTTGATGGACACGTAAGTCACACAGGGAATCTTCGAGCTGTTGAAATTGCCATCAATATGGAGTACTGATGCTCTTTCTTCCATGCGCACTGCAGTCATTGCATGCAGCCACTGACTTGACGTATTTCAAGTCCATTTCTGTATACTTCAATCCAGCTGCAGACAGGTTCCTGAGAACTCATCCTGGATCAATCATTCAGACAGGGAACGTTGCTGGACTGCTTGCAGAGGCTTTCGGCCACGCTTCAGAAGTGGCCACGGCTGTGAATGGCTTTGAAAAAGTTGGCATTTAGCCACCAAATCGACAACATCTTCACAGATGCTGACTTCATCGCAACATCAGTGGCTGCTGTTGAAAACTGAGAGCCTGGAGACTAGAGGGGCTGCAGCTATGAACAATCTGAAGCAGGCCAAAGTGACGTCCATGAGAAAATATCACCTCTCACACTGGGAAAGCACGTGTAGAAGGTGTGTGTCAGATAATCCTACTCTAGCCCACAGCCTACGCAGCAAGCTGAGCCTCAAACACATGAGGCATCTTCACCTCCAGATGACATTGCTTCAAGAAATTGCAGTGTCCCGCAAATTTTAAGTAAAGGGGATGGACGTTGCTTCTTCTGGAGCATTGTGATTTGCATGGACAGTGAACGTCAAGCCACTTCACGGGGAGTAGATATAAAGGCATCTTCAGGACTGGTGGAACTGAAAGAAACGGTTCTGGCTGACAGCCTCAGATCGAATGTTGTGTGATCAATGCTAGAGAACTTGGATGAGCTTCATGACTTGCTTGACCAAATCATTTAGTGATCATAAATTATGTGTGCCTGACAGCATCCATTTTCAAACTTGAGGATCGTTCGATGACACATGTCGACCCCAACTGCCAGTGGTGGCGAACTGGAAATTACTGCAACAGCAAAACACTTGGGGAAGACATCATGGTGTTCAGCAAGGATTTGGAAGTTATCAATGTTTACAACGATGAATACAACCGACAGATTGACAAAATGTGTTGCGGTTACCTTTCACCAAAGTGGAGACAACATCGCACACTACAATGCTATTGTACCCATGACAGTGCTGATGATACCACAGAAGTTCAAGAGAGTGCACAAACCAACAACAGTGACCCTGGGAATGAATCAGCTACAGTTTTACAGACAGTCAAGATTGAAACATCTGCCAAGTCCCTGAGAATTGTTGCGGAAGACATAATGCCATTACAAGAAAATCACCCGAAATCACCAAAAGAAAAACGCTGTTGTCAGCAATCAGACCTCATTACATGAAGCCCATACAAGAAGAAAAAACAACTTCAAGGCATGAAAGGTGGACACAGGACGTGCATAAACACTAGGCCTGAACGAAATCAAACCAAACAAAAGTCTACCACGGCTAAGCAACAAGAGGGGGCAATTGGTTTTGTTTTATGTGTGGTGAAGACATTCACGAAAGCATGACAATGATTTAGCTGCAACTAATGGGTCCACAACAGATGTGCAGACCAAACGAAGCTGCCGAGATACGTGTGTGATTTGTGTTTGTAAACTGACTTGGTCGAAACAAGAAACGACTTAGTAAACTGCCTAGTTGGGCAAGTCTACTCTACCCTACCAGTTTAGCCTACTTGTGTCTTATACAAGATTTTTTTTTCTCTTCTGTTTTTCACCTAAACCCCTAGGTGCTAGGTTGAGGCAACCAATCGCCACCTTTGTGTGGTCAGGTTCCTTTAAACCAGAATCATCCATAAACTTCTTGATTTTGAATTGATTAAGGCAGGAGGTGATCCAATGGTGGACATGTTACTTGCAATATGCAACAGAATCTGGGAAACCGGGGAATGGCCTACTCCCTGGACGCAGTCAACTTATCATCACGCTACCAAGAAAGGCAACCTACAGCAATGCCAAAATTATCGCACGATTAGCCTCATCAGCCACCCAAACAAAGTTATGCTGAAAGTAATCCTAAATAGACTGAACCCACAAGCAGAAAAGATCATCGCTGAAGAACAGGCGGGGTTCAGGCCAGACGAAATACCATAGAACAAATATTCAACCTAAGAATACTGTGTTTGAGAGTACAACCAAAACCAACAACATCTGTACCACGTATTCATAGACTTCAAGAAGGCCTTCGACCGAGTGTGGCATGAAGCATTATGGGCAACAATGAAACTCCAACATCAATGCCAACCTCATTGGAACTATTGAAAGCCTCTACAATAAAGCCACCAGCGCCGTTTTCTTCGGTAACAACATAGGCGAGTGGTTCCGAACTACCGTTAGGGTGCGACAGGGCTGTCTACTCTCCCCACACTTTTCAATGTCTTCCTTGAGAGAATTATGACCGATGCGCTAGAAGACCATGAAGGAACTGTAACCATTGGAGGGAGAATCATCACCAACATCCGTTTTGCAACGACATAGATGGACTAGCTGGAAACGAACAAGAGCTAGTGCACCTGATCAACAGACTCAACAACACCTCTGCTGATTATTGGCATGGAAATAAGTGCGGAAAAGACAAAGGTCATGACTAACAACCCTATCGGCTTTACCCAAGACATAACCATCAACAACAAAAAGCTTGAACCAGTCAACACATTTAAGTACTTGGGGGCAACAATCTCAGATGAAGGATCAAGACCTGAAAATCATCTCAGAGTCGCTCAGACCACAGCTACGCTATCTAAGCTAACGCCTCTTTGGAGAAATAAAAACATCTCATCAGCTCAAAGATTAGACTGATGCGATCCTTATCATGGCGATATTCTTATATGCTTGTGAGTCATGGACGTTGAAATCAGACTTGAGAAAAAGATCCAAACAATGGAAATGAGGTGCTTCAGACGACTCCTTGGCATCTCATACAGAGATCACATCAGCAATGTGGAAGTTAAAAAGCGCATCGTGAATGAAATTGGTCCATATGTCGATCTCCTAACCTCAGTAAAAAGACGCAAACTGAAATGGTATGGACACATCACACGATCAACAGGCCTTGCCAAGACAATCATGCAGGGCACAGTACCAGGACAAAGGCGAAGAGGTCGACAAAGGAAAAGATGGGAGGATAACATCACGGAATGGACAGGCCTGCGGCTGAGAGACACATTGCGGAGGGCGGAGAACAGAGAGGAATGGAGAAGGATGGTTGTCAACTGCTTCAGGGGTGCCCCTACGGACCGACGTCCTAAGGGACCAAGTCAGTCAAGTCAAGTAGTTCTATTGTTGGCAGAGATACATAAATACAATGGAAAACATCTTCATTTATGATTAACAACTACCGGATTTAGACAGGTAACTCAGCCGGGATAGCACTTACTTGAGCGTTCGACAGACCTCCGTCCGTCTTCTTCAGCGGTGGTATTGCTACTGGGTGAACTGGAGTTCAGTGCACACGACCACGGGTCGAACCCTGGTATGTGACTGAACAATGAGTGTGTTGTACAGTGATGGCAAAGTGTGTCTGCCCCGGTCCTGGTTGAGTGTGGGGTTGTTGCGGCAATATGGGGCCTCCTTCACCCCACGCTGAAACCATCTACTGTCACGGTCGAAAAACGCTGATGTCATAATCGAATTGGTGTTGCTGGGCGTGTAGGTGGGCGCCTACTGGTGATGATTCCTTTTGTGTTCTGTCAAGCGTTTTTCGAAGGTTTCTGTCAGTATCCCGACATAGTTCTCTTCACAGTCACAACAGTCTATTTGGTAGATAACTCAGACTTGTCCAGTTTGTCAGTTTTGTCCTTGGGGGGTGACCAGCTGGCTGCGAATGGTGTTGATAGGTTTGGGATGTACAGAGACGCTGGTTTTCTTGATCTTCCTACTCAGCCTTCAGCCACACCGCAGACGCAGAGGATGTTGACATGTCCTTTACGCCTGATTTGGTCTTGTATGGTGGTAGGATGCGGTGTGATTTTACTAGCCGGGATGTTCCACGCCCACTTCTCATAGCCCGATATGGTGAGAACCAGTTTGAGGTGTTCCATTTCCTGGTCTTTGGCCTGAGTAGAGCAAATGGGTGTTGGCCCGAATGGTTGAGGGTGCGTATTACTCTGTGTTCCAGTGGCTGGTGGCTTTCAAACTGTAGGTACTGGTCGGTGTGGGTAGGTTTGTGGCACACACTGCAGGAGAGGCTGTCCTCTGTCCATGTAATGAGTGTGTCTACCATGACAATCGGAGTTGTTCTCCTCCAGCTCATGAGTGAATTTAATAGCAGGGCGTTGACTGTTCAAATGGTTAGTGATGTCTTCCACCAGTACCCCTTGAGGATGGTCATGGTGTCGCTCACGTAGCGGCCCTAGTAGCGTGGAGGAGAATGGTATGACGCCAGGGCCTTCACCTCGAAGTCCTCCATGAAGAGGTTGGCTACAATGGGGCTGACTGGAGAACACATTGCCGCTCCTGCGGTCTGCTGGTAGAAGTTGCCTTGGAACGTGAAGTGGTGGTGTTGAGGCAGCAAGCCAGGAGCTCGCAGATGCTGTCCACAGAAAGCGTAGTATGCTGGGGCAGAGTGTCATCAGCCTGGAGTCTTGCTTTGATGATGTGGATGCTTTCTTCGACAGGGAGCTGGTGACAATGCCGAAACAATATATGATACCAGGCACTCATCAGGAGGAAGGGTGTAGTCTGCCAGTTTCTGAACCAGTCCACACTGTAGGTGATGTGGTGTCCCGTCGTGCCAACCAAAGGAGACAAGATGTTTGCCACACATCTCGCCGTCTCTTGAAGCGACTATGGGATGAAGAGGGATGACTTTCCTGTACACCTCAGGAAGGCCATAGAACTTGGAGACATCAGATTTTATTTACGTTGCACGGTGGTCTTATGAGTGATTTCATTGCTGACTGTTATCATTTCTCCTGTATGAATGCGTATGCCCAATATAGAGATAGGGTGTCTCAAATTTGGAACTGGGT
>CM031618.1:15171235-15181235 GCA_018398815.1 Conus ventricosus
TAAAATCTTTACAGGACAAAAAAAAAATCTCCTGACAAAGTCACCAACGAAATGCTAAAAAACCTCGGCACCAAAGCAAATATCAAACCCTTTGCTCTCTTCAACAACAGCTGGAATACGGGGCATGTTCCACAAAGTTGGCGAGAAGCTGACATGGTGCTCATCCACAAGAAGGGCAAAGACAGAGCTAGGGCTGACGGCTATCTCCCCACCAGCCTCACCAGCTGCGTGGGCAAGCTCCTAGAGCACATGATCAACTGGCGTCTAGTTTGGCACCTGGAGAAGAACAACATCATCACTCTAGAGCAGGCAGGCTTCCGACAACATCATTCCTCTGAGGACCAAGTGACCTACATAGCCCAGAAGATCGAGGATGGCTTCCAGGACAAACAGCATACACTGACGGTGTGGATAGACATGGAAAAGGCGTACGACAAAGTCTGGAAGGATGGACTCGCAGTACCTGAACAATAGGAAGGCCCGAGTGCATGTCAACGGAGCATACAGTCGGAATAAGACACTGAGAGGAGTCCCTCAAGGAGGTGTCCTCAGCCCTACCCTATTCCTCGTCTTTATCAACCATATCCTCAAAGATATGCTATGCAAAGTCCACGGAGCCATCTATGCAGACGATCTTGTCCCATGGTGCTCGGAAGAACACCTCACAACTGTCAACTACAGGCTACTGCAGGCGCTAAATGTTCTCGAAAGCTGGACAAAACAGTGGCTGGTAACAAGTAATGCCAAGAAGACCACTTACACTGTTTTCAGCCTCTCACCCAAAGAACACAAGGCCAACCTGAGCATCAATGGACAAACGCTGCTTGCTGAAAACAACCCCACGTACCTGGGAGTCACCTTCGACAAACGTTTGACGTGGAAGAAGCAAGCAGAGAAAGAAGAATCGAGAGCAAAACTACGACTTGCCCTCATGAAGAAGCTGGCAGGAACAACATAGGGCGCAGACAACACGACCCTCAGGAGACTGTACACTGGTAGAGTCAGGCCAGTGCTGGAGTACGGCATGACTGCATGGGGCACTATGGCCAAATCCAGTTTTGAACGGATCAGCAAGGTTCAGAATCAAGCTACCCGTATCAACACAGGGGCCATGAAGTCTACGCCCATTCAGGAGCTTGAAACCATCACAGAGCTCCAGCCGCTTGAGGAACGCAGAGACGCCAAACTCCTGACCCAGGTTGCCAAGTTCAGGAGGTTGTAAGGCCACCCCATGAAAGACAGACTGTCCCAGCCAACAAAAGGACGGCTGTAGAGAGGGGGCTTCGTACTGCAGAGCAGGATCCCAGAACGGCAGCATCAGGATAGCCTTGAACATGACCCCAAAGAGATACTCTGGTGTCTTGCGGTCCCTGCCTGGAGCGAAAAAGCCCCTCCCCTCAACCAGTGCATCATCCCAGGTGTTGGTCCCAGATACTCCCAAAGCTGTCTTGAAAGTCCCTCATCCTTGAACACCTCCACACCCAGTCCCCCAAAGAGTTTTGGACTCATGTCTCCACCGACGGCTCTGCAGGAGATGCCATTCGAAACTGAAGGGCAGGCGTCTGTTTTCAATATCCAGGAGGCAGAAAAGAAAAGATCTTCCTCGCTACCGGCCTGTACTCCACCAACTACAGAGCCGAAGCAGAAGCCCTGAAAACGGCAGCAGTTCACATCAAGGTCAGCTGCTACACCAGCCACAACGTTGTCTTTCTGACCGACGCCCTGACAATCTTCCAGGCCATTCAGTCCAACAGATATGTAGAACTCAACGATCTGTCCTCCTCTCTCGACTCTCTCTGCACAAGTCACACAGTCACCCTGCAGTGGATTCCCTCCCACTGCAACGTGCTTGGCAATGAGACGGCTGACTCCCTGGCAAAGGAAGGTACTATGAAGGAGCAGATGGCCAGATCTACCAGCTACTCTGAATCCAGGACAATCAATACAGCCCAGCTGCAGAACAAGTGGAAGCAGCAGCATCCACGCCACAACAAAGCAAACCCATACTACTTGCTGACTCGTCGAGAGCAGGTAGTCATCTTCAGGCTCAGGACAGGCCACAACCGCCTGAAACACCACCTATTCACTAAACTCCGCATCGGCAACACAGAGCAGTGTCATTGCAGAACAGGCAGCCAGACAACAGAACACCTGCCGCAGTCCTGCCTGCTCCACCAAGATTCGGAGAGAAAACCTGGCCCGACCCAATTCCAGTGGCCCCGAAGCTCTATGGAGGACTGGAGGACCTGCGACATACTGCCACTTTTGTCGAGGAGACGGGGGAATCCATCTGACAAATGACGAACGAGACAACAACTCGTGTCACACTGCTCTTGTACCACTTGTCAATAGATGTCTTATGAATATTAACAACAATGACCTTACTGGACTTTTTTTTTCTTTTTTTGTTGTTGTAGATTTTGCAAAAGCGGTTGACGTTGTAAGCCACTCTTTTATAATGAAAAACAAAATGCTTATGCGTTACAAAGTATCGAATACAGATTTAACATTCTTTGCCTCGTTTCTCACTGATCATCAACAGCTTGCTGAAATTGACTTCAAAAAGTCAAAGTTACTCCCTTTAAAATTTTGTGTCCCCTAAGGGACAGTATAGGGGTCCCTACTCTTTTCTATTTATATAAATGACTTACCATTGTTTATAGAATGTTGTTGTGAAATGTTTGCTGATAATACCTCACTACAATCGCATAGTAGTAACCCTACTGAACTGGTAAATAACCTGCAGAAACATATGAACAAGCTAATCACATAGACAGAAATGAATCATAATTTCATGTTCATCAGTGCTAGTAAAACCAAAGGCATGTATGTCACAACACGCCAAAAACGACAGAAAATGCAATCCTCATTCGCGCCATCGCATGCCCAAGGACAAACGATTGAAGAGGTTTCAGCGCATAAAGTTTTAGGTGTTATCATTGACAACGATTTATCTTGGTCTTACCACATTGTGGATCTTGGAAAACGTGTATCTAAAAGAATGTATCAACTTTCACAGATTAAAAAAGTCTAAATCTTCATTTCAGAAAGGTATTCTTCCATGCGCACATTCTTTCTCTTATTAATTATGCATCCACGTTGAGAGATAATGCCAAGGAAACTAATCTGAAACTAGTAAGCCATCTGCATAAAAGGGCCATTAAATTAATCCAGCTGAAATCCAATACCTTGGCAAAGAGTGATTACAAATCTTTAAATATTCTTCCAAAAGCCATCTGCATAAAAGGGCCATTAAATTAATCCAGCTGAAATCCAATACCGTGGCAAAGAGTGATTACAAATCTTTAAATATTCTTCCATTTAAAGACAGACTCTACTTCAACAAATGCTTGTGCATGTACAATGTAATGAATGGATCAGCCCCAAAGATAATCTTTGAAAACTTTGTCTTCAATAGTTACAGACATACACACAAAGTGTCTCTTCCCAGACGTCGATGTAATCATTATAAATAAAGTTTTCTGTATTCTGGAGGGACTGCATGGAACAATTTACCTTCCTCCATAAAGTCATGTCCCTCAAAACATACATTTAAAAAAGCACTCAAAATGTATCTGATAGAAACTCTGCGCATCAATTGAAGTCATTTTTATCAATACGATCCTCTTCTCTCTCTCTCTCTCTCTCTCTCTCTCTCTCTCTCTCTCTCTCTTCTCTCTCTCTCTCTCTCTCTCTCTCTCTCTCTCTCTCTCTCTCTCTCTCTCTCTCTCTCTCTCTCTCTGCTTGAACTTGAAGTTCCAACAACAGTTTCATTATTGTTTCGTATATCATATGAGAGTTATGTATTTGCATGATATAAATTGTGTGCTTTTAAAAATGTTTTGGTGCTTGCGGTTATATGTTGAATTAGTTTCTTTCTTGTTTATGAGGGCAGGATGCGAAAAAGCTTGGAAGTTTATTCTTCAACCCTCAGCAAAGATCATTTTGACATGGCTTAACTTGACATTCCCTTACCACCACCAGACTCCCTCGTCTCCCTAACACTTTTTTTTAATTGACATTAGCCGAATCATCAACACAATAAAAATGTTATATCTAATGACTACTTCGCTATTTAAAACACACACACACACACACACACACACACACACACACACACACACACACACACACACACACACATATATATATATATATATATATATATATATATATAGAGAGAGAGAGAGAGAGAGAGAGAGAGAGAGAGAGAGAGAGAGAGAGAGAGAGGAGAGAGGGGGGGGGTAGGGTGGAGTGAAAAGGCTGTTGGATGGGGTGGTGGTGGTGATAGGGAGAGGGAAGAAAAGGGGAGGAAGACGGAAGGAAGACAACAACCGTGCACATGTATATAAAGGACATTGACTCTTTGCATCACGTGTGATACAGTATGACGTTATGCCTCAATGACATAATGTATCACGTGTGATACAAAACCTAATTTGGGCATTTTTAAACATTTTTGCAAAAATTCTTTGGGAACTGTTTTTCACAATCGATTTGATGTTATTTTACTGAATAAAATAAGTTTATGACTTGTGTTTCTATAAGCCGGTTCTAGAGGGTTAACAGGTAGAGAGCGATGGCAGAGAACGATTAGGCATCCGTCCCTCAAACATCACCACACACAACTCTGCTGAAGGTAAACGTCGCCAGTCGGGGTGTGTGTCCTCATGAACACTTATCGCAGGTCAGAATGGGCCACAACCCAATCGGCAACGACCACAGGGTAGAATTTTTCTAAAGATAGAAAAGCCGGAAAAAAAAGCGGCAGGCCACCCATGCCTGGCATTCATCTCGCGCCCAATTTGAAGAGATGAGTGATTGCTGTGTCCACGCTTGCATTGTCCTGGATGATGTTTATTTTGCCTGAGGAGAACCAAAGAGGTCGAAACGCGTGGTGTTCTATCTTGTTTCAGTTTCCGCGTGCATTCTTTTCACTTTGAAACCAGCTTTCTTGCTGACTGCTACCCTTCATTGGTTTGTCTTTCACTTCCTGTCAACGATTCTAGGTAACTCTCCTTCCCGGCAGCCTCGTTTTCATTCAACGTCTATTCTGCGCCCAAAATGTCGAAAACGCGTGGTGTTTTGTCTTGGAATTTATTTGCCCCTATCATCTGGCTGGACGTTTTTTTTTTTGTTTTTTTTTGTTTGTTTGTTTTTTCTAACAGGTACAATCATAAAAAATTGGCGTAATCATCACCTCCCCCAGCAGTATATAGTAACTTTTTTTTAAACTTTATTCTTTCCAAACTTGCTACAATGGTCCCCAAGATATTAGAAGATCATTCAAATTAAAATGTCTATGAACACGCTTAGTCATGCCACGTGTGACAGCATTTTGTTTTCTAGTTGGACAGCATTATTGACTAAAGCTGAACTGTACCTTGCAGTACAGTTCAGCTGGTATGCTGTCGAACCCAGTGCGTTCTTCAACAAATCCCATTGCTGACCATATGTGACCTCCAGTACCATCAACTCTATGTTTGGTTTGTGTGTTTGTTTGTTTGTTTTTAATTATTATTCATGTGTTTAAGATGTATGACGATGTACACTTGGAACAAACAGAAAGCTGTAATTGATTCTGTTCTACTGCTAGCGAGTGGACCTTGCTGATCTTCCACCAAGCACACACCATGCTGCATTGTCTTTTCATCATTATGTAGTTTATGTTCCGGGGATACACTTAGCTCATGCCAAACATTGTTGGTTTCCATCCCCTAAAAATAGAGTCCTGCAAAGTTTGAGGGTTTTACACGTGGAACTGACTTGAATTAATGAGCGACTGCTTCTGTAGAAATTATAAGAGATGTGCAGGAAGTATACTGGCATTGGAGTAGGATTGGGATGCATTGTACGATTCCAGGTCCCACACCTCCTCCCCCTCCCCCCTCTTCACCCCTTTCTCTTCAATAAAAGGGTTCGAGGTTCGAGGTTCGAGGATAGAAACAAGTCCCATTCCTGCCCCTTTCCAAGGTAAAACAAAGGTTTAGCTCAATGCTCCCACAGATACGCAGGCAGCATGGCAGAGAGATGCTGATTACAGTACTGGTGCCAGAGGTGTCTAACAACTTGTGTGAATCTGAATGAATTGGACTTCACCCAGAGAGAGAGAGAGAGAGAGAGAGAGAGAGAGAGAGAGAGAGAGAGAGAGAGAGAGAGAGAGAGAGAGAGAGAGAGGAGAGAGAGAGAGAGAGAGAGTTTCATTTTATTGTCTGACAAGTTAAAGCCAATGCAAGTAGGCTAAAGGCAATGCTGTAATATCCCATTTGGCTTTTGTTCGATCCAATGCAAACGCTTTAATGATAGTAGACTCATGGGACAAAAGTATGTCCCCTGTCGGCACTTCCGGCGCTGACTACCTACAAGCACCTGTTGCTGAAAACTTATTATTTTTACCTTTAAGCTGGAGTCAACTTGCTAGTACTTGGTAATCTGGCCCTTCCGACTCAAAACATGCTGACAGCGTCTCGGTAGAGAGTCGTAGAGAGAGTGGAGGTAGGCAACAGTCAAATGATTCCAGCAAGTGGTGAGTGCACAGCGCAGATCTGTGACAGTACCGATGCGGCGATTTTTTTAAAACTCTGTGCTGTCACTTTCAGGCCTCGGTGTGAGCCGAGCAGTGAACAGAGGCGTTGTCTTCTTGCAGGTATTAACGTTTGTTTGTGTAGTGGTCGGCTACAAACGGCAGAAAGTTGTTTTCCAGCACATCGGTGTACTTCTGACTGTTCATACTGCGTTTCACGAACACCAGTGGTCCAACGCTGTTACACGAAACGCATCCCTACACCATCAATTTCAATGTAGTCTTCGGGCCAAGATGGGTCCTGCACAGAGAAAGCACTCACCACTTCTCTTCGCCTTTCCTCCATAGTTTTGCACGTCCATTGGGTTTAATCACAATGGGCATTTCATCACTGAAATAACATTTTCCCACTGATCGTTCACAGTCCAGTAAAATTTACTCCTACAGTACTGTAGCCACTTCTTCCTGTTCACTTCCTTGATGGCTAGTTTCTTCACTGGGTGATGCTTTGAATAGCCACGTCCATGCAGGCTTCGTTTGATCGTCTTTTGGCTGACTCCAACGGAGGTTGATGCACGGAATTCGGCTGAACTGTCAGAAACTGTGGCAGGTATGTCCCGTTTTACGATCCTTGACAGTGCAGACACACACCTGTTTGTGAACACTCTGGGGCTTACCACTCCTAGGTTTGTTTTCTGCTGTTTTGTCTGTGTTGTTTTTTTCTGTCACAATAGCGCTTGTAAACCTTCCCGACGGTTGACCTGTTCAAGTTCAACATATTTTCCAGCTCAAACTCCCAAAGCCCTGGTCTATCAACGACACAATGTATTTTTTCGTCTCCTCTGTGAGCTGTTTGTTTGCCGATGCCATGCCAGATCTAACAGCAGACCGCAAGAACCAAACGACAGCTCAACGATTTTCTCGACTTTACACAATAGTTAACTTTCAAAACGGAGTAACTGAGGGAGGAACATGAAGCAAAATTTCAAAAGAGAGGGGGTTAGTTACCGCCAAGGACACAGACAAACAGAGTACAGGACTAGACACAATGCATTTCAACCTCTTGGGTCTTCTTCAGATTAGGACAGTGACAAAGAACAAGAAACCACTTAGCTGCTTTTAGCTGCTTCTCCTGTTCGTCTCGCTGAGAATGAGAAATGGCTTGCAGCGTTCACAAGTACACATGCAGCGAAGACCTGACGTGAAATGCAACACAACAAAGAGGTATCAGTCAGTATCGGTAACATTTCAGTTTCAAAACGGAGTGATTGAGGGCAGAAAATGAAGCAACATTTGAAAAGAGAGGGGGTTAGCTACCGCCAAGGACACAGAGTACAGGACTAGACGCAATGCAGTTCGACCTCTTCGGTCTTCTTCAGGTTAGGACTGCGAGACGAACATGAGAAGCAGCTAACAGACGCTAAGTGTTTTCTGTTTTTTGTCAATGTCCTAACCTGAAGAGAATCAAGAGGTCGAAATGCATTGTGTCTAGTCATGTACTCTGTTTGTCTGAGTCCTTGCGGTAACTATCCCCCTCTCGTTTCAAATTTTACGCAATAGAGTACACTTGTGAAAATGGCGTCAGTGTTTTTAGGTACAGAAGCATGTCACCAACGCTGAAACAATCTAGTGGAAACAACCACTTCAAAGTTGTCCGCAATTAGAGGGGACGGACTTTTGTCCCTTACCTGTATACATTGCACGTACGTAGGAGAGAGAAATCGGAGAATGGGGGTGAGGTGGAGGTATTTCCTTCTACTGTTGCCTTTTAGTTGCTCAGTTATGTTGTTTCATTTTATAGATATTTTCAGGATAATCGTAAACTCTTGGAATTTATTGGATTTTCTTTTGTTTCTCTTATATTTTTCCAGCGCTCGACAAACCTCCACACAGCACCAAATCTGAATTTATTTTTATTTCATTTTATTTATTTATATATTTTTATGATGGTACGCAAATTTTACATATTCTCTATCTCTCCAAGCCATCCTCAGTGTGCATTTGTTTTTTAATCGAGAACCATGGACTTCAGCTCTTCATGTCTCGGTTTTTTTCTTTGCCATCATTCGACAAAGCCTGCAAGTTTGACTTTGAATTTACATTTTTTTTAATGATGGTCTTGGAAGTTTCACAAATTCTCTGTCATCTCGCCATCGTTCTTTGAATGGAGAAACATTCCTTTCAGCTCTTTGGAAAAAAAAAGTGACAACCTCCTCTAAACGGAAAGCTGTAAGCACATACCAGCAACTTGCACACCACGAGTTAGTTTCAACAGGGGGACTGCAGGTGGAAATTGAAACAACCCAAAAATATTGTTTTTAGTGTTCTGCCGAAAGAAAGAGACAAACAAATAACAAGACAAAATGCAACGCGTTTCTAATAATGCGTCGTATTTTCTCTTGTTATTTGTTTGTGTCTTTAGTAGTCCTAATGTAATAAATTTGTGGTAAAGTCTGTCATGTTCTAAAATTAACGTTATGAAGGTGGGGATTGGGGAGCGGTCCTAGGGACGGGGAAGGGAGGGGGGTAGTGGGGGAGGGCGGGGGTTGAAAGGGGGGGGGGCTATATGAGGTGGATTTGCCAACTTTGAAAGAGTAGGATTGATTTTTTTTCTTTTTTTTTCATTCTGTAGTAAGATGTGAACTCAAAACATTGTGAATCAGTTATGAGGATGATGGCTTTTTGATACTGTTATTGTGGGCTTCTTGTCGTTAATTCTTATATTTTTATATTTTCCATTACTGTTATCATTGAATCTATCTTCATGAAAGAGTTAACCTAAATTTTGTGTGTGTGTGTGTGGGGGGGGGGGGGGGGAAACAAAAAAACTTTGGGCTTTTCTCTGTTTCATGATTAGTGGTCAGGTAGAGACCGCACGTGCTATGCACACGTATTTCATGTTACATGTTGTGTGTTTTTACTTTTGTTTCACGTTTTATGTTTTTTTCATATACTTTTTATGCTTTGAATGGATCTTCATGATTTGAAATGTGCCTACGGTCAGAGCAGAATATGTGTGAAACAGATGTGAGGTCATGCAAAAAATGCATTGTTTATTTTATTTTGAACATTTTTTCCTCCCCACAATTTCGTTTTGTTTCATTTATTACCCTTCGCTGGCTGCTGTGGGGGGTGTTGTTGGATTCTTTTTTGAACCGTTGGTGGTGAGAGCACCACAGTATTGTGGACTGTGGTGTGTCTCTGACGCCAGGAGCACAGACACAATCAGCCGTGTCTCCCTGATGAGTCTGATCCAGCAAACGAAAGGCCTAGGAGCAGGCAATCCAAATAGATCTGCCTTCGAGAGGGATGACGATGGTTCCCTCATGCAGCTAGTGAAGAGTTTTCATATTTATAATATATTTCTTAATTTGTGTTCCCATTTTCTTCATCTTCACCCCCCCCCCACCCCTATTTAAGTTCAAATCTTTGCAAAGTCATTACTTTGCAGACAGAGGGGTTGTTGGCCCGCGCTTG
>CM031618.1:15186235-15188735 GCA_018398815.1 Conus ventricosus
TTGTTGTTGCTGTTGTTGTTGTTGATGGTGGTGTTGTTGTTGTGGTGGTGGTGGTGGTTGCGGTGGGGGGGGGGGGGGGGGGGGGGGTGGTGGTGGTGCTGGTAGGTGTGTGGTGTGTGTGTGTGTGTGTGTGTGTGTGTGTGTGTGTGTGTGTGTGTGTGTGTGTGTGTGTGTGTGTGTGTGTGTGTGTGTGTGTGTGTGGGTGTGTGAGAGAGAGAGAGAGAGAGAAAGAGAAAGAGAGAGAGAAGGTGTGTGTGTGTGTGTGTGTGTGTGTGTGTGTGTGTGTGTGTGTGTGTGTGTGTGTGTGTGTGTGTGTGTGTGTGTGTGCGCGTGCGTGCGTGTGTGTGTGTGTGTGTGTGCGTGCGTGCGTGCGTGCGTGCGTGCGTGCGTGCGCGCGAGCTCGCGCGCGAATGTAGTTGTGAAACACACTTTTCAACCAAATACCCGTGTTGAAACTTCGGTAAGATGTTGTTTCACATAATGTATGATGATGGCACAGTTAATGTTCGGCAGATACCCAAGGTCTGACCAGCGCATCAGGGTAATGCGTAGGTCAGCCGTCTGCTAAGTTGTAGCAATGGGACCCTCTTCTTAAGTTCTCTTGTCTCAGTCATTAATTCATGTATCCATCAGCTTTAAACTCATGTACAATGTGGTCTTGACACTTACCAGATGTAGAGTAGTGTATATAGACTAGTTCTCATGCAGTGACTCCGCTTGATAGAACAGAATTCATACATCTCCTGTTTACATAACTAACCTCTCTTTTTGCCATCGCAAGCAGTAATATCAAGTCCTGGCAAAAACAAAAGAGGAGACGACAACGTAATAAATAAAGCCATTGACATCTCCAGGATTAAATTACTAACCAAATCCCATTTTCCTCACCCCGTTACAGTTGTCAAATACGTTTACTGACCTGGTGAGACTACGGAACCGTCGATACCTGAAAGTGATCACTGTCAGTACGAAACGAACCCAGCGTGTCAGTTTCACAGCTGTTGGCCGACAAACTCAGGCACCAAGTGTTACCTCCCTTCGGGGCCAATTCAATTCTGACGGCGTGGACAGTTCAACCTGTCGCTAAATCTTGGCATCATTTCTGCGATGTGATGCTTGTTCAAAATGATCGCAGACCGAAAAGACCGCCACGGTTTCCTAAGGAAGATGACAAAGCTTGTGGAATCGCAACAGAGCATAGTAACATTACTAAGACTGCCTTAGGCTAAGCAGCTCCTTATACTTAAAATGCACATATACATTTTCTTACTATGCTGTTACTGTGCTAAGACTACTTCAAGATCAAAATTAAACGTTTTACTGTAACGAACGCAGCTGCTAGGAGCCACCATGCTTTCTATTATCAGCCTCAGCAATCTGCCGACGTGAATAGTAAGACCAGTCTTCTCCAATGACAATTCACATGACTTGTACTTTGTTGATTACTACATACTAGCACCTTTTTTTTAGGCCATTCTCTCTTACCTTCCCTCATACCCTACCAGCATTTTTTCTCATTATTTTTTAGTATTATATTTTGTCTACCATAAGACATTTTTCATTTCCAGACAGCTGGAAAAGAAAACAAAAATGTCTGTTTTTTTCATATTGCACAAATCACTATCTGTTACCTTTGACCAGATCCAAGCTTTGTGACTCACATTTCTTACAGCTTCAGGTCTGCTTATCTCCACCTGCACAAAATCAGTCACCTCTGTCAGCACTTGCCGACTATGGCGAAAAAGAAAAGTCCTGGTCTGGTTCTATACAGAAATTCTTTGGTTGATTATTATCACAATTCTTCTTGCTGGCATCCCGAAACACATGCTTGACAAACTCAAATTCTGTACGCCTTAACGTCTGGTCTTCTAGATATGAACACCGATTTTGCAGGTTCTGTGACTTTCTTCTCTAGTGTGGCCAGTTTTAAACAGAATCGAAACTTTGTGTTCTATATAATAATCCGATGCAGCCTGTTTTTCTTTTTTCTATTTTTTTTTAATAATTTTTTTTACAGTATTTACTAACGTGTCTGCATCATTTAAAAATGTTTGGGACATTTTGGTGATCGCGTGGTTTTACATTCAGTTATAATGTCCTCTCTATCTGCAGGGATCTCGTTCCCCTCTGATATAAAAGCATTAATTAAGCCTCTTGCCTTTTTGTTGTTATTAACTTGTAGTTTTTGCTGCTGTTTTTGTTGTTGCTGTTGTTGTTGTTGATGGTGGTGTTGTTGTGGTGGTGGTGGTGGTGGTTGCGGTGGGGGGGGGGGGGGGGCGGTGGTGGTGGTGCTGGTAGGTGTGTGTGTGTGTGTGTGTGTGTGTGTGTGTGTGTGTGTGTGTGTGTGTGTGTGTGTGTGTGTGTGTGTGTGTGTGTGTGTGAATGGGGTACCAATATCTTAGTTTCTTGTTCTATCCTTTTTTGTTATCCTTATCTTTCCCTTTGTCTTTGCATCCTTACTAGGGAACCGGGTTTTTCTTGGTTTAAACATGCACTTGTC
>CM031618.1:15191235-15207200 GCA_018398815.1 Conus ventricosus
CGCACGCACGCACCCCCCCCACCACCACCACACTAATGCGCTCGCGCGTGTATGTTTGATATGTACAACAGCTGTACGTACCTTGTGAATGGTTGTGACTTCGTGTCGATTTAAAAAAAAATGACTTACTGATCTGTGTGTGCACACATACAATTCCGCGTGTATTTGCACTACATATTATGCACCATAATCTCAGCAACTATCATGATGATTAATGAGATGGTTAATTTTTTTTCCCATGTGACTATATATATATATATATATATATATATATATATATATATATATATATATATATATATATACACACTGAAATTCATGCATTTAGTACTGAGGATAACAGAACCGTTTAAGAATTCTATAAATATTGGACAGTTTCCACAATAGATACGTTGTTAGATCTGTCTTCAAAAAAACGGCACAATAATTCAATAATACTGTTGCTTCGATGTTATACGTAGCCTACTTATCAGTGACTGAACTATTCGCCATAGCTTTCGTGGAAGAATACTGGGAACTGTTTGGAATGAAGTTTTTTTCATCTTTAGTGAGGGTATACTGAGCACTCGGGGCGGGCATGAAGGTAAAACAGAAAAAAAGTGTGTTTATAGGAATGACGGTCTCAACAAATCGTTAGGATATAGCAGGAACAATTTTACATTTAATAATTATTTGAATCCGAGTATCCTATGGATTCAATGGATTTTTGTTTTGTTTTATTTTCTCCTATTGATTTATTTTGATTTTGTGTTGAAGATAAAGCATTTTGCTTCTTTTCTTTTCATTTTTTTTATTATTTTTTTTTAAAATGAATTCACTGCACATCGAACGACCGTATTGAGATCTGTCTGTTAGAACGTATGTGTGATGAAAATACGCAAAATGAGGACAAAATCTTTTTAATAGACCGGTGAGTTCTAACATCAAACATATACCGCCATAACTCTTTTTTGTTTCAGTGTAAAGGGCATAAGGGCACTCTCCACAATGCTACTGAGATTTGTATTGGCTATTCTATTTCTATGAATTTAAGATAATTATGTATCGAAAATAGTCTTATTTGATCACACTTCTTTGATGGAAGACATGACCCGAAACTGGTTCATAACTATCTGAAGTTTGGATAGATTAACTTCATAAATGAACTGTTTCATCGGCTAGGTTTCTACATTCATTGTCAACACAACAACAACAACAACAACAACAACAACAACAACAACAACAAAACTATTGGTCAGATCTTCCATGTCTAATTCATTTGCATGGAATAGAACTCTTAAGTGTAAATCCGAATGTCACGTATCTTATGCCATACAACTCAAAGATGAGTACTTCGGTGCGATTAGGAATTTGTCTTGGGCATACGTCAGCTCTAAACGAGCGTTAGAAAGTCATAGCTGACAGCTTTAAGAAGTTTTAAATATTAGTAATAGCGCAAAAAAAAAGTAGACAAACGAATCGCAAGACAAAAACGACGCGTTTCGATCTTTTAGGTCTCCTTCAGGCAAGATCCAAGACACTGAGGACAACGCAAAGTCTTGTGTCTTATTTTGTCTTGTGATTCGTTTGCCTACTTTTTTTTTCGGTGCGCTATTACTGACATTCAAAATTTGTTTGGATTTCCGACAGCAGTCGCCTCACTTTGCAGCTAGCTTTGAGAAGGTTTTGGTGTTTACTAGCTTTTGACAGAATTCAGTTCATAAATGTGTTTCAGATCTATTCTGAAATGACTGCATACATTCCTCTGTTCAAAAATATATCACTCTTACTTTGGCGGCTTTGAAGCCAGAGGAGTAGAAATGTTTCGATATGAAAGGGAGCCATCTGGAGGATGGAATCGACAAGAGTAACTGCTCTTGCATGGTGCGCTCAAAGTTGTCACTCTGTGACTTGCAAAAGGAGAGGACTTTAACATGGTTGACCTTGTGTTGGGGAAAGTTGAAATGGAGGCCAACTGTAATGGGTCCATGATGGCGATTATAAGCAGGTGTTCAGAAATGCGCGTTCCTTGTGTGCGGGATGTCTCACCTGCATTGATCTCACCGCACAGTTCATGACAGATGGCTAACGCAATGCTGCAGCTCTGACAAGAAATGTGTGTTGGATTTTGAACGAGCCTTTGGGACCATGTAAGATGGTGCCTGACTCAGAGAGAGAGGACAGATTTTACAGGTGGGTTTTTGAGCAGGAAAACTAAATTCCGTGTGACTTGAGTGTGGGGAGCTGTTTTACTTTGGAGCGCAAAAGCAGTCCTCTTAGGGCTTTTTGCGTCTGAAAGTAACCGTCAGTTAGTCTCACAGGCAGGTTTGTGTTCTTCTACTATGTTCCAGCTGAACTTGAGAATCCTGCAAATGGGAACAGTGGGTGGGCGGACGGTGGGAGGGGGAGGGGGAAGTGGAGGGGGGGGGGGGCTACCGTTGAGTTTCTATTGCAGGCTGGGCTTCAAAGACAATTGTTCTTAACACAACTGCGGCGCAGATATGAGCATCATTCTTGATGGGACTGGTGCTTCTACAGTTTGTGCAAAGCAAACGTTTTGGCTGCAAGTAGAGGGCAATCGTCTTTGTCAGAACAAAGCCTGTGCAGGTGAAGGAATTCAGAGTATGAATTGCTGTGTTTTGTACATGGGTGGCGTGGGAAGATGAGTAGTCCACGCATGACTGCGCATTGGTGGGTTTTTTGTGTTTTTTGTTTGTTTTTTTCGTTTTTTTTTTTTTTTTTTTTTTTTTTTTTTTTTATAGAAAACTAACGTTTTAAGCAGTCCTTTTTGTTTAGGGAGATAGATATGTCCACGAAAGTGACTTACTATGAAGTAATGCACATAAATTCGATGGATGAATGACAGGTCTAAACAAAATTAAGAAAGATGAGGAGCTCTTGTTCTGGAATGGATGTGGCTCCCAGCCCGTCATCATTGAACTTTCTGTAGAGCTCTGGAGTCAGGCTTGAGTAAGGCAGGCAGCGGAGGGGTGTTCCGTGTGTTCCAGGCATGAATGTGTCGGTGTTGTGGCCCGGATTCAGTAGGCACGACAAACGGCAGAGATGTGTCAGTGCCACTGGGACCTAGCAACTGCAGGAATCAATGAAAAAGGGATGAATGAACCTTTAGCTTTCAACATCTGTCTGTTCGATGTTCGCGTAAGGCTGTCCATTATGAGTTATGCTTATCTATCTCTCTCTGTATCTATCTACTTATCTATCTATCTATCTATCTATCTATCTACATATATGCATATATCCACTGGTAGATGGGTAGATAAATAGATAGATAGATATATAGATACAGATATAGATATATGAATACAGACTGATACAGGTATATGTCACCGTGTATGCGTGCGTGCGTACTTGCGTGCATGCGTGCGTGCGTGCGTGTGTGTGTGTGTGTGTGTGTGTGTGTGTGTGTGTGTGTGTGTGTGTGTGTGTGTGTGTGTGTGTGTGTGTGTGTGTGTGTGTGTGTGTGTGTATGTGTGTGTGTGTGTGTGTGTGCCTGCATGCTTGCGTAAGAGAGAGAGAGAGAGAGAGAGAGAGAGAGAGAGAGAGAGAGAGAGAGAGAGTGAGAGAGAGAGAGAGAGAGAGAGAGAGAGAGAGAGAGAGAGAGGAGAGAGAGAGAGAGAGAGAGAGAGAGAGAGAGGGGGGGGAGGGAGAGGTGACTGGGCGTGTTGTTATCAAGTCCTAGCATTTTGATGTTCACAATATTTGTATTCACGTTTGTTTCTTTTTTGTTGTTGTTGTTGTTGTTGTTGTTGTTGTTTTCGTTTGTTTGCTTGTTGTTGTTGTTGTTTGTTTGTTTGTTTTTGCTTACTTTCAAAGTATATCATCAGTTTTGCACATCTATAATCAGAGCATCCAATCAGTCGTGTCTGAGATTCTCCTCTACCTTTCTTACCGAGTAATACCTGTTGCATGCAGGGAGTAAACCCAAACGACAGAATCCGACCAGGACCAGGGTTTATAGTGGAATATTTTATAAGCATTAAGAACATCTGCCCAAAACTGGTTATACATAGTAAATTTGGAAACAAACTCTGGCCCAAAGTTGTTGTTGTTGTTGTTGTTGTTGTTGTTGTTGTTGCTGTTGTTGTTGTTGTTGTGTTTGTTGTGTGTGTGTGTGTGTGTGTGTGTGTGTGTGTGTGTGTGTGTGTGTGTGTGTGTGTGTGTGTTGTGTGTGTGTGTGTGTGTGTGTGTGTGTATCCACTGTGGATAATTAAACAACAAAACATCGTTCCATTTATGGGTTGACTTTTCAGCTTTGCGAGTCTAAGACAGCTTTAGTGCCATCACAAAAGTTTTCACATCAGGAATACCAATACCTCCGTTTTTTAATATTTTTATGTGATTTTTTTCGGCTAATTTTGTCTTGCTTTTTGTTCCACACAAATTTTTATGTAAGATTATGGCAAGATTGAAAGAATGTGTCTGGAGGATTAGCTAGAAACAATCATAAATGAGTTAACTTGGAAAGAATAACCGATTTTAATATTGCGACTCTGCCAAGGGGAGTTAACTGTCGTTTTATCCAAATATTGAACAAATATTTCACTTCTGCTAACTTGTCTGTGTAGTTTAACGACATGCATTCATCTTCGTAAGTGTTCTATATAACGAAATGTACTATTTTTCTGTCTACGTATCCAAATTACGCTTGTTTTATTAGTATTCATACGCAGACCTGAAACAGAGCCAAATTTATCCAGAATTTCTTTACAAGTTTCAAACGATCTTTTATCTCCAGCTAACAAGAATTCTGTGTCATCAGCGTATTGTGTTAATTTGTGTTCCACGTTGTTTATAGTTATTCATTTGATATTTAAATTTTGTCTTACCATAATTGCTAATGTTTCGACACACAAGACAAAGAGATACGGGAACATAGGATTTCCCTGTCTACAACCTTTTTTTTTAAAATTTTAAACAATTTTGAGATTTGACCATTTACTCTCACACAGGATTTAATGCTCTTATAGAATGTACTAATCCATTTAATTATATCCTCTAAAAATCCCAAAGCTTTTAAGGTTTTAAACGTAAAATCCCATTTGATCGAATCGAAAGCTTTCTCGAAGTCTATATTTAACAACAGTCCAGGTAAGTCATGTTCTTCTAGATAAGCGATCGTATCATATATTAATCTTATGTTGTCCCCAATATATCTATTTCTAATAACACCAGTTTGGTCTTCGTTTACTAATTTTGATAGTACTATTTTAAGACAATTAGCGATACAAGATTAGCCAGTTTTATAAATGACGTTATATGGATCTCCAGTTTTTAATATATTGCCTCGGTCGATCATTATTAGGTATACAGGTAATCATTCCCTCTTGTTGTACAGACGACATCTCTCCCTTTTAAACCCGACATTAAGGGCTCTTACCACTAAAGGACCTTTTTTTTCCAGATTACTTTAAAATTCTACGCTGAACCCATCTGTTCCAGGGCTTTTATTGTTCTTCATTTTCCTTAGAGCATCTGTTGCTTCTTCTAATGCCATCTTGGGTTTTGTTTTAAGTCATTTATTTATTCATTCATTAACCAATTATTTATTTATTTATTTATTTATTTATTTATTTATTTATTTATTCATTTAATATATTTATATAATCATTTGATTATTTGTTTGTTTATGTATTTATTCATTGATTCATTTATTTACTTATTGATCTATATGCTTGTTCATTTGTTTTACTTAGTTGTTCATTCAGTCATTTATTTATTAATTTGTTTGCTTGTGCGTGTACTTATTCATCTCTCATTTATTTTGTCTATTTATTTGTTTTATTTCATTTCAATTTATTGTATTTTATTTGCTATATCCCTTTCATTCGTGTGTGTGTGTGTGTGTGTGTGTGTGTGTGTGTGTGTGTGTGTGTGTGTGTGTTGTGTGTGTGTGTGTGTGTGTGTGTGTGTGTGTGTGTGTTGCCCTCCAATCTTCTGTGCCACCCCCATGATATGACACTCACGCCGCTCATTCCGATCCCTCGCCCACAGCCACTGTTCAAGCGAGAATGAGACAATCGAGTTCCGACCGTGTGTTGTCCACAGCCACTGACAGGCCTGTCTCGCCACAGCCCGGCATCAGCAATCTACAGGGAGCAATTAACATCAAGTCGTCATAAGGCAACCCACCAGAGGAGACACTGCACTGTTGTCGAGTCAGAGAGAGGTGCTGGACCCGGTTATACAGTCTACAAAAAAAATCGTGATTCAGGGAGGCCACATGGTATCAGCGCCCATGCTGCCTGTGATGTGGTGGTAGTGACGTTGGCCCACCACCCTCCATGCTTACCTCGAATGTGACGTCAGAGTGGTTCCGAACCTCATGCTGGGAATGACGTCTGAGGGTCGCTGGCTGCAGATCGCCTGTGGAGGTCGGATGGAGGAAGCTTGGTGACAACATCCCATTACTGTCTTTGGGCCAGAAGGTTCGATGATGAAGGCGTCATGAAGGAAGGTTGCCCACGATTTCCATCTTTAACGCAGGTGATTTCAGACCACAAAGCGAGAAAAAAAAAATGATGGTGAAGCCGTGGGTTGCCTCGTGCCTCATGGTTGGTAACAACATCCAATCTCCATCATCGCTGACTTTGGTCCATAGGAATTGACAATGGAAGTTTAGAAAGGATAGCTCCCGAAGATCAGTCACCTTTATTATTGCTGACTTTGGACCAAAGAAACTGATGTTGAAGGCGCCACGAAAGATGGTTGTTGACAACATCCCAACTAGATTATTGCTGACTGTGAACCAGAGGAACTAATGATCAAGACGTCAAGAAGGATGGCTTCTGTCAGTCATTCATCTTCAGCACGTTTGACTGGGGCCCTCAGAAACTGAAGACTGGAGACAAACTCTGCCACTGCCGTCTGGTGGAAGAGTGACTAGCAGCTAGTGGCGTCACGCCCGTCTCTTCTCTTCAGCGCTCAGCATGTCGAAACCACAGCTAAGGACACAGTTGCTATCACTATCATCCTCTTCACCTTTTTGGGAGGCTTGGTTTTGAAGGCTAATGAACACAGTCAGATGGTGGCTGTTCTATTGTTCAGTGAACTACACGCCAAGGGCAAACATCTGAATTCTCAATGAACTCAGAAGCATCATGGTTAGTGTCCTCACCGATGATGACCGAAGCTGCCAGGTAGGTGGAGTGCGATTCTAACTCTACAGCGAAGCGTGTTTTTTGCGCTGTTTTCTCCACTTCATCCACCTGAATGGGTTTTTCCATGCTCCTATGGGATCCAGCTGTGCGATCGGTGTAGTCACAGATTTGCTCACGCCTCGACAACTTATCTGAAGGTTGCAGGAGATTCAGTGAAAAGAAGAAGAAGAAGAAGAGGAAGAAGAAGAAAAAGAAGAAGAAGAAGAAGAGAGAGAGAGAGAGAGAGAGAGAGAGAGAGAGAGAGAGAGAGAGGAAGAGAGAGAGAGAGAGAGAGAGACAGACAGACAGACAGACAGACAGACAGAAGACAGGCAGACAGTGAGAGCGATCGAGGGGGGGGGGGGGTTGTATTTTAAGTATAGATGACTGAGGGGTGGGGGGGGGGAGGAGAGATTATGTCGATACACCTTAGAGCGGGGGAACAGGCTTGTCAGTAATATTTCAGCCTTGCTATGTGGAAGGTTGGGAGTTTGGCTGAAACACAAAATCCAAAGGCAGCCGGTCAGCAATGCCTTGCCGATCTCCCACATTATCATAGCCTTGGCTGTTGTCATGTAGCTTTGCAGAGGTTCTAGCTTGGTTCTAATGCTGAGCTCAAAGACCTTGTGATGGTGCTGAAGTCCTGCATGAGGAACCTGACAGCAAGCTTCTGGATCTGCTGAAGACTGCTGATGACCGGTTACTGACGAAGGTCCCAAAGTTGCACCATACTATTCAATTTTCTCTCACCAGCCGCCCTGGCGAAGTGGTTAGCGTCGCAGACTCGCAGCTGGGAGGTCGTTGGTTCGATTGCCATCAGAGTAATGTGGGATTTTTCCGCCCCGACTGGCTCCTACCTACAGTTGAGTTTGCTATGCACTCAGTTGGGAAAACCGGGACCACACAGTCGAGTTTCATCCACTTGATGGATGCGTCTCTTAAGAGTGTTGCTCAGATTTCCTGACCAACACTGCAGGTGTCTGTATCTTTCGGGCCTGGTTGACGCCAGGATATATTATGAAAGGAAGCGTAGAGTAAAGTCCCGTCAATATTGTCTAAGTCCGAAATTGAAATCTGTAGCATCATCTTTATCATCCTCATTCTCATCCATCTGCATAAACAAAAACTTGACTCAAATTCTGTGTCCCTTCATACCCTGCTGTCATGGTGATCTCAATTTCGATGTCATCTCAACGTCTGTGGCCTTGGTTTTGTTTCGTCGGGGTCACCGGTATGGGTGAGTCCATGGGGGCTGTTGTTGGACGGACGTGGTGGCGCCCTCCGGGGGGAGAGCTCACTCACGCCGGCTCCGCGACTAAGCAATTATTATCGTCAGTAGGGGGCTTAGTAGGTGGTGTCCTGCTTAAGTTAGATCAGAACAGGCGCCACTGAACTACACTGACGTGACTCGGCAGCAGTGCAGTGTCTCCTCCGGTGGGTTGTCTCTTGACGACTTGACATTGACTGCTTCCTGTGGATTGCCGGTGACAGGGCTGCGACGGGACCGACTGGGCTGTGGCTGTGGACGGGGTGTCGGAATGAGCGGCGTGGGTGCACTGCCACTGAGGTGGCACACAGTTTGGGAGTGGAAAAAAAATCCGTTTCCCTTCTAGAAAACTATTGTAGCTGCCTGACATAAACTGTTTATGAGCCTTCTGAATCTAACGCCAGAACATTAAAGTTTACTCGAGAATGCCCATTGGTAATAGAACATACACATATGTATGGTGGATGACAGTTCAGGTAGACAAAACGTGTGAAGATATAGAAGAAATGAAGCCGTATCTTAGAAAAAAAAAGGAGAAGAATTGACAAATATACTCAGAGGCATAAAAAACGCGAAAACAAACTGTATAGAAATGTTGATGTAATTTGGCTACCGATTCCTTTGAACTGGTAATAGAAAGTGAGAAAAAGCAATCGAACACCGCAAAAGTGTCCTTTCAAAGTTCATTCTGGTAGAAAATAAGGTCACATGAACTTGACCTTGACCCTGTGTTAACAGCAGAATGTCAGTATCTGGTGTGACCACCTCGAGCATTGATCACAGCTGTGCACCTGCGGTACATCGAGCGCACCAGAGTGTTGGTCTGCCTCTGGGGGACTTGCCACCACACCTGGCCCACAGCGACAGCAAGCTGAGCTGCTGTCTGGGGTCTGGGGTTGAGCTGGTTCAACTGCCTCTGAAGGGCATCCCAGAAATGCTCTATTGGGTTAAGGTCGGGAGAACGGGCTGGGTGAGGCAGCAGATTGATGTTGTTCTGCCTCAGGAAGTTCTGCGTAGCACGGGCAGTGTGCGGCCTTGCGTTTGTCCTGCTGAAACAGGTTCTGTGGATGCTGCTGGAAATGCGGCAGGATGTGGGGCCTCAGAACTTGGTCGATGTAATGAACAGCAGTGACCCCGTTACCACGTCCTGGACCCACATTCTGGAAGATGACTGGCCCAATACGGCGATTTATGCCGATAGCCCCCCAGATCATGATGCTTTCACCACCCCATGGGTCCCTTTCGGTGATGTTGGCATCCGTGAAGCGTTCCCCCGCTCTTCTCCAGATCCGGATGCGGCCATCGCCTGGGTCGACGCAGAACCGGCTTTCATCACTGAAGAGGACTCGGCCCCAGTCCCGATGGCGCCAATGCACGTGGATCTGTGCCCACTGCAGACGGTTCTGGCGATGCTGGAGTGTCAGGATAGGTCGCCGGGCTGGACGCCTGCATTGGAGACCAACTGTGTTCAGTCGGCGACGCACGGTCCTGTTGCTGATTGGCCTGCCATGGTTGCCGACGGTGTTCCTGGCTGTGTTGGCAGCGGTTTGGTAAGGCTCCCGTCGATGCTGACGAAGAAGATGGCGGTCTTGGGCTGCTGTGGTGACCTTCGGTCTGCCGCTCCTCGGTCTGTCATCAGTGGTGTTTCTTGCTTGAAAGCGGTCCAGAAGGCGATAGACGGTGGAAATGTGGACTCCGAATGCGATAGCGACCTGCCTCATTGGAACCCCGGCCTGCAGTTGCCCCATTGCTATGCAACGATCTTGACGAGAAAGTCTCGGCATTATGTTGGCGCCTCTGGAAGGGATGATTTGAACTTTTTGGGGTTTGGAAATTTATAGCCCCACAATGGGGGCCACATTGAGTTGCAATTCACATTGATGCACGTGGCGTAGGTAGTCCACATGGCAAATGCACTCCTCGTGCCAAAAATGCTGACCCGGCAACATTCACCCACTGTTACGTGGTTACAACCGGCCAAGACACCACGTACTGCTAATGTTGCACGTGCCAACGACATTGCTTACGTCCTGTTCACAATGTGAACAATCGTGCACTGTCTCTATTTTTTCGCGTTTTTTTTGCCTCTGAGTATAGATATTAAAAAAATATAAAAAAGGAACAAAAGTTTGGTGGACAACGAAAACAAAAGTAAATACAAACAAACAAACAAAACCAGGAAGTTGGTGGATCGCAGAAACAATCAACTGAATAAACAAAACTCTGGAGGACCTACCAAAAGGTTTTTAATACTACAGGATATGATGACTCTGGAGAGTTATCTTCCCTTCGCCTAACAGGCTGAGTTTCCTCGCTCTCTCTATTCGAATGGATTATTGTGGCTGTTGTGCTTTGTTTTTTGTAAAAGTGGTACCGATGATTTTATAATGATGTGGACTCTTTTTTGGTCAGTGTTTTGTGCCTCTCTCCCTCCGGATCTTCGGGTGTTATGGTTTTTATTTCTGGCGAGATCAGCAGGTACTGTACTCCTGATATATAATGGCTGCCCTCCACGTTATTCCGCCTTTGCTGCGCACGTGCATCACTTAAGGGATCATCTCCCTTCCCCCGTGTTTTCCGTTGCCGCCTCACCTCACTCTCACATTTCCCCTCTCCTCTACTGTAACACCGCTGCATGGCGTGAGAAATCTCGCCCATCTTCTCCCTCCCACTCACCTTTCCTCAGCTGTCATCGTGCTGCCATGTCTACCTCAACACACCCTCCCCCCCTCTCCTACACTCGTGGCGAGCTGCTGGCAGTAAAACCTGTGCCCCTTCACCCCACCCTCAACTTGAAGTTGCGCCAGTTACGCATTGGTGTAGATTTTGCCGCGTGTTCGAGGGTGCAGGGGAGGGAGGAGAAAGCAGAAAAAGATTGCCGTCATCAGCCGTCCTCGTTCCTCCCTAAACAAAAAACCACCCCGTCCGGCTGTTGTTTCCAACCTGATAACTGTGCCCCTTCTCAAATCTCCTGTCTCAAGTCGTCACAGCAAGCTGGCTCTGGCATTGTTTAATGCCCAATCAGTTGGTGCGAAGGATAAAAGGACTGCTATCAACGATTTTATCGTTGATAATCATGTCAACATTATGTGCATCACGGAGACGTGGCTTCTACCAAGCGGTGACGAAGCGAAGTGCTGTGACCTTTCCCCTCCTGACTACACCACCCTCAGCTTTCCCCGGCCAACTCGTGGTGGAGGCATCGCTTTTGTGGTGTCTGACACTATATCCCCCTCTGTTTCCACTACCTCCAACTTCTCCTTTGTCCACTCCTCTTTTGAACTAGTACAACTAACTGTATCTACCCCAAATCCTCTCTTCACGTCCTCTGCTTTACCGCCCCCCTCCCAGCAAGAAAAACCAACTGAAAGACTCCATCTTTCTGGAAGAGTTTCCAGATCTGCTGGAGTACATGAACTGTCTAAAAGGCCGTTCTGTACTGGTTGGCGACTTCAACTTCCACTGGGACAATCCAACTAATTGCAACACAGCAAAACTGATGGATCTGTTTCAGTCCTTTGGTCTGAACCAGTCCGTCACCTTCCCAACTCACCGTTCAGGTCACATCCTTGACTGGGTTGTCCATTCTGATGATGACCTGGTTGAGTCACCCACCATCAGTCTGACCCTGACTTCTGACCACCATGCGGTCCTGGCTAATCTGAACACACCTGCTCCTATTAAGCCTCCCAGGTATGTCGAGTCCAGGGACTTTGCTTCCATGACCTTGATATCTTCCGAGCTGACCTGCTGTCCTCCCTTCAATCTGTACCTTCACTATCTGCGGAGCAGTTCCATGGCCTATTTCAAGATGTCCTCGATCACCATGCCCAGTACTTAGACGCAAGATTTCCAGCCGTCCACCCCACCCTGGTTCCCAGCAGTTGGCCCTGAAGTTTTTGATGTAAACGTGTTAGACGTAGGGCCGAAAGGCAGTGGCTAAAGACAAACCTTCAGATTCACAAACAAATTTTGCGAATTGCTATTTAATGCTGTGAATGAAATTGTTCCAAAAAGCAAAATCAGCCTTCTACAATGCTAAAATATTAGCATGCACAACAACCAGCAATTTTTTTAAGGTCACGGGACACACCATGGGGAGAACAAATCATCTCCCCTTCCTTCATCTGTCTGTCCTTCTGACATTCCACAGAAAATTTTGTGACTTTTTCACTAGCAAAATTGGGACTTATCGTGAAAGTCTGGACGCTCAGTCAGTATTTGAACCTGATATTCCATACAACTTTTTTTCCCGGCATTTCATTGACTGACTTTGAACCTGTGACAGTTGTTTGTTGTCAAAGAAGTCATCGACAAGCTGTTATCAAAACTTGGCACTGGATCCTCTTCCTTTCTACTTTACATCTGCATGCATGGATGTTTGTTGCCATATATCACTAGTGTGGTAAATGAATCTATCATTTGGTTTTTTCCACCTGCACTGAAGCTGCTGTGTCCGACCTCTTTTGAAGAAACCCTCTCTTGATCCTGAAAACCTAAAAATTATCGACCTGTCTCCAACTTGTCTTTTTTTTCAAAGATAATTGAAAGATAGCACTTCTCCAACTCCAAAACCACCTTGACCAAAACAATTTCCTCTATTCGTTGCATTTCCGCCTACCCAAAACTGGACACGTACAAAAAACTGCTCTGCTGAAAATAATAAACGATCTTCTCTCTGCTCGGATAACGGTCGGGTTTTCACTGCTTTCTCTTCTCGACTTGTCCGCTGCCTTTACACCCTTGACCACTCCACCCTCCTCACTAGACTTCAACATACTTTTGGCATCTCTTCTCACGCTTTGGCATGGTTTTATCTTACCTTTCTGGTCGAACCCAAATTGTCTCTGTTAATGGTTTTTCTTCAAGCTCTGCTGACTTGAATTATGGTGTTCCCCAAGGCTCTGTCCTTGGCCCATTCTGTTTGTTCTATATACCCAACCCCCCTCGACATCGTAGCCCATCATAACATTTCACACCACTGCTTCTCTGATGACAATCAAATCTACATTTTTGGGGACATTTCTCTCCTCTCCTCCATAATCGATCGCTCACAGCTCTGCATCTCTGACATAAAGGCATGGATGACTTCAACAAACTTCAGTTAACAATGGGCAAAACTGAACTGATCTTCATTTTCCCAAAACGGCTCATGTCTACAATTCCCGTTCCTTCTTCTGTCCAAAATTGGTACCTCTCTCATTCAGACCTCTACCCCTGTGCGAAATCTGGCGTTGTACTTGATCAAGACATCTCTTTTCAAAATCAGATTTCTTCTATCTGCCCTGCTTGCTACTCGGAGCTTCAGCGAATCAGTTCTGTGCGCCACCTTCTGTCTGAAGAAGCCACCAAGACTCTGGTTTTTGCTTTCTTATTTCAAGACTTCACTACTGTAATTCTCTTCTTGCTGGTTGTCCCCAGAATCTTCTTGCAAAATTTGCAGAAAGTTTTAAAATAATGCTGCTCGTCTTGTCTCGAAATCTCCGAAAACCTCTCATGTTTCCCTTGCTTAACTCTTTGCACTGGCTTCCTGTTGAAAAACGCATCAAGTACAAACTTTTTTTGCTCTGTTACAAGGCATTGGATGGCCTCGCTCCATCTACTCTCTAAATTCTGTCACTATACTCCTTCTAGACACTTCGCTTTCCTCTGACATCGCATTCTGAAATCCCTCGTTTTCGGGCCAGAACCCCTTGGTGAACTTTGTCTTTTCTTTCAGGCCCTTCCTGCCCGGAACAAATTCCCTTATGCACTCCGAAACTCAAACAGGGTTTCTTCTTTCAAGTCCTCCCTTTTAAAACTACTCTCCTTCAAAACATAATTTTTTGCTCCTTCGCTGGTGTGTGGGTGTTGTGGTGTGTGCGTTGTGTGTGTGTGTGTGTGTGTGTGGTGTGTGGTGTGTTGGGTTGTGTGTGTGGTGTGTGTGTGTGTGTGGTGTGTGTGTGTGTGTGGTGTGTGTGTTTGTGTGTGTGTTGTGTGTGTGTGTGGTGTGGTGTGTGTGGTTGTGGTGTGTGTGGTGTGTGTGTGTGTGTGTGTGTTGTTTGTTTTGTGTGTGTGTTAGGGGTTATTGCTGTAAGCGCTTAGGGTTTTTGTTTAAGATTAAGCGCACTAAATTTTTCCTTATTATTATTATTATTACTTTGCATCCGGCTGGAAAAACCCCCGTGTAAATGTGCTGTCATCTTGACATCTGGATACTTTACCCTGTTGAATGTGGGGAGAGAGTGGCGGTTGTAAACTTGCAGCTGATGTGAGCTTTTTTTTTTCTATTTCTTTTTTTTCCGTGGAGAAAGGCAGATGTGGCTATTGTCAGCATTGTCAGCATTGTCAGCATTGAAATTCATCAGCCACGTCGATTTCATCTCCGTCAGAAGGACACGATCTTGCTGCAGCTGATGGTAGTGGGGAGACATGATTTGATGGTCGAAGATGAATGATATCACGCTTGGTCAGTTTACCTACCACCACCAGTTGACATATTTCATTTGAAAGACAGGCAGGTAATGCGAAGAACAGGGGGCACTACTCTTTCCAGCGACTGCAACTAAAGCCGTGGATCAACACAACCTCTTGATATTGATTCACGGCTGGGTTGTTGTCAAGGTGCCAACGACAGGCTGTGAAAATATACAATAAGTTTTGTTTTAATTAAACTATCTCACAAATGTAAAAAAAAATAAATAAATAAATAAATAAATAAATAAATGAATAAATGAATGAATGAATGAATGAATGAATGAATGAATGAATGAATGAATGAATGAATGAATGAATGAATGAATGAATGAATGAATGAATAAATAAATAAATAAAAATTTTAGAAAAGTTTATTGTCTGCAGTTCATCATTATTTCACAGATATGAAAACAAACAAACATAGAATTAGCTTTAGATAAATCAATGAATAAATGAATAAACAGATAAATAAATAGCAACATCAACAACACCAACCACAAGAATATGATGAAGAAGAACAAAAAAAAACAAGAACAAGAAGAATGATAATAACGGTAATGATGATGATGACGATGATGATGATAATAAAATAATAATAATAATAATAATAATAATAATAATAATAATAATAATAATAGTTGTAGTACCAGCCGCCATGGCGAAGTGGTTAGCGTCGCGGACTCCCGGCTGGGAGGTCGTGGGTTCGAATCCCATCAGATTCATGTGGGTTTTTCTGTCCTGACCGGCTCCTACCCAGAGTTTGAGTTTGCTGCAGACTCAGTTGGGAAGATTGGGACCACACAGTCGAGTTTCATCATTAATGGATGTGTCACGTGGGTGATGTCACGTGGTAATTGTTCAAGGGAAACGCTATGCTCAATCCCAACTCAATCGCGCTAACCACACAAACATCAAATTCAAACACGGAAATACGAGTACAAAAAAAACTGAAACTTTACTGTCACAAAAAAACAGATGTTCACAACATGTTTACATACTATATAAGGACGGGTATACATTTATAACTTCAAAAGGGATGTAAATAAATGGAAGGGCACACAACCCACGCGTAACACACACACCCATCACACAACACATCCCACACA
>CM031618.1:15213200-15248200 GCA_018398815.1 Conus ventricosus
TTGTCTTGGGCATACGTCAGCTCTAACGAGCGTTAGAAAGTCATAGCTGACAGCTTTAAGAAGTTTTAAAATATTGTAATGCGCAAAAAAAAAAGTAGACAAACGAATCGCAAGACAAAACGGACGCGTTTCGATCTTTAGGTCTCCTTCAGGCAAGATCCAAGACACTGAGGACAACGCAAAGTCTTGTGTCTTATTTTGTTCTTGTGATTCGTTTGCCTACTTTTTTTTTTCGGTGCGCTATTACTGACATTCAAAAATTTGTTTGGATTTCCGACAGCAGTCGCCTCACTTTGCAGCTAGCTTTGAGAAGGTTTTGGTGTTTACTAGCTTTTGACAGAATTCAGTTATAAATGTGTTTCAGATCTATTCTGAAATGACTGCATACATTCTCTGTTCAAAAAATATATCACTCTTACTTTGGCGGCTTTGAAGCCAGAGGAGTAGAAATGTTTCGATATGAAAGGGAGCCATCTGGAGGATGGAATCGACAAGAGTAACTGCTCTTGCATGGTGCGCTCAAAGTTGTCACTCTGTGACTTGCAAAAGGAGAGGACTTTAACATGGTTGACCTTGTGTTGGGGAAAGTTGAAATGGAGGCCAACTGTAATGGGTCCATGATGGCGATTATAAGCCAGGTGTTCAGAAATGCGCGTTCCTTGTGTGCGGGATGTCTCACCTGCATTGATCTCACCGCACAGTTCATGACAGATGGCTAACGCAATGCTGCAGCTCTGACAAGAAATGTGTGTTGGATTTTGAACGAGCCTTTGGGACCATGTAAGATGGTGCCTGACTCAGAGAGAGAGGACAGTTTTTACAGGTGGGTTTTTGAGCAGGAAAACTAAATTCCGTGTGACTTGAGTGTGGGGAGCTGTTTTATTTTGGGAAGCGCAAAAGCAGTCCTCTTAGGGCTTTTTGCGTCTGAAAGAAACCCGTCAGTTAGTCTCACAGGCAGGTTTGTGTTCTTCTACTAGTTCCAGCTGAACTTGAGAATCTGCAAAGGGGAACAGTGGGTGGGCGGACGGTGGGAGGGGGAGGGGGAAGGGGAGGGGGGGGGGGGGCTACCGTTGATTCTATTGCAGGCTGGCTTCAAAGACAATTGTTTTTAAAACACAACTCGGCGCAGATATGAGCATCATTCTTGATGGGACTGGTGCTTCTACAGTTGTGCAAAGCAAACTTTTTGGCTGCAAGTAGAGGGCAATCGTCTTTGTCAGAACAAAGCCTGTGCAGGTGAAGGAATTCAGAGTATGAATTGCTGTGTTTTGTACATGGGTGGCGTGGGAAGATGAGTAGTCCACGCTTTGACTGCGCATTGGTGGGTTTTTTTTGTGTTTTTTGTTTGTTTTTTTCTTTTTTTTTTTTTTTTTTTTTTTTTTTTTTTTTTTTTTATAGAAAACTAACGTTTTAAGCAAGGCCTTTTTGTTTAGGGAGATAGATATGTCCCCCGAAAGTGACTTACTATGAAGTAATGCACATAAATTCGATGGATGAATGACGGGTCTAAACAAAATTAAGAAGATAGGAGCTCTTGTTCTGGAATGGATGTGGCTCCCAGCCCGTCATCATTGAACTTTCTGTAGAGCTCGGAGTCAGGCTTGAGTAGGCAGGCAGCGGGGGGTGTTTCCGTGTGTTCCAGGCATGAATGTGTGGGTGTTGTGGCCCGGATTCAGTAGGCACGACAAACGGCAGAGATGTGTCAGTGCCACTGGGACCTAGCAACTGCAGGAATAAATGAAAAAAGGGATGAATTGAACTTTAGCTTTCAACATCTGTCTGTTCGATGTTCGCGTAAGGGCTGTCCATTAGAGTTATGCTTATCTATCTCTCTCTGTATCTATCTACTTATCTATCTATCTATCTATCTATCTATCTACATATGCATATACCCACTGGTAGATGGGTAGATAAATAGATAGATAGATATATAGATACAGATATAGATATATGAATACAGACTGTTTACAGGTAATGTCACCGTGTTGCGTGCGTGCGTACTTGCGTGCATGCGTGCGTGCGTGCGTGTGTTTTGTGTGTGTGTGGGTGTGTGTTGTGTGTGTGTGTGTGTGTGTGTGTGTGTGTGTGTGTGTGTGTGTGTTTGTTGTGGTGTGTGTGTGTATGTGTGGTTGTGTGTGTGGTGTGCCTGCATGCTGGTAAGGAGAGAGAGAGAGAAGAGAGAGAGAGAGAGAGGAGAGAGAGGAGAGGAGAGAGAGAGAGAAAGAGAGAGAGAAGAGAGAGAGAGAGAGAGAGAGGGAGAGAGAGAGAGAGAAGAGAGAGAGGAGGAGGGGGGGGGGGGGAGAGTGACTGGGAGTGTTTTGTATCAAGTCCTAGCATTTTGATGTTCACAATATTTGTATTCACGTTGTTTCTTTTTTGTGTTGTTGTTGTTTTGTTGTTGTTTGTGTTGTTGTTTTCGTTTGTTTGCGTGTTGTTGTTGTTGTTTGTTTGTGTTGTTTTGCTTACTTCCAATGGGTATATCATCTTTTCCCACATCTATAATCAGAGCTTCAATCAGTCGGTCTGAGATTCTCCTCTACCTTTCTACCGAGTAATACCTGTGCTGCAGGGAGTAACCCAACACAGAATCCGCCAGGACCAGGTTATAGGGAATATTTTAAGCATTAAAAAACTGCCCAAAAGGTTTTAACTAGTAATTGGAAAAAACTCGGCCCAAGTTGTTGTTGTTGTTTTGTTGTGTTGTTGTTGACGTTGTTGTGTTGTTTGTTTGTTGTGTGTGTTGGTGTGTGTGTGTGTGTTGTGTGTGTGGTGTGTTGTTGTGGTGTGTGTTTTGGGGTGTGGTGTGGTGTTGGTACCAAACGGGATAATTAAACAACAAAACATCGTTCCATTTGGGTTGACTTTCAGCTTGCGGTCCTAAGACGGCTTAGTGCCATCACAAAAGTTTTCACTCGGAATACCAATACCTCCGTTTTTTAATATTTTTATGTGATTTTTTTCGGCTAATTTTGTCTTGCTTTTTTGTTCCAAAACAAATTTTTATGTAAGATTATTGCAAGATTGAAAGAATGTGTCTGGAGGATTAGCTAGAAAAAATTTCATAAATGAGTTAATTTGGGGAAAAAATAACCGATTTAATATTGCGACTCTGCCAAGGGGAGTTAACTGTCGTTTTATCCAAATTTGAACAAATATTTCACTTCTGCAACTTGTTGTGTAGTTTAACGACTGCATTCATCTTCGTAAGTGTTCTATATAACGAAATGTACTATTTTTGTCTACGTATCCAAATTACGCTTGTTTTATTAGTATTCATACGCAGACCGAAACAGACCCCAAATTTATCCAGAATTTCTTTACAATTTTTCAAACGATCTTTTTCCCCGCTAACAAGAATTCTGTGTCATCAGCGTATTGTTTTAAATTTGTGTTCCACGTTGTTTATAGTTATTCATTTGATTTTTTAAATTTTTGTCTTACCATAATTGCTAATGTTTCGACACACCAAGACAAAGAGATACGGGAACATAGGATTTCCTGTCTACAACCTTTTTTTTTAAAATTTAAACAATTTTGAGATTTGACCTTTTTACTCTCACACAGGATTTAATGCTCTTATAGAATGTACTAACCTTTTAAATTATATCCTCTAAAATCCCAAAGCTTTTAAGGTTTTAAACGTAAAATCCATTGATCGAATCGAAAGCTTTCTCGAAGTCTATTTTTTAAAACAAAGTCCAGGTAAGCCCAGTTTTTCTAGATAAGCGATCGTATCATATATTAATCTTATGTTGTCCCCAATATATCTATTCTAATAACACCAGTTTGGTCTTCGTTTTCTAATTTTGATAGTACTATTTTAAGACAATTAGCGATACAAGAATAGCCAGTTTTATAAATGACGTTATATGGATCTCCAGTTTTTAATATATTGCTCGGTCGATCATTATAGGTATAAGGAAACATTCCCCCTTGTTGTACAGAGACATCTCTCCCTTTTAAACCCCACATTAAGGGTCTTACACTAAAGGACCTTTTTTTTCAGATTACTTTAAAATTCTACGCTGAACCCATCTGTTCCAGGGCTTTTATTGTTCTTCATTTTCCTTAGAGATCTGTTGCTTCTTCTAATGCCATCTTGGGTTTTGTTTTTTAAGTCATTTATTTATTCATTCATTAACCAATTATTTATTTATTTATTTATTTATTTATTTATTTATTTATTTATTCATTTAATATAATTTATATAATCATTTGATTATTTGTTTGTTTATGTATTTATTCATTGATTCATTTATTTAATTATTGATCTATATGCTTGTTCATTTTTTTTACTTAGTTGTTCATTCAGTCATTTATTTATTAATTTGTTTGCTTGTGCGTGTACTTATTCATCCTCATTTTTTTTGTCTATTTATTTGTTTTATTTCATTTCAATTTATTGTATTTTATTTGCTATATCCTTTCATTCGTGTTGTGGGGTGTGTGTGTGTGTGTGTGTGTGTGTGGTGTGTGTGTGTGGTGTGTGTGTGTGTGTGGGTGTGTGTGTGTGTGTGTGTGTGGCCCTCCAAACTTCTGTGCCCCCCCATGATATGACACTCACGCCGCTCATTCCGACCCTCGCCCACAGCCACGTTCAAGCGAGAATGAGACAATCGAGTTCCGACCGTTGTGTTGTCCACAGCCACTGACAGGCCTGTCTCGCCACAGCCCGGCATCACAATCTACAGGGAGCAATTAAAAATCAAGTCGTCTAAGGCAACCCACCAGAGGAGACACTGCACTGTTGCGAGTCAGAGAGAGGTGGGTGGACCCCGGGTTTTACAGTTACAAAAAAAATCGTGATTCAGGGGGGCCCATGGGATCAGCGCCCATGCTGCTGTGATGTGGTGGTAGTGCGTTGGCCCACCACCTTTCCCTGCTTACCTCGAATGTGACGTCAGGAGTGTTTCCCAACCTCATGCTGGAATGACGTCTGAGGGTCGCTGGCTGCAGATCGCCTGTGGAGGTCGGATGGAGGAAGCTTGGTGACAACATCCCATTACTGTCTTTGGGCCAGAAGGGTTTGATGATGAAGGCGTCATGAAGGAAGGTTGCCCACAGATTTCCATCTTAACGCAGGTGATTTCAGACCACAAAGGGGGAAAAAAAAAATGATGGTGAAGCCCTGGTTGCCTCGTGCCCATGGTTGGTAACAACATCCAATCTCCATCAAACGCTGACTTTGGTCATAGGAATTGACAATGGAAGTTTAGAAAGGATAGCTCCCCAGATCAGTCACCCTTTTTATTGCTGACTTTGGCCAAAGAAACTGTGTTGAAGGCGCCACGAAAGATGGTTGTTGACAACATCCCAACTAAATTTTTGCTGACTGTGAACCGAGGAACTAATGATCAAGACGTCAAGAAGGATGGCTTCTGTCAGTCATTCATCTTCAGCACGTTTGACTGGGCCCCCAGAAACTGAAGACTGGAGACAAACTCTGCCACTGCCGTTGGTGGAAGAGTGATAGCAGCTAGTGGCGTCACGCCCGTCTTTCTCTTCAGCGCTCAGCATGTCGAAACCCCAGCTAAGGACACAGTTGCTATCACTATCATCCCCTTCCAACCCTTTTTGGGAGGCTTGGGTTTTTAAGGCTAATGAACACAGTCAGATGGTGGGTGTTCTATGTTCAGGAAAATACACGCCAAGGGGAAACATCTGAATTTTCAATGAACTCAGAAGATCATGGTTAGTTCCTCACCGATGATGACCGAAGCTGCCAGGTAGGTGGAGTGCGATTCTAACTCTACAGCGAAGCGTGTTTTTTGCGCTGTTTTCTCCACTTCATCCCCTGAATGGGTTTTTCCATGCCCTATGGATCAGCTGTGCGATCGGTGTAGGGACAGATTTGCTCACGCTCGAACAACTTATTGAAGGTTGCAGGGGATTCAGTGAAAAAGAAGAAGAAGAAGAAGAGGAAGAAAGAAAAAGAAGAAGAAGAAGAAGAAGAGAGAGAGAGGGGAGAGAGAGAGAGAGAGAGAGAAAAGAGAGAGAAAAGAGAGGGGAGGAGAGACAGACAGACAGACAGACCGCAGAAGAGACAGGCAGACAGTGAGAGCGATCGAGGGGGGGGGGGGTTGTATTTTAGTTAGATGACTGAGGGGTGGGGGGGGGGAGGAAGGATTATGTCGATACACCTTAGAGCGGGGGGAAAAGGCTTTCAGTTATTTTTAGCCTTGCTATGTGGAAAGTTTGGGGGTTGGCTGAAACACAAATCCAAAAGGGAGCCGGTCAGCAATGCCTTGCCGATCTCCCAATTTCATAGCCTTGGCTGTTGTCATGTAGCTTTGCAGAGGTTCTAGCTTGGTTCTAATGCTGAGCTCAAAGACCTTGTGATGGTGCTGAAGTCCTGCATGAGGAACCTGACAGCAAGATTTTGGATCGCTGAAAACTGCTGATGACCCGGGTTTCTGACGAAGGTCCCAAAGTTGCACCATACTATTCAATTTTCTCTCACCCGCCGCCCTGGGGAAGTGGTTAGCGTCGCAGACTCGCAGCTGGGAGGTCGTTGGTTCGATTGCCAATCAGAGTAATGTGGATTTTTTCCGCCCCGACTGGCTCCTACCTACAGTTGAGTTTGCTATGCACTCAGTTGGGAAAACGGGACCACACAGTCGAGTTTCATCCACTTGATGGATGCGTCTCTTAAGAGTGTTGCTCAGATTTCCTGACCAACACTGCAGGTGTCTGTATCTTTCGGGCCTGGTTGACGCCAGGATATATTATGAAAGGAAGCGTAGAGTAAAGTCCCGTCAATATTGTCTAAGTCCGAAATTGAAATCTGTAGCATCATCTTTTCATCCTCATTCTCATCCATCTGCATAAACAAAAACTTGACTCAAATTCTGTGTCCCTTCATACCCTGCTGTCATGGTGATCTCAATTTCGATGTCATCTCAACGTCTGTGGCCTTGGTTTTGTTTCGTCGGGGTCACCGGTATGGGTGAGTCCATGGGGCTGTTGTTGGACGGACGTGGTGGCGCCCTCGGGGGGAGAGCTCACTCACGCCGGCTCCGCGACTAAGCAATTATTATCGTCAGTAGGGGGCTTAGTAGGTGGTGTCCTGCTTAAGTTAGATCAGAACAGGCGCCACTGAACTACACTGACGTGACTCGGCAGCAGTGCAGTGTCTCCTCGGTGGGTTGTCTCTTGACGACTTGACATTGACTGCTTCCTGTGGATTGCCGGTGACAGGGCTGCGACGGGACCGACTGGGCTGTGGCTGTGGACGGGGTGTCGGAATGAGCGGCGTGGGGTGCACTGCCACTGAGGTGGCACACAGTTTGGGAGTGGAAAAAAAAATCCGTTTCCCTTCTAGAAAACTATTGTAGCTGCCTGACATAAACTGTTTATGAGCCTTCTGAATCTAACGCCAGAACATTAAAGTTTACTCGAGAATGCCCATTGGTAATAGAACATACACATATGTATGGTGGATGACAGTTCAGGTAGACAAAACGTGTGAAGATATAGAAGAAATGAAGCCGTATCTTAGAAAAAAAAGGAGAAGAATTGACAAATATATCAGAGGCATAAAAAACGCGAAACAAACTGTATAGAAATGTTGATGTAATTTGGCTACCGATTCTTTGAACTGGTAATAGAAAGTGAGAAAAAGCAATCGAACAACCGCAAAAGTGTCCTTTCAAAGTTCATTCTGGTAGAAAATAGGTCACATGAACTTGACCTTGACCCTGTGTTAACAGCAGAATGTCAGTATCTGGTGTGACCACCTCGAGCATTGATCACAGCTGTGCACCTGCGGTAATCGAGCGCACCAGAGTGTTGGTCTGCCTCTGGGGGACTTGCCACCACACCTGGCCCACAGCGACAGCAAGCTGAGCTGCTGTCTGGGGTCTGGGGTTGAGCTGGTTCAACTGCCTCTGAAGGGCATCCCAGAAATGCTCTATTGGGTTAAGGTCGGGAGAACGGGCTGGGTGAGGCAGCAGATTGATGTTGTTCTGCCTCAGGAAGTTCTGCGTAGCACGGGCAGTGTGCGGCCTTGCGTTGTCCTGCTGAAACAGGTTCTGTGGATGCTGCTGGAAATGCGGCAGGATGTGGGGCCTCAGAACTTGGTCGATGTAATGAACAGCAGTGACCCCGTTACCACGTCCTGGACCCACATTCTGGAAGATGACTGGCCCAATACGGCGATTTATGCCGATAGCCCCCAGATCATGATGCTTTCACCACCCATGGGTCCCTTTCGGTGATGTTGGCATCCGTGAAGCGTTTCCCCCGCTCTTCTCCAGATCCGGATGCGGCCATCGCCTGGGTCGACGCAGAACCGGCTTTCATCACTGAAAGAGGACTCGGCCCCAGTCCCGATGGCGCCAATGCACGTGGATCTGTGCCCACTGCAGACGGTTCTGGCGATGCTGGAGTGTCAGGATAGGTCGCCGGGCTGGACGCCTGCATGGAGACCAACTGTGTTCAGTCGGCGACGCACGGTCCTGTTGCTGATTGGCCTGCCATGGTTGCCGACGGTGTTCCTGGCTGTGTTGGCAGCGGTTTGGTAAGGCTCCCGTCGATGCTGACGAAGAAGATGGCGGTCTTGGGCTGCTGTGGTGACCTTCGGTCTGCCGCTCCTCGGTCTGTCATCAGTGGTGTTTCTTGCTTGAAAGCGGTCCAGAAGGCGATAGACGGTGGAAATGTGGACTCCGAATGCGATAGCGACCTGCCTCATTGGAACCCCGGCCTGCAGTTGCCCCATTGCTATGCAACGATCTTGACGAGAAAGTCTCGGCATTATGTTGGCGCCTCTGGAAGGGATGATTTGAACTTTTTGGGGTTTGGAAATTTATAGCCCACAATGGGGGCCACATTGAGTTGCAATTCACATTGATGCACGTGGCGTAGGTAGTCCACATGGCAAATGCACTCCTCGTGCCAAAAATGCTGACCCGGCAACATTCACCCACTGTTACGTGGTTACAACCGGCCAAGACACCACGTACTGCTAATGTTGCACGTGCCAACGACATTGCTTACGTCCTGTTCACAATGTGAACAATCGTGCACTGTCTCTATTTTTTCGCGTTTTTTTTGCTCTGAGTATAGATATTAAAAAAATATAAAAAAGGAACAAAAGTTTGGTGGACAACGAAAACAAAAGTAAATACAAACAAACAAACAAAACCAGGAAGTTGGTGGATCGCAGAAACAATCAACTGAATAAACAAAACTCTGGAGGACCTACCAAAAGGTTTTTTAATACTACAGGATATGATGACTCTGGAGAGTTATCTTCCCTTCGCCTAACAGGCTGAGTTTCCTCGCTCTCTCTATTCGAATGGATTATTGTGGCTGTTGTGCTTTGTTTTTTGTAAAAGTGGTACCGATGATTTTATAATGATGTGGACTCTTTTTTGGTCAGTGTTTTGTGCCTCTCTCCCTCCGGATCTTCGGGTGTTATGGTTTTTATTTCTGGCGAGATCAGCAGGTACTGTACTCCTGATATATAATGGCTGCCCTCCACGTTATTCGCCTTTGCTGCGCACGTGCATCACTTAAGGGATCATCTCCCTTCCCCCGTGTTTTCCGTTGCCGCCTCACCTCACTCTCACATTTCCCCTCTCTCTACTGTAACACCGCTGCATGGCGTGAGAAATCTCGCCATCTTCTCCCTCCCACTCACCTTTCCTCAGCTGTCATCGTGCTGCCATGTCTACCTCAACACACCCTCCCCCCCTCTCCTACACTCGTGGCGAGCTGCTGGCAGTAAAACCTGTGCCCCTTCACCCCACCCTCAACTTGAAGTTGCGCCAGTTACGCATTGGTGTAGATTTGCCGCGTGTTCGAGGGTGCAGGGGAGGGAGGGAGAAAGCAGAAAAAGATTGCCGTCATCAGCCGTCCTCGTTCCTCCCTAAACAAAAAACCACCCCGTCCGGCTGTTGTTTCCAACCTGATAACTGTGCCCCTTCTCAAATCTCCTGTCTCAAGTCGTCACAGCAAGCTGGCTCTGGCATTGTTTAATGCCCAATCAGTTGGTGCGAAGGATAAAAGGACTGCTATCAACGATTTTATCGTTGATAATCATGTCAACATTATGTGCATCACGGAGACGTGGCTTCTACAAGCGGTGACGAAGCGAAGTGCTGTGACCTTTCCCTCCTGACTACACCACCCTCAGCTTTCCCGGCCAACTCGTGGTGGAGGCATCGCTTTTGTGGTGTCTGACACTATATCCCCCTCTGTTTCCACTACCTCCAACTTCTCCTTTGTCCACTCCTCTTTTGAACTAGTACAACTAACTGTATCTACCCCAAATCCTCTCTTCACGTCCTCTGCCTTTACCGCCCCCCTCCAGCAAGAAAAACCAACTGAAAGACTCCATCTTTCTGGAAGAGTTTCCAGATCTGCTGGAGTACATGAACTGTCTAAAAGGCCGTTCTGTACTGGTTGGCGACTTCAACTTCCACTGGGACAATCCAACTAATTGCAACACAGCAAAACTGATGGATCTGTTTCAGTCCTTTGGTCTGAACCAGTCCGTCACCTTCCCAACTCACCGTTCAGGTCACATCCTTGACTGGGTTGTCCATTCTGATGATGACTGGTTGAGTCACCCACCATCAGTCTGACCTGACTTCTGACCACCATGCGGTCCTGGCTAATCTGAACACACCTGCTCCTATTAAGCCTCCCAGGTATGTCGAGTCCAGGGACTTTGCTTCCATCGACTTGATATCTTCGAGCTGACCTGCTGTCCTCCCTTCAATCTGTACCTTCACTATCTGCGGAGCAGTTCCATGGCCTACTTCAAGATGTCCTCGATCACCATGCCCCAGTACTTAGACGCAAGATTTCCAGCCGTCCACCCTCACCCTGGTTCCAGCAGTTGGCCTGAAGTTCTTGATGCTAAACGTGTTAGACGTAGGGCCGAAAGGCAGTGGCTAAAGACAAACCTTCAGATTCACAAACAAATTTTGCGAAATTGCTAGTAATGCTGTGAATGAAATTGTTCAAAAAGCAAAATCAGCCTTCTACAATGCTAAAATATTAGCATGCACAACAACCAAGCAATTGTTTAAGGTCACTGACACACTCATGGGGAGAACAAAATCATCTCCCTTCCTTCATCTGTCTGTCCTTCTGACATTCCACAGAAATTTTGTGACTTTTTCACTAGCAAAATTAGACTTATCCGTGAAAGTCTGGACGCTCAGTCAGTATTTGAACCTGATATTCCATACAACTCTTTTTCCGGCATTCATTGACTGACTTTGAACCTGTGACAGTTGCTGTTGTCAAAGAAGTCATCGACAAGACTGTTATCAAAACTTGTGCACTGGATCCTCTCCATCTACTTACTATCTGCATGCATGGATGTTTTGTTGCCATATATCACTAGTGTGGTAAATGAATCTATCACTTCTGGTTGTTTCCCACCTGCACTGAAAGCTGCTGTTGTCCGACCTCTTTTGAAGAAACCTCTCTTGATCCTGAAAACCTAAAAAATTATCGACCTGTCTCCAACTTGTCTTTTCTTTCAAAGATAATTGAAAGATAGCACTTCTCCAACTCCAAAACACCTTGACCAAAACAATTTCCTCTATTCGTTGCAGTCCGCCTATCACACTGGACACAGTACAGAAACTGCTCTGCTGAAAATAATAAAACGATCTTCTCTCTGCTCTGGATAACGGTCAGGTTTCACTGCTTTCTCTTCTCGACTTGTCCGCTGCCTTTGACACCATTGACCACTCCACCCTCCTCACTAGACTTCAACATACTTTTGGCATCTCTTCTCACGCTTTGGCATGGTTTTATTCTTACCTTTCTGGTCGAACCCAAATTGTCTCTGTTAATGGTTTTTCTTCAAGCTCTGTGACTTGAATTATGGTGTTCCCCAAGGCTCTGTCCTTGGTCCCATTCTGTTTGTTCTATATACCCAACCCACCTCTGACATCGTAGCCCATCATAACATTTCACACCACTGCTTCTCTGATGACAATCAAATCTACATTTCTGGTGACATTTCTCTCCTCTCCTCCATCATCGATCGCTCACAGCTCTGCATCTCTGACATAAAGGCATGGATGACTTGCAACAAACTTCAGTTAAACAATGACAAAACTGAACTGATCTTCATTTTCCCAAAACGGCTCATGTCTACAATCTCTGTTCCTTCTTTGTCCAACTTGGTACCTCTCTCATTCAGACCTCTACCACTGTGCGAAATCTAGGCGTTGTACTTGATCAGACACTCTCTTTTCAAAATCAGATTTCTTCTATCTGCCGTGCTTGCTACTCGGAGCTTCAGCGAATCAGTTCTGTGCGCCACTTCTGTCTGAAGAAGCCACCAAGACTCTGGTTTCTGCTTTCATTATTTCAAGACTTCACTACTGTAATTCTCTTCTTGCTGGTTGTCCACAGAATCTTCTTGCAAAATTGCAGAAAGTTCAAAATAATGCTGCTCGTCTTGTCTCGAAATCTCCGAAAACCTCTCATGTTTCTCCTTGCTTAACTCTTTGCACTGGCTTCCTGTTGAAAAACGCATCAAGTACAAACTTTCTTTGCTCTGTTACAAGGCATTGGATGGCCTCGCTCCATCTTACCTCTCTAAACTTCTGTCGACCTATACTCCTTCTAGACAGCTTCGCTCTTCCTCTGACACTCGCATTCTGCAAATCCCTCGTTTTCGGGCCAGAACACTTGGTGAACGTTCTTTTTCTTTTCAGGCTCCTTCCTGCTGGAACAATCTCCCTTATGCACTCCGAAACTCAAACGTCTTTCTTCTTTCAAGTCCTCCCTCAAAACTACTCTCTTCAAAACATAATTTTTCTGCTCCTTCGCTGGTGTGTGGGTGTGTGGGTGTGTGCGTGTGTGTGTGTGTGTGTGTGTGTGTGTGTGTGTGTGTGTGGTGTGTGTGTGTGTGTGTGTGTTGTTTGTGTGTGTGTGTGTGTGTGTGTGTGCGTGTTTTGTGTTTGTGTGTGTGTGTGTGGTGTGTGAGTGTGTGTGGGTGTGTGTGGTGTGTGTGATTTGTGTGTGTGTGTGTGGTGTGTTTGTCTGTGGTGTGTGTTAGGGCTTAGTGTTCTGAAGCGCTAGGGTTTTTGTTTAAGATTAAGGCACTAAATGTTCTTATTATTATTATTATTACTTTGCCATCAGGGCTGGAAAACCCTGTGTAAATGTGCTGTACATCTTGACATTGGAGACTTCACCCTGTTGAATGTGGGGAGAGAGTGGCGTTTGTAAACTTGCAGCTGATGTGAGCTTTTTTTTTTCTTTTTCTTTTTTTTCGGGGAAAGGCAGATGTGGCTATTGTCAGCATGTGTCAGCATTTCAGCATTGAAATTCATCAGGCCACGTCGATTTCATCTCCGATCAGAAGGACACGATCTTGCTGCAGTGATGGTAGTGGGGAGACATGATTTGATTTTGGTCGAAGATGGAATGAAATCTCGCTTGGTCAGTTTACATACCAACCACCATGTGACTATTTCATTTGAAAGACAGGCAGGTAATGCGAAGAACGGGGGACTATCTTTCCTGCGACTGCAACTAAAAGCCGTGGATCAACACAAACTTTGATATTGATTCACGGCTGGGTTGTTGTCAAGGTGCAACGCAGGCTGTGAAAAAATTTTCAATAAGTTTTGTTTTAATTAAACTATCTCACAAATGTAAAAATAAATAAATAAATAAATTAATAAATAAATAAATATATAAATGAATGAATGACTGAATGAAGAATGAATGAATGAATGAATGAATGTAATGAATGAATGAATGAATGAATGAAAATGAATGAATGAATGAATGAATAAATAAATAAATAAAAATTTTAGAAAAGTTTATTGGCTGCAGTTCATCCATTATGTCACAGCTATGAAAACAAACAAACATTGAATTAGTTTAGTTAATCAATGGAATAACTGAATAAACAGATAAATAAATCGCAACATCAACAACACCAACACAAGAATATGATGAAGAAGAACAAAAACCAAAAACAAGAACAAGAAGATGATAATAACGGTAATGATGATGATGGACGATGATGATGATAATAAAATAATAATAATAATAATAATATTAATAATAATATTAATAATAATAATAGGTTGTAGTACCTGCAGCCCATGGCGAAGTTGTTAGCGTTCGCGGACTCCCGGCTGGGAGGTCTGTGGTTCGAATCCTCAGATTATGTGGGTTTTTCTGTCTTGACGGCTCTACCGCAGGTTGAGTTTGATGCTGACTCAGTTGGGAAGTTTGGGACACACAGTCGAGTTTCATATTAATGGATGTGTCACGTGGTGATGTCTCGTGTAATTGTCAGGGAAAGCTATGCTCAATCCCAATCAATCGCGCTAACCACACAAACATCAAATTCAAAACACGGAAAAACGAGTACAAAAAAACTGATTCTTTACTGTCACAAAAAAAAAGATGTTTCAAACATGTTTACAGTACATTTATAAGACGGTATACATTTATAATTCAAAAGGGATGTAGCTAAATGGAAGGGACACACACACCACGCGTAACAACCACACAACACGCACTCCCACACCACCCACACACATACCCTCACACACGCAAAATAATCGAATCTCACTCCACTAACTTCACGCTCGGCCGGGATTCTGGGTGGGGCTAGAAGGTAAGGTAGGAGACCAGGACTGCACTCAAGGGTCAAGGGAGTTAAAAAAAACAGGAATGTTGCCAAAACTGATCTCGAAAATTAAAATAGGATGATCAGGATTGCAAGATACAAATCAAGACAAAACTGTGGGATGAGACAGGATTACGGTTCGGAAGGAGGACATTTTAGCATAGATCATTAAATAGCGAGGCCAAAACAAAGGGGAGCGTCTTGGGCAATACCCTGGGAATGGAGGTGGTATAATGGGGAGGTTGACTGCTAGAGCTGTAACTAAAATCAAATTATTTTCTTCCTTTTTTAAACGCTAACAGACGAGAGGGACAGTTCATCACAGAAAGATTGATAAAACAATGCATGGTAAACTTGGCAACATAGATAAACTGGAACCCTGCACAAGAAAAAAAAAAGCACCATACAGCGGCGACCAACTGGGAAGCAATTATATATGGAATGCACAACCAATTCATGTTAGGCAAACATACATAATAGTATGATACCAGCGCTTGGTGAACAACTGATTTAAGCTCAGCAGTCTTTGTCTTCAGCAATAAACGTGGATGCAGACTTATCGGACGATCCCCCCAAAGCTCAACCGTGTGACAGTCCTGTGCGGGTCGCGAAGAGAGAGCGCGTCTGTCCGTCGGATTGCACACCACGTCAGGAATGCGTCACTTTCTCATTCCAAGGGAGATTAAGAACAACAAAGAGACACGAAGGTCGATGGTGAAGGTGAAATACACTCCAGTTCAGGGCACAACAGTTGGGCGGCCCGTCAACACTGTACACAACAGGTAGGGCAGTGGACACCTGCGACCACGAAGTGTAGTGGTTAGAGATTGGGGTCGCCGGCGCAACACAAATGCAGGGGTCAGGGCTGAAGGTCTCTCTCCACAAGTATGTTGTGCACGGGCGAGGTGGCGTCTCGTTCGAACCCGGGGCGAGGAGTCTTGCGGGTTCAGGGGAGGGGTGCGGGGGCGAGGGAGGGGGGAAGGGGCAGAAGACTTGGAGAGGAAAGGGGAGGGGAGTTGATGTGGGCGAAGCAGAAGATGGGTACGGTAGTTGGGGTCAAGCGTGGTCGCAGGAGCAGCTGCAGGTACCGGTGGCAGCAAACAGCAGAAACGGTAAGGTCGGGCGAGACCTGCTACAGATGAGAAGTGAGTTCGCGCTGGCTTTGCAGCAGCGGCAACAGGTAGGTCAGCCACTGGTGAGGGAAGGAGGAAAGAACCCGCTACCATAGAGGAACGAAGCAGAAGTAGATTGACGAAGTAGAACAAAGAACAAGAAGAAGTCCTGGAAAACACACAAAAGATGTTTCCAATGAACATGTGCGAAGCAAAAACCGTATGTGACATCCATTACAGAGGGAGTAAACAAGGACAGCATCTGGGCAGAGCGCTTGGTAATTTCAGTCTCAAATAGAATTATATTACATTTCCCGGTTCAAATCATTTTGTATACATACATATTTTCCAATAACGATTCACATACCGTTTAGGTCAAACACCCCGGGTCGGCTCTGAGTAATAAAAAAAAAACGATCACTCCCTCGGGACACTCTTTTCCATTACCAGACGTCGGATGCATTAACCGCGCCACATAAACTTATGGCTGCGTCTAAATATTTACAAGAATGACAAAAACAAAAATGGTAAAGAAAAAAAAAAAAAGTCCTGAACACAGATTAACCAGTGGACGACACTAACACACAAAACTCGTGTGGCGAGACACATGACCGGAAATGCGGTACAGGCACGCGACGACTCAAGAACACAGCAAAAAACACTCATATTTGAAGGGAAAATGGATAACACCGCTCTACTGCTGTATAAATGTATAAAACAAAATGCCTAGAAGTAAATGAAATAATTAAAAGTTGGTATAAACGGAAATGGTAATATGATTAACGAAATCATACTAAAACAACCAAAATAAAATATGAAGAATTAAAAGTAATAGTCCTCGGAGGAATACCAATTTCTTTAAAATCGATTTGGAAATAAATAAATAATAAAAGAAGATAGATATGAACTAACATACATAGTACTCACCAACTCGAACTTGTGAAAGGGACTCCTTGAGGGAGCCGGAATAGTAAGCCCTTGCCGGCTCGTATCCGGTGGGCCTAAAAGTTTTAGAAACAAAAAACAGGCTTCTGCCTTCTACGCGTGAACTACGGGATTACGACTGTGATATGAAGATCATCAGGGAAGTATACAAAAGATGGACAAGACGACAGCACTCCTATGGAGTACATAGTTTGGTTCAAACCAAAGGTAAACCTGATGCCAAGAAGCCCGGAGATATGGATCCCAAAAATGCAACGCAGTTTCCTCAAAGGCGAAACAATGGTGGCTCCAGAGGGATATGGATCCTCACAAAAATACATTTACAAGAAAACTGCAAGGGGGTAGATGCATAAGGCTTGCACGAAACGTTATCTTTCCTCACTCTCCCCACCCGAGTCCACTGCCTCGTCGGTTTCAAAAAAAATAATTCGAAGGAGAGAGGAGGCTCACTAGCTACGTTTAACCCCACGGTGCAACCGATTCCACACGGGAAAACCCTGACATTGCAGGATGGAAGGTGGGTTGCTAGAGTTTAATAGCTAAAATAAAACTCAGTTGGTTTTTTTTTTTAAGACAACAAGACTCACTTCTGCTGAAGGTTACATTTTAACAAAATAACCCCTACACAAATTCTTCCCTCTGGACAAACGATCCTTGGAAAATGACAGTTGAAGAAAATGCCCGGTGCGGTGGAGTCACACCCCCACCTAAAAAGACTCGGTTCTAATGATTGGTTACAGGTATCCAAACAGTCCATGTGCAAGGTTCATTGCAAAGTAGCAAAAAAAACAAAACCACCACAAATCACGGTCATGATACACGCAGTTCAGAGAATCTCTGGTCAGCAACGAAGAACAGGAAACCAAGGGGCCCTTATGGGGGTCTCCCATCCTAATAAGAAAATCGCTCTACATTGTCCTTGCCAGGCTAATGGAGCTTGTTTGTTAAGCATGGAGCGGAAGGGGAAGGAGCACCTCACCTCCTGGTTCGAACCACCGTTCACGAGCCTTTTATCGAAAGATCCGTTTATCTTCTGTGCTCATGCTTGTGTGAGATGAAGCCAGTTTGCAGGTCTCTGCATCTGTTCCTCATGTAAGCACATATGTGACTTCTTGTCTGTTTTTCCTCCTCGGTTTCGTCTTGTGTCCACATGCTCTTCAATCGGACATTGGCCCTTACGTTTACGTCCGTACCCAATTCAAAGGAGGAAAAAAACGCATGGGCTCTGTGGCACTTGCACTCGGTAAAGCAAACGTGGTTCTACCTGGGATTGTATCGTATCCCCACTCCTTCGGTTGCTCTTGGCAGAGTCGCTTCAACATTTGTATTCAGTGTGGCATTAAAACGCTTTATTCGACCAGACGTTTGTTGGCATGATAGGGAGTCGTGTCAATAACCGAGTATGTTTGAGTAAGCGGAAGACCATCGTGAGAACCTCGACATAAATTGTGTCCCTTTAAGGTCTCGGAAAGTACGTCCTCACTGGTCTGAATTCCAGTCGGGGTACAATATGCCCCAAAGTGCTTCGGCGACAGTTGGAGCATCTATGAGACTTCAGAGAAACTGCTTCGGAGTATCTCGTGGCATAATCCACCATTGGACGAGGATTTGTACCGATGTCTCGAACTGAGGCTGGGATGATGGGCCCCACTAAGTCACTCCTACCGTAGAGAATGGAGTTCGTACTAGTGGACTTTCCCAAGAGGACTCTTGTGTTATAGCCTTTGGGTGTTTGTTGTTGGCCACACGTCAATAAGAGCGGCAATATGACGCACATTCCTTCTCCATGCAGTGCCAGTAGAATTCTTGCCTGATCCTCTCGAGCGTTTATTGACCTAAATGTCAGCAATGGTGGGAATCGTGTCCAAACTGTAGGACGTTGTCGCGGAGAGGTGCGAGCACACATCAGCTGTTCGAGTTCTGGTTCTTCACCTCAAAGTTCGCTTCTTCAGAACGCCTTTCTCTTGTATGAACAGAGTCTGCCCAGCCTTCCCCGCCGATAGCGGTGGGGCTTTCAAGTTCTTTCGCACCTGATTGAGGATAGGATCCGTTGTCTGTAGATCCTTCCTTTGTCGGGGGTCACACTTGCCACGCACTCCATCTTGAGTGGCTTCAATAGCGGTTATATTGAGTGGCTCTTGCTTCCTGTTGGGCACGCGTGGGAGCACTTCCTTGCACAGGCTTGAAGAGAGGTTAGGTCAGTGGAGATGTCCGAATGTCCCATCCTCAGAACTTCACCCGTTACTATCAGCAAGGGATATGCTGGACTTGTCACGCCGATTCTCGCCAAACGTGCCTCTCAAACTATGGGTAGAGATGTGGATCAGTGAGTGGGCCGCTCGCTTGGGGACATTGTAGAATCTGCTCAAATACCGACACCTCACACTGGGAATCCTCGTTCAGCTATCTGCAGGACTCAGATACTCTGGTTCTACAAAGAGATTGCTTGATAGGCACCAGAATCCCTAATGGTATCAACTACATCACCTGAACACGGATGCGAAGTGTGGGAACTTGGATTCGCCTGACTAGGGGTGATGCATCATGGTGCACAGATCTTGATCCAGTCTCCAAATTCGAACGGGTCTGCTCTCCAGTTGGGCCGACACTTTTCTCAAGTGCTCAGTCTCGATCTCGCTACACTGAAAACACGTCTTATAACCTTTTGGGGGGATCTCTGTTCTTGGCCGCTGTAAGGTTTCAGTGGAGGACAGCAGGTTTGTTGCTAGGGATTGGGGTTCCGTCAGATGGTTGGGACTCAATGTTTGGTTCTAGCGTCTAGATTTATTGATAAATGCATCGAACCTGCGTCCGCTATTATGGCTTCGGCAATGCGTTAGTTGCTCTTTCTTGAACGGACTCGTCCTGGACGGGATTCTCCGCAGTGTCTGATTCTTAAAACGTCTGCATGACGTACGTTGCGCAGCTGATCCAGTAGGACTGCATCCTTGTATGGAATCCGGAGGCATCACGCAATAGTTCGACGTCTTCCTTAATCGTTCCCAAATGGGGAAGGTTTCGTCTCGGCGCCCTTGTTCATAGTTCCTAAACCGTCGACGGTGGACTCTGGCGTAATGTGGAGACGTTTGGCGAAGGGAGCTTTGAGAATCCTCATAGGAACTGGGGAAGGAGATGTGACCAAAGCCTCTTTAGCCATACCTCCTGGAGCCTCGGAAACAGTTATACGCGACTGCTTTGACAATCAGTAGTGCGCCAAAAGAAGAGGGTTCGTAGCATAGCTTTCGAAGTGTTCCAGAACACGTCTAGGTCTTCCTGGTTGGACAAAGGAATGCGGATCTGGGCGGCTGAAACCCATAGATTCTCAATTTTATGTCCTTGATGGTTTTGACTCCTCTTCGCTCCGCCTAGGTTGCCTTGTATTTATGTACTGTGTGATACAGATGGGCAGGTCGTCTGTCTGGCTCGCTCAGGATCTGTCTGGTTCAGCTATTCTCTCAGCCTCTTTCTCTCTCCTGATGGCCTGGTGTTTTCTTCTCTCTTCTCTTTCCTTCATGCCTAATTCCTAGCTGCTTTCACGCTCTTCGTTTTCCTTTGCTCTTTCTTCGCTCCTCCCTTCTTTATCTCTCGTCTCGCCCTTCTAGTGCATCCTCACGCCTTTTCGCAGTCTTCCTCTTCTCTCAGCTTCTATGTTGCGCTTCGAACAGCTTTTCCCTAGCTTTCTTTCGGGCTTCCTTCTCTTCCTCCTGCTATATTCAACTCATCTCTTCCCATTCTCCTGGCTCCTTGGGCTCCCGGCTCCTCTCTCTCAGTCATCCTACGGGCTCTCCGCCTCTCAGTTTCCTCTCATTTACAGTTCTAACCTTGCCCTCTCTAATCCCCACCTATGTGATCCCGCTCGCTCTCTCCCTCTACGTGCGCTCTCACGCGGTGCTCTATTGTCAGGAAGGAGCCGATCGGCGGGCGAAGGGGGTTCGTTGTTACGGTGGAGGTCAATGTATTGGGGGGTAGAATGGAAGACTTGGGAAACAGTGGACGTTACACGGATTGATCAGTCGGGAGTTGTTAACCTGAATGAGGAAGGAGGTACCGACCGGCCGACAGCGTGGTTACCGTCCAGGCGGGTCGAAGATCGGTGGTTATAACAATGGTTTCGTCCCACTCCGGCAGGCGAAGAAAGAGTCAATATGTGTTCTCTCAGAAGCTTTCCCAGACGATTGCGGCAGCAGAGACAGATCGGAGTCACTACCTTCAGTTCATGGAACTTCGCAACGATTGATTTCGGAAAGATAAGTTACCGGAACAGTGTTACTAAACCTCTTGCACTACTCGTTCGAAACGAGCAGTACACACACAAAGCTTGATCGCCCTGCGTCACCGTATCTCGCAGGCTAATGGGACCCCAACCCAATGTAGATCAATGTACGGTAGAATAAATCATAAATCCAATAATGGAAGTGAACTCTGTGCTCAACTACTTTCTTTTAATAATGCATCTTTCACTCTCCTCTCTACTCCGCCCCCCCCCCCCCCCACTTGGTAGCACTGTATGGTTTTCACGCTGGCAGATAAGTAAATCTCACCTCACGGTAGCGGATTCGTCGGCTAATGAATATATCAACACTAGCTGGAGCCTTAACTCATGGAACGGAAACATCAACTCAATAATAAAATACAGTAAGAAAACTTGGTTAACCGTAACGATCGCAACTTGGACGATTCTGCCCCCACGCCCCTGTTCCACCCGCTCGCTAAAACTAAAACGCATCGTGTAGTCCACAAGAAGTCCGTCCACAATTGTGTCAGAGCACACCACACTGTTAACCAACTCAGTGCAGTATACATACCGCAAGAGACAATTGGAACAGCGTTTATACCGAGTATATCCCTTGTCTCCCCACCAAGATTTTTCGCTACATTCAAAAATCACATTTATGAATACTACTCCTAACGCACCTCTTTTAAACTCGATCTTAAAGTGTACATACACAAATTCCGACAATATAACAGAGCCAAATCAAACATCGAACTGAACAACTTCGTAAATAAAAAAAACTATTTAATGTCCTGATTACAAAAGAGAGGGAAGAAGTCTGACACCTGTCACCACGGGACGCGAAGATTCAAGGTAGTGGACGAGGCAATCTAACGAACGGGGAAGTTTTCACAGGTCAGGACTTGATCTGTGAGGGATATAATAAACCTAATTTCTAAAAAAACTTTCACAAAAAGGGTTTATAAGAATAAACTAGCAGTAGAGGGTTCTAGTCCACTCCGCAAATGTTACCCCTACTACGCTAGGGGTAACCTCCAACACTCACAGACAGCATGATGTCCGTAAAAACAATTCAAGCACAAACTCTGTACGCCAAAAAACAAAAACAAACACAAAAGGCCGCGCAAATGATCAAAGAAAAGGTCAAAGCGATCCGGACGAGCCCCCTTAATTGTCACGTGGGATGTATGTCACGTGGTATAATTGTTCAAAGGGAAAGCTTATGCTCAATCCACTCAATCGTCGTACTCTCACCACAAACATCAAAGTTCAAAGATCGGACAATCAGAGATAGCTAGCATGATAGAAAACTGAAACTTTTACTGTCACAAAATAACATATGTTTCACAAATGTTTCATACATTATTATAAGAGACGGTCGTATACATATTTTATAACTTCAAATGGGGATGTTTGTACAATAAATGGGAAGGGACCACACACACGCCAGGGCGTTACACAACAGAGTCTCACACTAAAGTGCACTCACACTCTAAACACACTTAGCCACACCACGCAAATTATCCGAATCATTCGTCCAGCTCTCATCACGGCTGAGTCCGAGTTTCTTGGGTTGGGGCAGATGGTAAGGTTATCTTTAGAGGCCGGATGCAATCTAAGGTGTCGCGAAGGGAATGTCTTAAAAAAAACTGGAATGCTTTAGCCAAAACTGAATCCTCGAAAATTATAAATAGGGAAAGATCAGGATTGCCAAGATACAATATTCTAAGGATAATCAACCTGTGGGATGAGACAGGATACGTTCGGAAGGAGACATTTTAGCATAGATCATTAATGAGCGAGGCCAAAACAAAGGGGAGGCGTCTTGGGCAATACTTGGATGGGTGTATTACTGGGGAGTTCGCTGCTAAGAGCTGTAACTAAAAATCCAACATTAATTTCACTCCGTTTTTTAAAGCTAACAGGACGAAGGGCAGTTCATCAAGAAATGCTTGATGTCTCACAAATGATTGGTTTAGAATATTGGAATATAGCATAAATGGATCCGGCAAGATAAAAAAACGCTCGAGTAGAGCTAGCGTGCGCAAGTTTTACCCTGGTAATGCAAGGTATTATGGAAAGGCCATAACATCAACATTCATGTGTAGGCGCAAACTAAAATATACTGCAATGAATTACAGGCTTGGGAACAGAAACTGATTTTAACGGGCCTGTCCTTTTGTTGCTCTGCAATAAAAACGTGGATGCCAGACTTAAGGCACACGATCCCCCCAAAGCATCAACGGTGTGACAGTCCTGTGCGGGTCCAGCGAAGTGAGGCGTGTTGTCCGTCGGATGCAACACCTCGACAGGATAGCGTCCTATTTCCTTCCAAGGAGATACCGTTACACACAGAGACCACGAAGGTCCGATGGTGAAGGTGAAATACACTCCAGTCAGGCACACAGGTGTGGCGGCCGTCAACACCTGTACACCAACAGTAGGGCAGTGACCCAGCGCCCCACGAAAGCTGTAGTTGTCGTGAGTGGGTCGCCGGCGCAACACAAAATGCAGGGGTCAGGCTGAAAGGTCTCTCTCCAAAGATGGTGCACGGCAGAGGTGGTCCTCGTTCCGACCCCGGGGGCGAGGAGTCTTGCGGGTTCCGGGATGAGGGGGAGGAGGGGGAAGGGTGAAGGATGGGTGAGGAAAGGGGAGGGATGATGTGGGCGATGCAGAAGATGGAGGTAGTTGGGTCAAGCCGTGGTCGCAGCAGCAGCTGCCGGTACCGGTGGCGGCTACAGCAGAAACCGGAAGGGCGGCGAAGACCGCTACAGATGAAGGTCAGCGCAGCAGCAGCAGCGGCACAGGTAGGTCAGCCCCTGGTGAAGGGAAGGAGGAAAACCAACAAGGAGGAAGAAGCAGAAAGTAGAAGACGAAGATAGAAAAGAACAAGAAGAAGTCTGGGAAAACACCAAAAGATGGTTCAAATGAACTTGTGCGAGCTAAAAACGTAAGCGACATCCATACAGAGAGTAAACAAGGACGGCACTGGCAGAGCGCTTGCTAATTTAGTTTCAAATAGAATTAAATAACATTTCCCGGTTCAAACATTTTGTCTACTTTACAGATTTCCAATAAATCGTTCACAACCGTTATGTCAAACACCCCGAGGGTCGGCTTGAGTAATAAAACGAATTCTTCCCTCGGGACAATCTTTTCCATTTCAGAGCCGGAAGCATAACAGCGCACTTAAATTATGGGCGCTCTAATTTTTACAAGAATGACAACATAAAAACCCAATAAAATGGTAAAAGAAAAAAAAAACAAGTCCTGAAAACACACGCATTAACCAGTGGACGACACTAACACACAAACCGTGTGGCGAGACACATGACCCGGAATGCGGTAAGGCACGCGACCGACAACGAACACAGCACAACACATACATATTTGGAAGGGAAAATGGATAACACGCTTACTGCTGTAAAAATGTAAAACAAATGGCTAGAAAGTAAATGCATAATTAAAGTTGGTATAAAACGAAATGGTAACTATGATAAACGAAAATAATACTTCAAAACAACCAAAAAGAATATTGAAAGATTAAAGTAATAGCTGGGAGAAAAAACCAAATTCTTTTACAATCGATTTGGAAATAATAATTTAATAAAGAGATAGTTATGATAATACTTCACTATGTACTCACCAACTCGACTTGTGAAAGGGATCTCCTTGAGGAGCCGGTAGTAAGCCCTGCACGGCTTCGTATCCGGTCAGGGCCTAAAGTTTAGAAAAAAAAAAACAGGCTTCTGCCTCTACGTGGAATACGGGATTCACGACGTGGATATGGATCACAGGAATTACTACAAAAAGCTGGTCAAGACGGACAGCACTCTATGGAGTACAATAGTTTGGTTCAACCCAAAGTAAAAAACGGATGCCAAGGCCCGGAGATATGGATCTCCCAAAAAAAATGCAACGCAGTTTCCCTCAAAGGCGAAACAATGGTGGTCCCCGGAGGTTATGGAACCTCACAAATAATACAATTTACAAGAAAACCTGCATGCTAGGCTTGCACGAAACGTTATCTTTCCTCCACTTCCCACCCGATCTTCCACTGCCTCCGTCGAGTTTCAAAAAACTAAATCGCAGTGAGAGGAGGCTCACTCAGCCTACGGTTTAAATACTAAACCACGTGCAACCCGAGTCCACACTGAAAAAACCCATGACAATGCAGGATGGAATGGTGGGTTGCAGAGTTTAAAAGCTAAATAAAACTCAGTTGGTTTTTTTTTTTCAGGACACAAGACACTCTGCTTAAGGTTACATTTTAACAAACTAAACCCCCTCTAACAATTTTCCTCTGGACAGAACGGACCTTGAACCTGACAGTTGGAAGAAAGAAAATTGCGGTGCGTGGACAGGATGTGTTTCTGAGAGGTGTTGTCTCAATCCCTGACAACATGCAGGTGCCTGTATTCTCGGGCCTGGTTGATGCTGGGATATATTCTGATGGATGCGTAGAGTATAGCCTGTCATGGTAGTTCAGACGAATGGAAATCCGTAGCTCATCTTTATCATCTCATCCTCAGCGTATCAGCATTAAAACATATGTTTCAAATTCGCGGCCTTCATGCCCTGCTCTCATGGTGAACCTCAGTTTCGATGGACCACTCCACGTGTGTGGCTTGGTTTGGTTCCGTCGGGTCACAGTATCGGCGGACGAGGTCATGGGGGCTGGCGTTGGAAATGGCGTGGTGGCGCCCTCCGGAGGGAGAGCTCACTCACACCGGCTCCGCGATAAGCAATTATTGTCGGCAGTATGGGGCTTAGGCAGGTGGTGTCCTGCGTATGTTTGTCAGAACAGGCGCACTGAACACCATGAAGTGGATCGGCAGCAGGCAGTGTTCCTCCTGTGGGTTGCCTCTTGACGACTTGACATTGACTGCTCCCTGTGGAATAGCGGTGCGGGCTGTGGCGGGTCCCGATCGGCTGTGGACGGGGTGTCGGAATGAGCGCGTGGGTGACTGCACTTGAGGTGGCGCAAGATGGGACAGGAAAAATAATTAGTAGTAGTAGCGGTTAGTAGTCGGTATTAGTAGACAAATGTCCCCTTAAGGTGTTGCCCCCTTCCATACTGACTATGCAACGTTTCCAAAGAAATGGACAACTAGGCTGTTAAAGAAGAGGAAACAGAGCCCTTTCCAAAACGAAAGTTAGTGGCTTTAAGCCTAAAACGTTTAGAATTCCTCTTTCAAAAGAATATAGATCCATAACCATGATCGAGTGTCACAGGAAACATAACCATTCAACTGGTGTCAATTTGAAAGTCATGTTGCTAACATCACGAGGTCACTTTAATAGAATTAAAGAGAAAGGTTGCCATTCTGACTTGTCTCCACTGATCTCCACTTGTTGCCGATGGTTCATGCACGTCATACAACCGACTGTCCGGTTTTTATTCCAGGACATTAACTTAAGCATCCATTTCCACTGTTGGTAGGCAATAGTGTGATGTAGGTATGAGTTTTGATGTCTTTGTTCTGGTCATCGAAGTACCACATGAATTTGTTTGGGCAAAGCACAGTGTGACGTTCATTCATAAGCTCGGGTCATTTTCATTGAGAAAATGACGCAATCGATACATGACGTCTATTTGCTCTGCACTTGTTTTATATTTCTATATCCAAACGACGAAACTAATTGTTAGTTTTTGCTTTAAGGCAGTACGTTTATAATCTCAAACGTTATGTAGACTTGTATTTGTATTAATAATTAAAATAATTTACAATCGTAGAGCATGGAAAACCATGGTACTGACCAATCGTAGTTATCCAAGTGTCAGTGGTTTCTCCGTCCGTGCATGTGCAGTAAGTATTGACCGTTGCTTCATACGAACTTGATCAACCCGGTCGACGAGAAATTGGCTCCACAAGAAATGTCAAATTATTCGAAGAAGAAGAAACCTTTCGAAGGAATCAGTCGAGGCCAGACTGAAAGGGGACTGCAGGGCATTCGATGACACCCACAACCTTTACGGGGAAGGCGTTAACGAGTCTCATCGTTCCGTGGGCGAGTCGATAACTGTAGCCAGTGAAGACTGTGTTGAGGTAAATAGGTCTAAATCATTTTTTCGTATAGCGCAACAAAATTTATTTCAATATAATCGCATTAAGGCACATTTACCGGTTCAATAATATTTTGTGCGCGTGATCATTTAAAATGCTCTGAATTAAATATTTCAGATTTACCAGTCAACACGTATGATTGATCGTAGAGCTGTCATCTTCATCTGTTTGCTCTCATCGTATCGTGTTGCCATGTACTAACCTATATTATGTAAATTCTATTTCAGTTCACCGTTGCATGCAACCATATTTAGAAGATATGATGTTTGTGTGAACGCAGATTATTATTTATAGAATCGTAAACGAGTTCAAGTTATGAACGGAACATTTTCTCGGATCTAAGTGATCTGTATAGTGTGAAGATTAACGTGATCTGATTTAATCTGTTCAGGGATTAAATATAATCGTAATTTATCAAGCATTAAGCCTTGGCGAATAACACAGTCAAGGCAGATTGGAATATTCGTGTACACTTTCCTTCTTTGTTAACGAACTAAGCGCTAGTCACAAAAAGTTAAGGGCCGCCTTAGATTTTGGGGTACTCTAAGTAATGGGTCTGAATGCTCGTAAAACAAAGCGCAGCGTGTTTCATTCTGAGCTATTCTGACAGCTCACACACCACACTGTATGACCGAAATAATCTTTCAGACGACGCATTTTTCGGGTCGAGAATATGCGCTCAGCCAAAACACCAAAAATCCGTGAATAATGCATGAAGTTTGGCCAGGCGCAGATTACACAGCAGTTTTGAATTGAGAAATCGGCACAGTGCACGTGCAAGGCCTGCCTATGTTGAACACTTTTCAATGACAATTTGCCTGCGGTGGGTATAAAATGACCGCTAATCGGGGCTGCAATAACCATGCCTCCAAGACGAAAACTGTCAACACTAGATCGCGGCCGGGCTCTGGGATGGCTCCAAGATGGCATTTCTGGAAGAGAGGTGGCAAGACGTCTGGGAGTGAGCCACTCAGTCATTCAACGCCTTCACCAGCGATACCAAGACACTGGAAGAGCCGAGGAACGACCACACTCAGGGCGGCCAAGAATCACCAACGGGCAAGACGATTGCTACTTGATGCTGACAGCAGTCCGCAGCAGAACCATCAATGCAACCACTCTGAGACAGGAGCTGAGAAGAACGACTAACATCAACGTAAGTCGCCAGACCGTCCGAGGTCGCCTTCACAGTTTCAACCTCCGCTCAAGAAGGCCCGCCGTCCGTCTCCCACTAACACAGCACCATCGACAGGCCAGAAGGAGGTGGTGTCGACGTCATCAGCGATGGACGAGGCAGCAATGGAGCACCATCCTCTTCACCGATGAGTCAAGATTCTCCCTGTCCCGAAATGATCGCCGGGTACGCGTCTGGCGTCGTCCAGGGGAGAGGCTTGCTGATGGCTGTGTTCGTGAGCATGATCGCTATGGAGGCGGCTCCCTGATGGTATGGGGAGGCATCCACCTTCATGGCAGGACACCCCTTCACCTTGTGCCAGGCAGACTTACTGGCGTAAGGTACAGAGATGAAATCGTGAGGCTGTTGATTATCCCCACTCTGCAAGCCATGGGACCCGGTGCCACCCTCATGGACGACAACGCCACTCCACACCGCGCCCGTGTGGTGAACGACTACCTGAGGCAGCAGCAGGTTCCACGACTGGACTGGCCATCGCGTTCGCCTGATTTGAACCCTATTGAGAACTTTTGGGACCATCTGGAACGCCGCGTCCACGACAACCACCCTCCTCCTGTTGACCTCCACCAACTGTTCCAATTTCTGCTGCAGAAGTGGAACGCCATGCCTCAACAGACCCTTGTGACTCTGATCCAGTCCATGAGGCCTAGATGCGTGGAATGTGTGGGTGCAAATGGCGGACATACGCACTACTGAAGCTTTTCAATAGACTTTCTTGTGAATTGTCAATTTTGTGATTTTCAAAAAGAGGGGTTATGATGTTTGATCCTTGATTTTGTCCAGAAAAATTGAATTGACACAATTGCAATGGCATTGACATGAAAGCTAAAGACATGAAATAAAATACGGTATAAGCTGTTTTCCTGTGCGTTATGTCGTTTTATTTTGGTGAGAGTTTTTCTGTCTGGCCCTTAACTTTTTGTGACTAGCTTATATCGTAAAGCAATTTTTAAAGGAAATCAATTGTAAATGATAGAGCAAACTAGTGCAATTGTAAAGTGTGTCTAGAGCGTGTAGTGGGTGGAATAGTGATGTGCCACTATAGAGCAAGATCTAAGACGATTGTTATCTTGCAGGTACTTTTCCTTTTACGTCCATCCTGTTCATCTCTCCGCATCGTTATCTTCATCTTCGTCACACATCTTTATCCTGCTACATTCTTCGTTGAGAGGAACGTGCTGGCGTGACAACCTTGCCGGGATCTGGAAGTGAACTGTGAACGTCAGCGGAACTCCGGAACGCTACACAATTCCGTGAAGCTGAGTGGCAATCACATAAACACATCCCTCTGCATTCAAGCACGCCACAACACACTCAGACATTTTGTGTAGTTTTTTTTGTGCATAACTATATTCCATGTGTATTCTCCGGAAGATATTCTTGTAGCACGAACGGACAATCGATAGTTGTGCTACTGCGAGAAGCGAAGTGGAGGACAGAGACTTTGCCGTTTTCAAGTGAATGTGCATGATCAGTTTCTTTTGTGTGTAATTCATTTTCATAAGCGCAAACGGACATCAGCATTCAAAGCAACCAAACAACATTCTCATTGCAGATCATCATCATCGTTACTCATACTTTATTAAATTCAGTTGTTGTTATCAAAATCAAACCTCTTGTTCCATCTTTAGAAAGAAAGTGAAGGGTGTGGACGAAAGTTTAACTTTCCTACAACGGTCTATCGTTCTTGTCTGAACATTCAACCATCATTTATGAATGGGGCTTTATAAATCCGTCACACACAGAACCATGTGGTATACCTCACCGAGGGTTCGTCCAACTGTAAGAAAATCCCACGGTAAGGACTTCCGATCTCTTATTTAGGAGGAAGCTTTGTATTCGTAGAACCTCAGATCCCATGAAGACTGTGCTTTATGAGGAGGCACTGGTGTGGAACTGCATCAAAGGCTTTAGCAAAGTCAAAATGTGTGGCATGTGTTTGTCCTCCTATCTCAAGCTCTCTACAGGAATCATATTTGGTGAGGATTAAGCTGACTTTCATCTAATCTACCCTCAGTAAGCACGTGTTGCCAATTTTCTCAGGACCTGATGTTCATCAACCTGAGCAGCCATTGCTGATCTGAGGACTAGCATTTTCCAGCAGGAGGAAGTTAAGGGTTTAAAGCAGCAGTAACTGAAGGCTTCGCTGCCATCGCCTTTCAGAAGATGGGGTGCACGAAGACGTCATACCAGACCTCCGGGATGTCACCACGAGAGAGCAGCCCGTTAAGGAGGAGAATGAGAGCTGGAATAACATCTGTGGTAGCGATGACGAGCAAGAAAGCAGGTGAGTAGTGGTGTCATCAGGACTACATGCCTTGTTTAAACATCATCACTGAAGAAAGAATGTGGGGTTGAAAGACTGCTATTGTGGACACTCTGGGGTAGTGAATCTGTGCAATTGTCTAGTAGTTTGTGTGTGTGTGTGTGTGTGTGTGTGTGTGTGTGTGTGTGTGTGCGTGCGTGCGTGCGTGCGTGCGTGCGTGCGTGCGTGTGTGTGTTGTGTGTGTGTGTGTGTGTGTGTGTGTGTGGTGTGTGTGTGTGTGTGTGTGTGTGTGTGTGTGTGTGGTGTGTACGTGCGTGCATGCGGGCGTGAGTGCGTGCAAGTATGTGCATGTGTTTGGAATGTGCCATCTAGACCTGATCATCAAAGGATTTTTACCTTTGACTAGAAGTCACCATCAGTCAGTGTTCTGTTTTGACCAGTTGAAAGGTTAACGGAATCACACTTCTTTTCAGTTGTCAAACTCCGCATGTTTGCTTTCATTTCATCTGTGACTGCAATTTAACGTTAAACACAGCAAGACATACTACGGATCGGTAGAAAAGAGACAAACGATGAAGAAGAGATCAACGCTATAAAGTTAAAGAAGGAGAGGCTGAAGGCTATTCAAGAGAAAAGAATAGAATGGGTTCTTCTAAGACCGAGGGCCAGGTGGAGAGCTGAAGGTAAAAACGTGACGAACTATATATGTAACCTAGACATGTTATAAGTAAGGGTATGTCTATATTAATTGATAACCGTGGCAATATCCTAAATTATCATTAAAAAAAGATTCGTTAACAACAAAAGTCCTGGCACTGATGGTTTCACAACAGAATTTTTTTAAGTGGTTTTTTTTTGTTTGTATTTTGTTTTTTGTTAAAAGACCAGAATAGGTGTTTTTCTTGTCAGAGCTTTAAATGCCGGATTTCCAAAGGATTGTGTGTGTGTGTGTGTGTGTGTGGGGGGGGGGGGGGGGGGGGGAGGGCTTTCTGTGTTCAAAGACGGACTAACTGTTGTAGCATACCAAGGGAAATAAACCAAGACACTTTTTGAAGAACTGGAGACCAATCTTGTTAAATGTTGTGTATAGACAGGTTCATCTTGTATAGCCATCATTAACAAAAATGTGTTAGCTGCGGTCATCAGGGAGGATCAACAGGTTTTATTCAGAACAGATACATAGGGAATAACAAACAAATATGCAAATCTCATAATACTCTCTCTCTCTCTCTCTCTCTCTTCTCTCTCTCTCTCTCTCTCTCTCTCTCCTCTCTCTCTCTCATCTCTCTCTCTCTTCCCACACAAAGAGGTTTGTAACCTTTTGTCTTCAAAATGTAGAAAAGGTAACCACAAATATCGTTATGTTTGATATGTCGATTGATTCTTTATCGACCTTTTTTTGTTCTGTTTTTCTTTTATTGTCCATTATGTTGTACTATATGAACTTATGTGAATGATAATAATAATTTTAAAAAAATCACTACCCACATTACGTCTGGTAGACAGACAGATAAGCTATGATCCACTGCTTCTCAGCCTTAAAGTTTGGGGAGACTAAACAACAAAGACGCAGCTGTGAAAATTGTGTTAGAATGTTACCAATCCTCCCACCCCACCTCCCCCAACATTAATTAACCTATTGATTGATTAATTAATCAATTGATAGATAAGTTAATCAATTCATATATATATATATATATATATATATATATATATATATATATATATATTATATATATATATATATATATATATATACATATATTTATTCTCATATTTATAATATATTTCCCCACTTTCTTCATCTTCATTTTTTTTTTAAGTTCAAATCTTTGTCAAGTCATTACTATAACGACTGAAGAATTGTTAGCCTGCACTTGTTTTCCCCCACTACTTAATTGTTCAGCATATATATATATATATATATATATATATATATATATATATATATATATATATATATATATATATAAATATATATAATATATTATATATATATATATATATTACCGTCAATCCGTGAAATCAGGCAATGTGTGTAGCGAGATTCACAGCCGATTCAAATATAGAGAAATTCTCGATGTCAGGGTTAGGGAAATTAGTTAGGGTTCTGCCTAAAAATGTAACTCTGAAAAGAAATAGATCCATGACCATGATGCGACTGTCACAGGAAACATAAACCATTCAAGTGGTAGTCAATTTAAAACGGTCAATTTTGCTACATCCATGAGGTCACTTTAATAGAATTAAAGAGGTTTTAAAGTCTGACCTAATCTCCACTGACTCATCCACATGTGCCGATGGTTCATGCACGTCATACAGTCGTCACATGGGACTGCCCGGTTGTTACGTCTAGGATATCACCTTAAGCATCCACTTTCACCGTTGGTCAGCAATAGTGTGATGCAGGTATTAGTTTTGAAGTCTTTGTTCTGGTCCTAGAAGTACCAAATGAATTTGTTTAGGCAAAGCCCAGAACCATATGGTAAACCTCACCGAGGGTTCATCCAACTATACGAGAATGCCTCAGTGAGGACTTCAGATCTCCTATTTAGGAGGAAGCTTTGTATTCATGGAACCACAGACCCCATGAAGACTGTGCTTTGTGATAAGGCATTGGTGGGGAACTATATCAAAGGCTTTAGCAAAGTCAAAATGTGTGGTATATGTTTGTCTTACTCTCTCAAGCTCTCTACAGGAATCATATTTGGTGAGGATTGAGCTGAGTTCCATCTAGTTCCATTTCCCTCAGGATCTTTTGTTCATCAATATGATGCTTTTGTCTTTGCTGACCTGAGGACGTACACTGACATTTTCCTGCAGGTGGAAGTAAAGGGTTTAAAGGAGTAGCAGCTACATCGCCTTTCAAGAAGATGGGGTGTACAAGGACGTCATACCAGACCTCAAGGATGTCAGCACTAGAGAGCAACCTGTTAAGGAGCAGAGTGAGGGCTGGACTAATCTCTGTGGTAGCGATGAAGAGCAAGAAAGCAGGTGAGCATGGGTGCCAGCAGGACTACCTGCCTTGTTTAAACACGCGTACTGAAGAAAGAATGTGTGGCTGAAAGACTACTATTGTTGGCACTCTGGAGTAGTGAATCTGCACAAGATCTAGTAGCTTGTGTGTGTGTGTGTGTGTGTGTGTGTGCGTGCGTGCGTGCGTGCGTGCGTGCGTGCGTGCGTGCGTGCGTGCGTGAGTGCGTGCGTGCGTGCGTGCGTGCGTACGTGTGTGTGTGTGTGTGTGTGTTGTGTGTGTGTGTGTTGTGTGTGTGTGTGTGTGTGTGTGTGTGTGTGTGGTGTGTGTGTGCGGGCGTGTGTGCGCGCGCGTGCGTGCATATGGGCGTTTGTGTGTGTGTGTATGTGTGTGTGTGTGTGTGTGTGTGTGTGTGTGTGTGTGTGTGTGTGTGTGTGTGTGTGTGTGTGTGTGTGTGCGTGCGTGCATGTGAGCGTGAGTGCGTGCGTGCGTGTATGTGTTAGGACTGTGCCATCTAGAACTGATCATGAAGAGGGGTTGTTATTGTTGTTGTTGTTGTTGTTGTTGTTGTTTTTACCTTTTACTAGAAATCACCATCAGGCAGTGTACTGTTTTGACAAGTTGAAAGGCTAACCGAATCACACTTTTTTTTTTTTATTCCTGCAGTTAATCAAGCTTCTCATGTTTGCTTTTATCTGTGACTGAAATTTAACGTAAAATACCGCAATACATACAGCAGCTCGGAAGAAAAAAGACAAACGATGAAGAAGAGATCAAAGCTATAGAACTGAAAGAAGAAAAGGCTGAAGGTTAATCGAAAGAACATTATAGAAAGGGTTCATATAAGATTGAGGGCCAGGTGGAGAGCTGAAGATGAAAAAGTGACGAACTATTTCTGTAACCAAGAAAAACAGGCATTTTATAAGTAAGAGGATGGCTAGTCTAATTGATAGCCATGGTAAATATTCTATATGACCTAACAGAGATTCTTCACGAGGTTCGTGAATTTTATTATTCATTGTACCCCAAAAATGCAAAGTTGACGACTGTAATTTGGATGAACTCATTGTAAATATTCCACATTTAGACCGTGACAAAGCAAATACTTTAGATGGCAAAATCACACTGGAGGAGACATGCATAGCATCAAAGAAAGTGAGAAACAACAAAAGCCCTGGCACTGATGGATTTACAATACAATTTCTTAAGTGTTTTTGGAGCAGAATAGGTGTTTATAGGTGTTTTTGTTGTCAGAGCTTTAAATACCGCATTTAGAAGAGGGGAGCTTTCATGTGTTGAAAGACAGGGACTGATCGTGCGCATACCAAAGGGAGATAACTCAAGACACTTCGTGAAGAACTGGAAACCGATCTCGTTGTTAAATGTTAAGTATAAAATAGGGTCATCGTGTATATCCAGCTGTTAAAAAAGATGTGTTAGCTGGTCTCATCAATGAGGATCAAACAGGTTTCATTAAAACTAGATACATAGGGGATGACATTAGGCTCATTTACGACACAATAGTTTATTTAAAGAACGCAATTAACCAGGGCTTTTACTAAACATTGACTTCGAGAAAGCAT
>CM031618.1:15253200-15268200 GCA_018398815.1 Conus ventricosus
AAAATAATAAAACTTGTGTCCAAGACAGCCATATGTGCAACCATCTACTCTTTTACATGTCCAATTCTGAAATAAACTAATCTTAGAGTAGGTTGTCTATCTTATTTATTTCTCATTTATTTATTTACTTATTTATTTATTTTATTTATTTTTTATGGTCCATTGTGAATTTGCCACAATTCTCAGATTCCTTGTGTAAGATGGAGTCTTTCCCACGTTCGCTAGACTGCTCCCGAACTGGTAGTACTATTCAGGTAGGGGAGGTTGCAATAGCGCAGCCGCTGATCCCCGGGTTGTGGGGGTTGAATCTTCCCCAGGCCATTTCAATACGATGTGTGTGTGTGTGTGTGTGTGTGTGGTGTGTGTGTGTGTGTGTGTGTGTGTGTGTGTGTGTGTGTGTGTGTGTGTGTGTGTGTGTGTGTGTGTGTGTGCATGCGTGTAGCCGGGTGCTAACAGTGTATGTATTTCTTGGTTACCCTTCGCTGGTCAAATATGTTTTGTTCGAGAGTTATCTTCCATCTCACCTCCCTTGACGGATGAATCTCGATTTTGTGTGTATAAACTCTCTAAAATACGAACATCTTGGTACCTAAATAGTTGTATATATGCTACCAATGTCACAAAATTAAGGTACTTTATTCGTTATAACTGTACTTGGCCAAGAAGCCCATATTTTCTCTAAACTACATTTTGCACAATTAATTTGGCGCCATTTTCAATTGTCCGACAAACAATCCTAGAATAATTCTGATTTCACAAAAAAATTCCGAAAATGCACATTAAAGTTAAAGTACATAAGCTCTCATTTCGTAAAAATCATGCCTAGAATCTTTTCCATGCCAGCTTGCGACTATACGAAATGACTGACAGCGCCGGTTCTCTTGAGCGAGTCGCCTTTTTTTGTTCAGTAAGAGTTTTGATCTAAATTTTCGTTTTACGAAACTCGGACTCCCCGATCGAAATCTTCCTAATGGCTCCATCTCTATCATAGACACAATTGAAAATATATAAAAATCATCATCCAGTGGACCATTTCATTGGAGTAACATTTTATTTAAAATTGTATCAAAAGCACATGTCAGCGGCGATGTGGCGAGGAAAGCAAGTTGTGTTTTCTATCAATTTTCAAATGCAAAGTTCTCCGCTCAGACAGCATCTTGGATAATGCAATTTAAATGTATAAAATAAGCAAAATGCCAGCTATTCATCCATTACATAATTATTTGATGCTGTTTGTTTTTTTCTCACCGAAATAAATAAATAAATAATAATAATAATAATAATAATAATAATATATATAATAATAATAATAATATGTGCATTTCTTGCGCCTAATCTTAAAAAGCCCTAAGCGCTTACACTAAAGAATAAATAAATCAAGAGAAGCAACCAATATGATAAACAACATAAGGCAATCTTCCAAACACACACACACAACATTTCTACATGCTTAACCTGAGCACACAAACACACACACACACACACACACACACACACACACACACACACACACACACACACACACACACACACACACACACACACACAACACCACACACGCAGACAATCACACACACACACACACACACACACACACACACACACACACACACACACACACACACACACACACACACACACACACACACATACACACACACACACACACACACACACACGCCAGGTGTAGGGTACATCTGCTTTCGACAGGAGGGGAAGGGTCATGACTGGAAGAGGGTAGTCTTAGAGAAGACTTGAAGGAAGAGAGGGAAGTCGCAGAGCGGAGAGATAAAGGGAGGTTATTCCAACAACAGGGGGCCTGGAAGGAGAACGAACGTTCACCGAGGGTCCTAGTGCGGAAGCGAGGAATTTGGAGAAGAGAAGTGTCAGAGGAAGAACGTAGCTGTCTAAGAGGTTTGTAGGTTTTCAGAAGATCAGCAAGATAGGATGGGGCTAAACCACTGAGAGATTTGTGGCAGAGCAAAGAAAGCTTGTATTCAATTCTTTTGCCTACTGGGAGCCAGTGGAGAAAAACGAGCAAAGGAGCCGAGTGAGAAAATTTGGAGCGTTTCAATACTAGTCGGGCAGCACTGTTTTGAATTTTCTGCAATGTGCCAAGAAGATTCTGTGGGCAACCAGCCAGAAGAGAATTACAGTAATCCAAACGAGACAGAACAAAAGCAGAAATAAAGAGTTTTGGTGGCATCATCCGAAAGAAGATGACGAACAGAAGAAATACGGCGAAGTTCCAGATAGCAAGCACGACAGACAGAGGAAATTTGACTTTGAAAGGATAGAGTTTGGTCCAGTGTGACCCCAAGATTACGAACAGTTGAAGAAGTCCGAATGACTGAATTATCTAGTTGGACAGATGAGGGAAGGCAGTTTGTAGACAATAATATTTTAGATGCTATGAAAATCAGTTCGGTCTTGTCGTTGTTTAGTTGAAGTTTGTTGTCAATCATCCAAGCTTTGATATCAGAAAAACATGCCTGAGTTCGTTCAATGATAGAGGGGAGCTGAGAAATATCGTCAGAGGTGTAGATTTGGTTGTCGTCAGAGAAACAGTGGTGGGAGATGCCGTGATGAGTGACAAATAGGGGGAAATATGACGCAAACATGTTAAAAATGGGTTCACTTTCGGACTTTAATCACCACTAATTTTACACAGCCACATAATTGTAAACTATGACTTAGTGCATCTATTCCCTGGGTTCTGAGGTTTTTATCGATGCCAAACATGTTTGAATACTTTGTGTGGACAGCGAGCCAGACAACACTGAAACTGCAACAGATAGCACACATTTCTGTCAATTCCCGTCTTGCGAGGTTGTTTTGACAGCAGCAGTGTGTCGCTGGTTTCGCGGTCCGGCTCGTGCTACATATTTAGAGGTGCTGTGTGTGAGATGGCAGTAAGCTCTGAGTGTGCCCGGAGAGTGTCCCGAGAGTGTGTCTCGAGAATGCAGAGAACGTGCTGAGAGACAGAGTGCTCCCGGGAAAGTGTTTTTTAGTGTGAGCAACAGGCATGGAAGGAAAGTAAAAGCGTGAAACTCCACTTTGTTCTCTGTCTCTTCTTTACTGGCTGCTATCCCTTGGCCACTATCTGCCTGTCTTCACCTGCACATCCCGTACCCCATCCACCCCCAGATATATATATATATATATATATATATATATATATATATTATATATATATATATATATATATATATATATATTATATGTATGTATGTATATAGATATATATATATATACTGCTGAACAATTAAACAGTGGGAGAAAACAAGTGCAAGTTAACAATTCTTCAGTCATTACAACAATGACTTGACAAAGATTTGAATTTAAAAAAAGGAAAAAAAGAAAAAAGAAAATGGGGGGAATATATTATAAATATGAGAAACCCTTCGCTAGCTGTCTGAGGGAACCATCGTACTCTCCTTCAAAGACAGACCTATTTGTATTGCCTGCTCCTAGGCCTTTCGTCCGCTGGATCGGACTCATCAGGGAGACACGGCTGATTGTGTCTGTGCTCTTGGTGTCAAATAGAGACACACCAAAGTCCATAATTCTGTGGTATTCTCATCACCAAGGGTTCAAAAAAGAATCCAACAGCACCCCCAAAGCAGCCAGCGAAGGGTAGTAAATGGAACAAAAGGAAAGCGTGGAGAGGAAAAAAGTTGCTGAAAAACTAAAAGCATTATGCAAACAGTATAAAATGTAGGGGACAATCTTTGAGCCTATGCTTGAGGATCCATTCAAGGATGCAAGGGATATCAAAAGATATGGAACAGTGTGAGTGGTCAGCTCTGCTGTTCAATAACCCAAGCATTGTGAGTGGCTAAGAATTGTACAGAACAACCTTCACTTGGATTTCCTAAGAGATGCAATCTCCCACCAATTGACCAAACATTATATATATATATATATATATATATAATATATATATATATATATATATATATATTATATATATATTGTTAAAAGATAAGGTCTAAAACTAGATAGTTTTAGACCTTATCTTTTAACAAATGTTGCTCCAGTCCGGTTGAGCATTTTTTTTAAATCTCTGCTGGTATTTACTACCATTGTCTATATATATATATATATATATTATATATATATATATATATATATATATATATATATATATATATATATATATATATATTATATATATATATATATAAAGGGAAAAGGTGGCAAAAGGAGTACCTGGAGAGGGGATGTCCTGCGCGTGCCTGTACCCATCGTCAACACAGCGCAGGCCTCCAAGGGTGGTACAGGGCTGCTCTAAAGGCAGGTGAAGACAGTGCTTCTCTGGGTCCCCCCAGCACCTTCGGGTGTTTCTTTTTCTTTTCTTCCTCTTCTTATATAAAGGGAAAAGGTGGCAAAGGAGTACCTGGGAGGGGATGTCCTCTCCGGGTAACTCCTTTTGCCACCTTTTCCCTTTATTTATTTGCCACCTATTCCCTTTTTTTTTATTTGAATACGAGTACAGCAGGCACTACTTTACTTTTCTTTTATATATATATGACTGAAGAATTGTTAACCTGCACTTGTTTTCTCCCACTATTTAATTGTTCAGCTATATATATATATATATATATATATATATATATATATATATATATATTATATATATATATATATTATATATATATATATTCAATTATAAACAAACTTGCTCTTATGCCTTAGATTGAAGAAATAGGGGGAGAGATATGCATTCCTTTCTGCAGTGGTAGCTAATTCTGCCTAAATAACAGTATTTGCTTGAGTGGGTGAATGGGGAATAATAAATGCTTCTCAAAATGAGCCTTCAGCCAGCTTATACTCTCACAATCTCCAAAGGGGAGGAAACTCACTAACATATTGTATAATTCCTGGATAGATACCAGTATTTCGAAACCTGATTGTTTCTCCTCAGTGACCGTGGTAAGTGATAACTCGACTCCTCTGCCTCGGTTTTAAGCTGAATGCTATCCCAGAAAAAGGCTGCTGTGCAACATCATAGTATGTTTGTCGAGTTTAAAAACAAAAAAAAAAAGAAAAAAAAAAGAAAAAAAAAGTACTCACACACAAAGGTGCCCACTAAGAAGCAATGGAAAATCATGAAACAGCAAAACAAGATTCATTATCTTGTGAAAAGTAGAAAATATTTTAAAAAACAACAACAACTAAATAACATCTAAAAGATAACTACCTCCCATTCCTCAAGATCACTGCATTTGACTCTGCAGATGATGATGAAGAACTACTTTGCAAAGAGATTTGGTACCAGTGCAACCTTGGCACAGTTTTCAATGGTCTCAACTCAAGAAAGGATTTTCACTTTATGGTAAAGACTGGGCGAAGGAATGCGTTTCGGATGTGGTGTGTACCTTAAACATGTAAAGCGACAGAGAGAGAGAGAGAGAGAGAGAGAGAGGAGAGAGAGAGAGAAAGAGAGAGAGAGTCGACGTCTTTTTAAACATTGACGTAGTGCTAGAACTACGTTTCTACAAAAGTGACGTGAAAAAACTGAAGAAGGCTTTGCAGAGGAGCCGAAATCATTTACAATAATTGATCTGTAGCTTCCTTAAAGTGGGCGAGTTTTCTTCGTTGTTCTTATATATATATATATTATATATATATATATATATATATATATATATATATATATATATATATATATATATATAAGACAATGGTAGTAAATACCAGCAAAGATTTTTTAAAAAATTTAAAAAATGCTCAACCGGACTGGGAGCATATATATTATATATATATATATATATATATATATATATATATATATATATATATATATATATATATATATCGAATTATAAACAAAGCTTGCTCGTATGTCTTAGATTGAAGAAATAGGGGGAGATAAGCATTCATATCTGCAGTGGTAGATGTTTCTGCCTAACAGTATGTGCTTGAGTGGGTGAATGGGGAAGAAAAAAAAAAAGAAAATGCTTCTCACAATGAACCTTCAGCAAGCTTATAGTCTCCAAGGGGGGGACACCCTCCAATAGGGAGAGAAGCTCACTAACATATAACTCCTGGTCATATACCGATATTCGAAACTTGGTTGTTTCTCCTCAGTGACCGCGGAAAGTGGTAATTTGACTTCTCTACCTTTTCAGTTTCAAGAAGAATGCAATCCCAGAAAAGATTGTGTGCAATACCGTAGTATGTTTGTTGAGTTTTCAAAAAACCAACCAAGGTGCCATCTAAGAAGCAAAAGAAAATCATAAAAGAGCAAAACAAGCTACATTTTCTTGTGAAAAGTAGAAAATATAAAAAAGATATCCTCTAAGACACAAGTGCTGAGGGTTAGTTCTTGGAATGAATCCGCAAGGGACTAAAATACAACAAACTAATAAATTCCAAGGATAAGTACCGCACCGTTCCAGCAACTTACAGAGCAGCTTGGTGTTGCAATGACTGCAATAAGTATTGAATTATAAAAAAAACTTGCTCTTATGTCTTAGATTGAAGAAATAGGGGGATATAAGCATTCATATCTGCAGTGGTAGATGATTCTGCCTAACTAACAGTATGTAGCGTGTTTTGCTCTTTTGTGATTTTCTTTTGCTTCTTAGATGGCACCTTTGGTTGGTTTTTTTGATAACTCAACAAACATACTACGGTATTGCACACCAACCTTTTCTGGGATTGCATTCTTCTTAAACTGAAAAGGCAGAGGAGTCAAATTACCACTTTTCGTGGTCACTGAGGAGAAACAACCAAGTTTCGAAATATCGGTATATGACCGGGAGTTAAATGTTTGTGAGTTTCCCTCCCTATTGGAGGGTGTCTCCCCTTGGAGACTATAAGCTTGCTGAAGGTTCATTGTGAGAAGCATTTTTTTCCCCATTCACCCACTCAAGCACATACTGTTAGTTAGGCAGAATCATCTACCACTGCACATATGAATGCTTATCTCCCCTATTTCTTCAATCTAAGACATAAGAGCAAGCTTTGTTTATATAATTCAATATTTCTAAAAGAACAGGGAGTACTGTAGAATGGGAACGAAGAAATGCTGTGTGTGTGTGTGTGTGTGTGTGTGTGTGTGTGTGTGTGTGTGTGTGTGTGTGTGTGTGTGTGTGTGTGTGTGGTCAAAATGTGTTCCACTCGCTCCAGACAAAACTACTGGGTCGATCTTTCTGAAAATTTGTAAATATGTTCATTATGGGTCAAGGATGATGCCCGACGTTTTCGTTTACCGTTACAGCCGTTACTAACGGCTGTAACGGCCTGCAACGCTTTTTCTTCTTTATGGAATATCTTAGAAAGTACTTGACCAATCTTTCTTAAAATTTGTAGGTATGTTCATTATGGGTCACGAAAAATGCCCGATGTTTTAGTTTACCGTTATAACCGTTACTATCGGCTGTAACGGCCTGTAACGGTTTTCTTCTTTATGGAATATCTCAGAAAGTACTTGGCCGACCTTTATGAAAATTAGCAGGTATGTTCATTATGGGTCACGGATGATGCCTGATGTTTTAGTTTGCCCCCTTATAGCCGTTACTAACGGTTGTAACGGCCTGTAACGGTTTTTCTTCTTTATGAAATATCTCAGAAATTACTTGGCCAATTTATAAGCGGTTTGGATGATCTTGTGACAAATCGGATCCTCTGTCCATATGTAAGTGATGTAATGCTGAAAATGGATTAAATAACCGTTAAAAACCGTTAATCTGCCGTTATTTCTTATATATAGGTGGATTTTAATGAAATTTGGTATACAAAAAGGTTATCACACACAAATGGCACTTCTATATAGTGTTTCAAAATCTGACCGTTAAAAACCGTTATTCTTGACATATTGTCCGATTTGGATGAAATTTGATATGTACACAGGCTTTAGCCCAGTGAGGACTAAATACCGGTTTCAAAAGTGCATATCGGTTATATAACCAATAAACCGTTATTTTGCCGTTATTTTTTTATATATTGGTGGGTTTTAATGAGGTTTTGTATATAGAAAGGTTATCACACACAAATGGCACTTCCATGTAGTGTTTCAAAATCTGGCCGTTAAAAACCGTTATTCTTGACTATTGTCCGATTTGGATGAAATTTGGTATGAACACAGGCTTTAGCCCAGTGAGGACTAAAAATACCGGTTTCAAAAGTGTATATCGGTTATATAACCGATAAACCGCTATTTTGCCGTTATTTTTTTATATATTGGTGTGTTTTAATGAAATTTTGTATATAGAAGGGTTATCATACACAAATGGCACTTCCATGCAGTGTTTCAAAATCTGACCGTTAAAAACCGTTATTCTTAACATATTGTCCGATTTGGATGAAATTTGGTATGAACACAGGCTTTAGCCACGTGAGGACTAAAATACCGGTTTCAAAAGTGTATATCGGTTATATAACCGATAAACCGATATTTTGCCGTTATTTGTTATATATTGGTGTGTTTTAATGACATTTTGTATGTAGAAAGGTCATCACACACAAATGGCACTTCCATGCAGTGTTTCAAAATCTGACCGTTAAAAACCGTTATTCTTGACATATTGTCCGATTAGGATGAAATTTGGTATGTACACAGGCTTTTGCCCAGTGAGGACTAAAATACCAGTTTCAAAAGTGTACATCGGTTAAATAACCGTTAAAACCGTTATTTTGCCTTTATTTCTTATCTCACAAAGCACTTGGCCGATTTATAAGCGGTTTGGAAAACTGGGAGTACGTTTATATGCTTTGCATCTTGTTTTTCTTTTAAAGCTTTCTTTTTCTGTTCGTTTTCGTGGTTCCCTTCTTTAGCTGCCAGTTGCGTTATTTTTTAGGCCGTCCAGTATAGAGCCCTGTGTTCAACATAAATCCTTATGCTTATCGTTTTTCACGTGGTGACCAGCTGATGTCAGGTTCCACAGGTAAGCAGATTTTACCTGTTACCAGCTTGGTGAGGTTAGTGGTGTGGCACTCGCTACCGGACCTTCGAGTCGGAGAGATATCTATCTATGCCAGCTGCAGCCTTCTTGCCTGAATCCACTTCTGTGTGGGTTGCGTGGATTAGACTTTCACCTTTCGGTGGGTTGGAAAGAATTCCACTCATCACCTCTGTGATCCCCATCCCTGCCAGCTGGAAAAGGCACCTTAGCTCGTCTCTGGAGTCCACTTTAGTATGGACCGTCACGGTTTCGACTTCTGCCCTTCACTGGATCGGGAAGTGGACCGTTCTTCACCCTTCCCACCCGCCTTTCTGGTAACTATATGTTCTGTTTTATGCAAAGTATCGTGTCATTGTAGCTTTCTAGCCTTTCACCGGTTAATTGACAGGTTTTTCTTCTTCCCTACATGTGCCATTGTCTCAGGCACATCTTTTTGGTGTGTAAATGCTTGGAAGTATGCGAGCAAGTACGAAATTGGTGTCGAGATATGCAGCTGTGTACAAAATTGTAGGAACTCATGGTCTTTAATTACGTTTTCCGTCCATAGTGGCTAGAGTACTGTCACTTCGTACCAAGTTACAAATGCCTAACTGTATAATATCCCTTCATTTGGTCAATGGAAGCTTATTATGTTTTGTTGTTGTTGTTGTTGTGTTGTTGTTGTGTTGTTGTTGTTGTTGTTGTTGTGTTTGTTCTTACTCAGGTTGAGTCAATACTTCTTTCTCCTCTTTTCTGAAGGTCGTATCGGACTTGTATTATGTGATAGATACGTGTTTTCGTTCAGTATGTGATCCTGACTAGATAGGATATCAGAGATGTTAGTTTTCATTTAATTTTCTTTTTCGTTTCATAAATACGGGACGGATCGTGGGACGCGTGAGCGTGCGGATGGCTAACCATTTAGGCCGTGGAGCGAGGAATTCCCGCAGTATCGGCCCTACATCTGGTTCCGTTTTCTTCGTGTCCTGTGTCCTACATATGTATGTGACAGAAGTGTGGATGAACAACAACTGCATTCCTTTGAGCTTTTATTGACTGAGGAAACTGTCCTTAGTAGAGGTTAACTAAAAGTGGGAAAAAAGAAAGATGTTATCCTAATTCATTAATGTTGTCCTTTTTGAAGTGGCAAAAACGACGTTGTTGACTTTATCATTTATTGCATACTGTGACGCACTGCCAGACTACTACGTTGCCACACATTGACTGTCACAAGGACTGTAGGGCGGTGATTCCTCGTCTGGAGACTGATCTCCGACGTAGGGCGGATTTTTTCGCCCATTCCTTTGAATGCAGCTTCCATTCTTGAGCTGGCTGGGCGACCAGTATCCGTGGCCCCAACAGTCACCCTTCACCCCGGCACCAGCCTTCATGCAAACCTGAGTGAACTGGAGATGTTGAACTCTTCTCCTTCTCTGAGACAGCTGCTTCACCTCTGACCAGGAGACCAGCCATCAATGACCTTCGCCTTACTTCAAAATCCACCTCCCTCTGCGAACCTCCTCGTAAATGGACTATTGCTCAAAAGTTGAGTTACTGTTTCGTATGGTATAAATGTGGGTCTGGCGTGTGTGCGTGTGTTTAAAGGCTGTCACTGATTCGCTTTGTGCTTAATTCTCGCTGTGTAGGTCCTGTCGGATGTAGTATTGTTTCTTGAACTATCTATCTCCTTTCAGTCTTCCGGGAATCGTTGTAGCAGGTTAGGTTTGGGTATTAGCAGGACTCTGTGGAATTTAGAAGTGTTTATTTTAAATTATATTTTGTCCCATATGGTAAATAGTTCTGGGTAGCACTTTCTTCTTCCATGCCCCACTCGTCTCTCTTAACTATCTCCTCTCTCTCTCTGTTAGAATCCCTACCCTGTCTAGAGTGTTAGTGAGAGTGAGTGGTTGTGTTGTAAATAAAAGTTTTGATTGAAACATCTTCTCCTCTTGTGGTCTGGTGGTGTGAAAGCTTGAATGTTCGCTCCTTTTTTGCCACTGTTCATTACCTACATATTATCCCCCCCCCCTCTCCCCTGTCAGATGTATTCCCATTTGACACTATCTATCTATCTATCTATTTCTTTCTATCACCTATCTGTCCATCTAGTCATATAGCGACCTAGCGCAGGCTAACAGTTTTTCCCTCACAACAATGTCTTGGCAAAGATTATAAATGGAGGAGGGGTGGGGGGTTGGGGTGAGAAAGAAAACGCGAATGAAAAAAAAAACGCGGGGGGGGGGGGGGGGGGGGGGGGTATGTGGGGTATAGATCCTTGACTAGCATTAGATGGGAACCATTGCATTCTGTCTTGGGGGCAAACGATTCATGTCTGCCTGCTCGAACGGCTTTCGTCCATGGAATTGGACTCGTCAGTGAGAAAAGTTGATTGTGTATGTGCCCCCTCGGCATCAGATGGGGCTATACCACAGTCTTTAAGTCTGTGGTACTCTCATCTTCAAGAATGCAAACGTGTGTAAGTCAATGGCATTTTCATCAACAAGAATTAAAAAAAAACAACAACACGAAACAAAACAAAAACAAACAAACAAACAAACAAACAAAAACCTGCGCCCCCAAGCCGCCATGAACGGATATTAGATAAAAGGAGAAGAAAGCGCTGCAAAGAAATAAGTTGTTGAAAAAAGAAATGAAGCCGTTATTGACAGAGTATTGAATGTTAAGGGGAAGTATCTGTGCTTCCCTTTTATGGTCCATTCAAGGATACAAGGGAGGTCACACGTGTCACCAGTCAGAGCTGTCAGCTCTGCTCTTTAATTATTAAAGAATAAACAGTCACACAAGTGCTGATAACAGTGATAATTGTGCAGAACAGCTTTTCCTTGGATCTTCTAAGAGATGTCATCACCCATTGATAAAGTGACCAAACAAAGCTATGTTGAACAAGTTATTGTAGTAGGGGAAAAAAGCACGCAGAGAGGTTGACTGTTTTTCCGTACTTACAATAACTTGACAATGACTAAAAAGGAATACATATAAACTCGAACAGGACAAAAGAAGACAGACACCTTTGTAACGTCGACCAAACTGGAACACAATAAACATTTATAACAATTCAATTCAAATCGAAACTAATCAAACGAATTTAAGTCTGCCAAACACAAATCACAACCAAAAGAAGATGTTCCTTGCTCGTTAAATCCTGTTTTGATCTATATTTACCAATATAAAACAAACAAACAAACAAACAAAAGTAATGAAACAGCGGTCCTGCACATCACTTGAATCGTCAAAGATGGGTTATCACAACTAGCTATGTGCTTCCCACGCATCGTACCTCATGTAATTGTCGTCTGACTAATGGGACAGAAGAGACACTTGTAATTCGACGGCTTGGGGATTAGAAATTCTTAAGACTCCATAACAATCCCAATTGTTCATCACTTTTAGAAGTGCACATGCACACCACACACACACACACACACACACACACACACACACACACACACACACACACACACACACACACACACACACAAACACACACACACACACACACACACACACACACATACATACACACGCACGCACGCACGTACGCACGCACACGCGCGCGTGCACGCACACACACACACACACAACACCACACACACACACACACACACACACACACACACACACACACACACACACACACACACACACACACACACACACACACACACACACACACACACATACATACACACCACAGACGCATGCGCGCACATACGCATGCACGCACGCACACACACACACACACACACACACACACACACCACACACACACACACACACACACACACACACACACACACACACACACACACACACATCAAAACCCCTCCATCGTTGATGATGTAGAATGTTATGTTACTCTGAGTTACCTCTTCCAAGGAAACCGTTCCCAAGGAACTTACCCATCCATGTTTAATTTTGCCGTCATGGTACCCACCCACAGGATAAAGTGTAAGAGTCAGGATGCATCCTGAGAAGGCTGCCTGTATCTCAAGCTCGCAAAATGAGGGTCATGATGCATCATGGCTTCAGGAAAAAGATCTGCCTTCCACGTCCATCAGCCGTCAGGATGAACTTCCGCAGCAAGTGTTTATAATTGATAAGAAAGCTCTGAAAGATCATCTTTGCCCAGGCACACTGTTGAGTCTTGTTACTCCACTAACCATTTGCTGCTCTACATGCACCAATCATAAACAGGTGAATGTGATGGAAGGTGTGTATGGAGAGGGAATGTGTGTGGTGTGTGTGGGGGGGGGGGGGGGGGGGAGGGGCACATAACACGTCAAAAATCCGAACGTTTTGTATGTAAATCTAAGACATTAAGATCTGCGAGAGGATGTCCATCAGTAAGGTAACACACATACAGTGCATTGTGAGTGTGAACCACTTTCAGAACAAAGAAGGTGATAGTGCAAAAAACGTACGAGGGTGGGGGCCCCACTGTTACAAAAGACAAAGAACAAGATGCGAAGCATATAAACGTACTCCCAGTTTTCCAAACCGATTATAAATCAGCCAAGTGCTTTATGAGATAAGAAATAAAGGCGAAATAACGGTTTTAACGGTTATTTAACCGATGTACACTTTTGAAACTGGTATTTTAGTCCTCACTGGGCTAAAGCCTGTGTACATACCAAATTTCATCCAAATCGGACAATATGTCAAGAATAACGGTTTTTAACGGTCAGAGTTTGAAACACTGCATGGAAGTGCCATTTGTGTGTGATAACCTTTCTATATACCAAATTTAGTTAAAATCGACCTATATATAAGAAATAACGGCAGAATAACGGTTTTTTAACGGTTGTTTAATCCATTTTCAGCATTACATCACTTACATATGGACAGAGGATCCGATTTGTCACAAGATCATCCATACCGCTTATAAATTGGCCAAGTACTTTCTGAGATATTCCATAAAGAAGAAAAACCGTTACAAGCCGTTACAACCGTTAGTAACGGCTATAACGGGGCAAACTAAAACATCAGGCATCATCCGTGACCCTTAATGAACATACCTGCTAATTTTCATAAAGGTCGGCCAAGTACTTTCTGAGATATTCCATAAAGAAGAAAAAACCGTTACAGGCCGTTACAGCCGATAGTAACGGTTATAACGGTAAACTAAAACATTGGGCATTATTTGAGACCCATAATGAACATACCTACACATTTTCAGAAAGATCGGCCAAGTACTTTCTAAGATATTCCATAAAGAAGAAAAAGCGTTACAGGCCGTTACAACCGTTAGTAACGGCTGTAACGGTAAACTAAAACGTCGGGCATCATCCGTGATCCATAATGAACACACCTACAAATGTTCAGAAAGATCGGCCCAGTAGTTTGTCTGGAGCGAGTGGAACACATTTTTGACCACGAACACACACACACACACACACACACACACACACACACACACACACACACACACACACACACACACACACACACACACAGAGCATTTCTTCGTTCCCATTCTAAAGTACTCCCTGTTCTTTAAGAACTGGGAGTACAAAAAAGGAAGCGCTAAAAAAAAAAAAAAAAAAAGAAAAAGAGTGGCGGAAAGTTGGAGACCCCCCCCCCCCCCCCTACACACACACACACACACACACACACACACACACACACACACACACACACACACACACACACACACACACGCACGCACGCACGCACGCACGCACGCACGCATGCACGCACGCACGCACGCACGCACACACACACACACACACACACACGCACACACACACACACACACACACACACACGAACGGATGCAACAGATACAATCTGGCGCATGCAACTATCGGTACAAAGACTTTGTACATTGTGGATCTGAGACATCCTCTTTCTGGAGAAAAAAAAAAAAAGAAGAATATTAGATCAACGATGCGAACATGCTCTCCAGCTTTCACTAAGGAGAAAGCGAGACCTATTTTATGAATGTTTCTCAGGTGATGACATGAGGATCAAACAAAGAGCCAGTTAGATGTTTTTGGACAATTAGAGACGACTCCACACCTTTCACGTACCAGAGCTCTGGGTCGTCTGGCCAGAACAGTCTTCGTGCAACACGGATAGGACATGCGGA
>CM031618.1:15273200-15288200 GCA_018398815.1 Conus ventricosus
CCAGAGGTGCCACATAAGAAGCAACAGAAAATCATGAAAGAGCAAAACAAGCTACATTTCTTGTGAAAAGTAGACAAAAAAGGTAACCTCTTAAGACACAAGTGCTGGGGGCCAGATCTTGGAATGAATCCACAAGGGACTAAATTACAATCAAAAAATAAATTCCAAGGATAAGCGCCGAGCACCATCCAGCAACTTCCAGAGCAGCTTGGTATTGCAAAGACTGCAAAATATTGAATTATGAACACAGCTTGCTCGCCATGTCTTAGATTAAAGAAATAGGGGGAGATACGCATTCATATCTGCAGTGGTAGATAATTCTGCCTAACTAACAGTATGTACTTGAGGGGGTGAATGGGGAAAAATAATATAAATGCTTCTCCAAATGAGCCTTCAGCAAGCTTATAGTCTCCAAAGGGGAGACAATCTCCAATGGGGAGGAAACTCACAACACATAACTCCTGGTCAGATACGATATTTCGAAACCTGATTGTTTCTCCTCAGTGACCGCGGAAAGTGGTAATTTGACTTCTCTGCCTTTTGGTTTTAAGAAGAATGCTATCCAGAAAAGGCTGGTGTGCAATACTGTAGTATGTTTGTTGGTTTTGAAAAAACAACAAGGTGCACTAAGAAGCAAAAGAAAATCATGAACAGTATAAAATGTAGGAGGCACAACACACACAACACACACACACAACCACACATCCACTACACACACACACACAAACAACACACCACACACACTAACCAATCACGACGGCACACACACACACACTCACACACACCACACACACAACACACACACACACACACACACACACACACACAAATACACACACACACACACACACACACACACACACACACACACACACACACACAAACACAAACACACACACAAAACGTACATTTGCATGCAGTACGCATGCATGCACACGTGTATGTGTGAGCAGATCTTATGTACTGTGAATGAACATACACACACAACCAAGGTAATTAATTGAATGAACATACATACACAACAAACGCATACAAACACAAACACATACAATGTACACAGTGTAGGCATTCCACCCACACATTCCCGCTTCCTTCTGCAAGGCCAGAGTACAGCTTCAGTGAGCAATGCAGTGCCAGTCTGACTCTCTGAGTCTGCAGTTTGTCAGGCAGAGAGCCCCAGCATTTGCATAGAGACTACACACAGAGAGCCACGAGTAGATGCGGATGGTGGATAACGTGAATAGCATCAAACAGGATGGTCATGTCGATCCCTAAACCGTACAGTTATGGCCAAACCTTGAGGGATTAACCGGACTAATGCATTCACTCATTGAGGGTGAAAAATATTAACCTCTTTTGCTTGGGTGCCTTATGGAAACGTGGAACCGCTTTATGTTCTGTGCCACAGAGAGACCTCAGAACTCAAAACTCTCAGAAGATGAGTTTTCATAAAAGGCCATTGCCCCTTATCAAGGGGTATATGGAGAACATTACAAAACATTATGCATTTTACAGAAAGCTAGAAAGACGGATAGACTTCTCTCTCACAAAGTCATGACTGATACGAGAGAGAGAGAGAGGAGAGAGAGAGAGAGAGAGAGAGAGAGAGAGAGAGAGAGAGAGAGAGAGGAGAGAGAGAGAGAGAGAGAAGAGAGAGAGGAGAGAGAGAGAGAGAGAGGAGAGAGAGAGAGAGAACTCAGAACTCAGAATATTTTATTTGACAGGCCACAGGCCCTATCAAAGTGAGTGAATAAGGTCAAAATAATCGGTACAAGCCACTCTTAACGAAAAACGCAGCTGAATTGTGTTCAAAGTTAACAAAGAAAACATTCATGAAGCAACTGCAGCATTAAGTACTCCGTTCCTAACAGCCATTGCTCTATAAATGAAATTACCAACACTCGTAATAGTAGTCTTAATAGAACAAGCTAGCAAATGGACATTTTGAATAGAGAAGGGTGTTTGTAATATTTAGCTGGAATCAACTCAAGCGCAACTTTTCGTACAAAGGACAAATCAGTAGAAAATGAAGCTCAGTTTCGGTGCTTCCTTACAGTGAGGACAGAAAATGTCATGGTTTCTATTGCGATTAGTATATCGTAAAATGTGGCATCGAAAAGGCGACATTCCTAACCGAAACTTTGAAAGTAACCTGCGGACGTTAACATGTTTAATTACACAGAGGTAGGAACTTTGAACAAGAGACTGGTTATATGACCGATAAGCATCGTACAATTCATGCGATTCAATAGCTGAATGCCAGTCTTGGATGTGTAACAATCACTTAACGTTCTTACATTCTACAATGAAAGCTTTCACATTGCCAACACTTTGCATTTCCCATAGAATTCCAAACCCGAATCTATAAAGAACATAGCAAACATTAGTTGTCCAGGTAATGTAATTTTGATTCTGCAGATGCAGCAACAATCATAGGCTTTTTTCGGGGAGTCTGTTATTATCCATACAAGCAACACGAAGCCAAAATCTGATGCATTTTGCATAAGTATTAACATAAAGAGGGTGTCTTCCAGATTCGCCATACACTAAGTGCCTAGGAGGTTTTTGGACTTACACCAAGAAATATTTTATAGCAGCTAAGTGCACCCTTTCAATTTGTTCTGGTTAGATGACAGTCCCCAAATCTCTGCTCCATAAGTTAAGATAGGCTGTATTTGGCAATCGAATAGCTTAAAGAAAATACCAGGGAATGTTCACCTATTGACCATAGCATTCTGTTGATAGCAGTTAATCCTTTCTTTGCTCTGTTTGCTAGGTCACACATAGTTGCTTGGAAAGATAATCTTGTAGTCAGTGTTATACCAAGATACTTATACATGTTAACAGCGGAAAGCTGAGCACCAGCCAAAAGTCCAATTTCATTCGAAGCAAGGTAACCCCCATTCCTGAATACAACAATATTGACTTTTCCAGATTCACAAGTAAATCTAAACGTTTTGAAGTATTATACAAGACATTCAGTTGGGTTTGCAAACCAATGCAGTATCAGAAAATAATGCACATCATCAGCGAATAACAGAATCAAAAGTTCAATGAGGTCTGGAGAAAGCTGAATACTATGTCTACTAAAAGTGTTAATATCTTTAGTTAATTCATTGATGAATAGTGAAAAAAGCACAGGTGAACACACCTCACCTTAATATAGTCCCCATGGGCATAGAAAAGTGTCAGTAAGGTCACCACTAGATCGAACAAAAGTCTTCACAACATTATACACACTTTGCAATGGTTTCAAGAATTTTCCATTAAGAGCATTAACAGAGAGAACCTTCCATAATTTATCCCTACTTACTAGGTCAAAAGCCTTCCTAAAGTCTATAAATGCGACATAGAGCTTCCTGTGTCTTAACAACTGCTTCTGAATCATTGCCAGTAAAGTGAAAATGTGATCTGTTGTACATCGTTTGTCACGAAAACAGCTTGCTTCTCCCCAAGAATGTTGTTCATTTCAATCCATTGGTTAACCTTCTATTGAGAACAAAGCTATATATTTTACTACAAATGTTCAACAAAGAGATTCCACGGTAGTTATCTGGACAATTCCCATCACCCTTCTTAAATAGTGGTTGCAAGATAGAGATGGCCAATCTTCCGGAAACAAACCCTCATCAAAAATTGTATTGAAAAATTTAACACGGAAAGGCATAATGACTTGTCTACTGTACTTATAAAAACTCTCCAATAAGCTTATCTGGGCCAGCTGCCTTATTACTCTTTATTGCTCGAATTGCAGCTTCAATTTCGGTAACAGGACAGAGAGAGAGAGAGAGAGAGAGAGAGAAGAGAGAGAGAGAGAGGAGAGAGAGAGAGAGAGAGATGAGAGAGAGAGAGAGAGAGCGAGAGGAGAGAGAGAGAGAGAGAGAATTATTAGTCCTAGGTCTGTTTAGTTCAGGCATCTCAAGGATGTACAGGGGACAGACCGAAAGAAAGCTGGATCATTTAGAAGTAGAGGGGGGGGGGGGGGGAAACCTGGCATCTATAATGCCTATTTACCATGTGGCCATTGTGGTGGTATGAATATAGAGTCAGATTTGTCCCCTCTCCCCATCATCTTGGGAGGTCATTCTCATGTGCTATTTTACCTGAATGAAGCCTTCGCCTATTGCACTAGCATTGGGTCGTACATCGGGGTGGAGGATCTCGTCAAGGTACTGACTGCATTCATGATGCCGTTCTGCAGCTACATCCAGGTCGGTCTTGACCTGCATGGAAATGCCACCCAAAAATGACTGAGCCTCTACCATAGCGGTTATGTTGAGCATTGTGAGCACTATGGAATCTTTCTAATAGTTGTCGCCACACCCTCCGACGTTAATCTGCACATTCCATCAAATCTGGACTCGTCGCTGAACAAAACAAGGGTGTAGTCAGCTGCAGTCCAATGACAATGGTTTCATGCTCATTGCAGTCTGGTTCGCTGATGATTTCGGGTCTAAGGAACGCAGATAGAGATGCTCTGGAAGCATGTCCAGCTTTGTGAAATGTTCTGCTCACTGTTTGAGTAGAAAGTTGATTGCTTGTTGCTGCTGAGGTTGTTACGCAGATCCGTAGCATTATTGAACGGGTGACGTCGAACTGAACACGGCGGAATCCTTCCTCTCTCTGTGTAGTGACGCGTGGTACCCCACCAGAATGTCCATGATGACCGTCCCTGTGTCCTGATTTGGATTCCGCATCCAAGAAACACTGCTCTGTGACACACCCAAAGCAGCTGCTACCCGGCGCTGGGAATGAGCCAGACTCCAGCATTCCGACCCTCTGGTCATATCTGCGTCAGGAAGACGTCTTCTCGTTGCTTGACGTGCATTGTACTGCATTCAGCAGCACTGAACTTGAACTGAATCGCTGTTGTGGACAGAACAGAGCAAGCTTCAAAAGCTAAGCTGAACACTGTCTACCTCTAATCTAGGGGGTCACTCTTTGCACGTGCCTTTTGCACTTGAGTTCTCTTGCCGACTGACTAAATTCGAGTTCACTGACCTCACGCACTGTGTCATGTTAAAGTTCAAATAATTTCTTAAACCACATTTCAATTATTTGCTATTTCTCTCGATGTTCAACAACTGATACCTAGCTAGTGTTGAGTAGTAGCCTCGCTTCTGTTTTGAACATATATAACTACACAGACATGGGGGCAACGTATGTGTCTCACGACACTTTAGAAACTTCATTTTACGGAGGCTGCATGGAGGATAGATTCAGTGAGATGGAGTTTTTGCCTTGGGACAATGCAGATAATATTGTCAGCGAACATGTAGAGAGTACTGTAAGCAGAATTAAGACCTGTTATTATAGCCTTTTGTGCAGGTATTGGCATACTGCAACTTCAGCAGCATAGTTGATTTCATTAGAGCTTGAAGGATCGTGTTAGCCTGCGCCTGTTTTCACTGTCTCTGGCAGATGAAATTTCCTGGTAATATCCTGTTTAGACAATTGTGAAATAAGTTTCGCGTCTAAGTACTATGGACTCCTGCGTACGTTTCTTTCAAACACCAACATTATAGCTTTTTATGGTGGCTCTTTTATTTCCCAGTGATGTCAGCAATGACTTCCTGTGAGAGATGTTTCTGTGTGCTCAGTCCTCTGAAGTACCATACACTGTTGCGTACAAGAACTATGGCTTTCATCATAGTAACTGTGTGCCTTGTGATTCTGAGTTTGTATTATATTGTGACATTCAGGTATCATATTAGCTGCATATATGAGTCTCACTACTACCTCACTGGGAAAAACAGAAACTTAAAGTTCTTGATAGTATCCAAAATCGTGTATTTAAGGACGATTTTACCGAAACTCCAGACTTTTTATTACAGGCACTATGTTTTCTGAGGTTACAATTCGTGCAAACAAACTAACAAACGAAAAAAGAATCACGCCATAATTATCTGGAAGTCTGCGTGGAAAAGAATAGGTCAGGGTAACACTGGATTTCTAGATTTAAACTGCTTTACACCTGACATTAGGGTGGATTTTAAGATGACTAGAAACGATTTATGTAAATGAATTATATACATGATATAAAATGAGCAAATCCAATGGACACTGATACGAACCAGTATGACTCTAGCAGTTTCTCTTGTCACATATATTTCTGCATATGCGTCAAAGTGCTGTTGAACGTCCCCACAAGACAATTGGATTTTGTGCAATACGATTTGGTCATTGTTCCTTTGGTCCTCAGGAGATGCATTTTGTGTATCATGAGACATGCGTGGAAAAAAACTCTGCTCGGAGTACACACGTAAAGCTATACCCACACAAAACGAAATCTGCAAAGTGCTTTTATCACTGTGGAAAAGTGGATCGATTTGAGCGGAATCGTCATAGCGTGTTGAATGGCATTGTCGATTAAGATGCACAGATGTCTATGAACAGAAGGGAATGAAAAGGGTCGAACCAGATTATTCCATTTTCGTAGAAAACAATAAAACACCTGAAGAACTTTCTTTGGGTTTCTTGACGTATTCCTCCCTAACCCCCCCCCCCCCTTCCCCGTCCCCCAACCAACACACGTTTTTGTGCACTTCAACTGCAGACTGTACAAGAATTGCAGTATTGACAAAATACCAGATGAAAATACAGGTGACATGAAAAGGCTTGAGCACTGCATTGGCCTGTGAGTCTGCAAGCTCGTGAAGCAGCGTCCAGTGTTACCTTGGGGATTTCTTGAATGGTTCGTAATCCATGTGGCTTTTGATCATTACTTCCTGGCCCCTTTAGGCACTGTCTTTTACTTTCAACATTTTGATTTGTAGCCAGATTGTAATGGTCTCTTTAGGCACTGTCTGTACTTTCAACATTTTAATTTATAGCCAGATTATGATCTACGGTTTCATTTCAGATTCTGATTTCTCCATTCTCTGGATGCTTTTGTTTGAGTTTTTTGTTTTTTTTTTCTTTTTTTTTGGGGGGGGGGGGAACACTTTTCATATGTACAAGTGGATCTGCTTGATTTTGGAGAGTTTCCTTTTCGTTTATATGGAATCCAGGGAAAAGTCTGGTGATCTCTTGAAAGAGTGAAACAGTTGCTGCTTGCTGGTCCTCCTGATCTTCCCTTTGAATACAAATTTAAGTAACAAGGCAGTGGCTGATGATATATTCTTACCACCACACTCGTTTGTAATGTAAGTCTGACTTTTGAAGGCACGTGTCTTAATCAGAACAGGTTTTATTTTGTTCCACTCACTCTTTGGAAATTTAAGTCATATGAACCCCGATTTTATCATCGTTCTATATACTACTCAAAAGAATTTAAGGGCCGCATTCATTTTTCATATGGTTTACATAATACAGCGTAGCATAAAACATGAAATGTTTAAGGCCAATTTATTCATTCAAAGTGTGACAAGTGCCTCACAGAAAACTGGTTTTGGCAATTGTTCGGTCGAATCTGTGTCAAAGGTGTTACACTGGTCCGCAAAAGAAGCTCAAAAACCACGAGAAAAAAGGTCGCAATTTGAGTGCGCCTAGCTGGCGCAGCAGTGTTCAGCTGTCTGAAAACCGCATTGCACATGTAAGCCGGACCTTTAATGAACACTTGTCAACCTGATTCGCTGACCAGTGGCTTTATTAAGGGCCGCTTCTGGGGGGGGGGGGGGGGGGGGTGTTCAAACATGCCACCAAGACGCAAACTCAGTGACGCTGAGAGAGGGATGGCCGTGGCCTGGCTACAAGAAGGCGTGGCGGTCCGAGAAGTTGGCAGACGACTTAGAGTAACATATTCTGTCATTCAAAGACTGAGAGACCGGTACAACAACTATGGGAGAGTTCAAGAAGCACGCAGACCTGGACGCCCCAGAGCGACCAACAGACGACAGGGATCGCTTCATCACCCTGGCGGCACTACGCAATAGAACCGCCACCGCCAACGTGCTCAGGGGGCAGCTGAGAGCAGCCAGCAACGTCCTCGTCAGCGACCAGACGGTTCGCAACCGCCTGCGTGAGGCCAACATGCGGTCAAGGCGTCGAGCATTGCGACCTCCACTGACCAGAGCTCACCGTGCTGCTCGTCTAGCTTGGGCTCAACGACGCCTGGCCTGGACAAGGCAGCAGTTGTCCAGGGTGCTCTTTTATGATGAATCCCGCTACACCCTGTCCTTCAACGACAGCAGGATTCGCGCCTAGAGGCGTGTTGGAGAGCGCTTCATTGACGCCACTGTTGCGGAGCTATGGTGGTGGGTCCCTGATGGTGTGGGGTAGCTTCAGTCTTCATCACAGGACACCCCTGCACAGTGTCCAAGGCTACCTGACCGGCGTAGCCTACAGGGACGACATTCTGGAGCCAATCGCATACCAGCTTTGCAGGCCATGGGACCAGGAGCCATACTACGGGACGATAACGCCAGGCCGCACAGAGCTCGGGTCGTACAGAACTTTCTCCAGCAGCAGCAAGTCACCAGGATGGACTGGCCTGCCCGCTCACCCGATCTGAACCCCATCGAACATCTTTGGGATGTTCTGGGCCGTCGTATACGCAACAACCACCCTCCTGCACACAATCTCGACGTCCTGTCCAGGAATCTGGAGCAGGAGTGTCAGGCGATCCTCAGAACACCCTCTAGACTTTGGTCAGATCCATGAGACAGCGGTGCCTTGACTGCATCAACGCCAATGGCGGTCACACACGATATTGACTCTTGACATTCTGACAGTCAGTTGTTCTGAATTTGCAAAATGGGGGTGTGTCCATGTCAATGAAATTTTCGCGATAATTGATTTGCCCTTCTTGATGCAATTGTGTCCAATCGATGATCAAATGATTGAATTAAATGTTTGTTGGTTGATTTCAGCTGTCGGACTTATGAGTTATTATTGGGGAGTGATGAACTGTGTGGCCCTTAAATTCTTTTGAGTAGTATATTTGACTGTCCTGCATCAGTCTGTAAGCATTTCAGGCTTGTGGGGTGGAGTCCAGCGTTTCACCTCATTCCAGTGCAACGAACATGGAATCTCTCTCTCTCTCTCTCTCTCTCTCTCTCTCTCTCTCTCTCTCTCTCTCTCTCTCTCTCTCTCTCTCTCTCTCTCTCTCTCTCTCTCTCTTTAATGCTGTACTCATATAAAAAAAAAAACCAACTAGTCTGTATGGTAAGTGCATAAACAAATGCATTAATACATAGATAAAGAAAGGGACAGAGGGAGAAAAAAAGTCTAACTCTATGTAATTTGAACATGTTTATAACATTTATCAGTGATGTCCATTACAAACAATATTAACAGGCTTTATTCTTTAACACCCGAGATTATGTGAACACTTGTCATTAAGAGATTGCAGCGCCCTTGTGATAAGATGGGGAAGACAGAGTGAGTTTCAGATATCACTGTCTGTCTTGTCTTGTTCCACACGGGATAGTGTACGTTCACTCAAGCAAAACGTTTCACAGTTTTGAAATATTCATAAAGTCCAATTCTTCTTCTTCAAATTGTATGTATACTATCTTGCCTGAAGAGAAGCTCACCAAACAAAGGGTAAAGGTGGAAAAGGTCTCGTTTGTTGAATTTAAACCAACATATCCTTATACTGTTTTGTGTTTTGTCTTGAATTTGTTTTAAAGCAAAAAGCAGGCATCATCTGCGTATTATCTAAAGGCCTTGGAAACTGAAAAACTGAAAGACTTTTTTTTTAGATTATAAAATCTAGTGTTTTGACTCAATTTCCAAATTTTGATTAATTGTAGTGTTCGAATGTAATTTGCCCAGGTGCATGTGTTCGGAAAAGCTTACTGTCGAAAACTTTCTAAGAAAGAAGGCAATCAATGTTGTGTCTCAAACAAATGCAGGGACATAACAGTTTCTTCGCCCATGAAAGTTCACTTGTTCATTTCTACCCAACCGAAATAAATGATTTTAATATCCTGTACCACGCCTGTACCACATCCACCCTTCTCCTTCTTCTTTTCTCTCATTTTCAAAGCTCTAAAATGAAGAGAGGAAGTGTTATCAGTTAACACAAAAATGCCAGAGTAATTTCAGGAAGAACATTTTGTTATGCAAATGTGTTCTTTCATAATTTTCAGCATATGTGCCGAGCGCATGTGTGTTCTTCTTTTGCTCTTGATCTCATTGCAGATAGGTCGGTGGCCTTTGCAATTAAACGATCAAAGTTTGAGTTTCAGTTTGAGTCTCTCTCTCTCTCTCTCTCTCTCTCTCTCTCTCTCTCTCTCTCTCTCTCTCTCTCTCTCTCTCTCTCTCTCTCTCTCTCTCTTTCTCTCTCTCAGCTAACATAAATACCAAAATCTCAAAATAAGCTTGTTAGTTTTTTAGCCAGTCTGATGACAACGTTTCTGCGGGGTGTAATGTCTGCAGTGTTACTTTCTTTGACAAAAGAGCAATGTGAGAGTGTGTTTTAGCACTAATGTTCCTGGGAAAAGGGACAAATACCACTAATGTATTCACGTCCAACACCAGCCTCTAAAGTGGCTCCGCCATGGAAATATAAGTTTCCAACCACAAAGAGGGAACGTGAAAAATGTAAACACAGAGCTCCGTACTGAAGAATGTCTTTGAATACTAGACATTATCATAATTATTTCCATCTGATTGCCCTGGCCCTTCTGTCCACAATTAGTGGCTGCTCAAATAACGAATGTGACCAAGCAGAACCTTGTTCCCGTTTCCTACACGCTGGTTGCCATGCTCTCTGTCAGTATTTCAGAGAGTATCAACAGTGCTACAGAATCTCTATATATAGACACTGGAAATACTGCAGAAGACACTCACATGTCTAATCATCTTCTGATGCTACAACCACTACACATGGCAGACACCATTAGTAAACATTGCTATCAACACCATTGGTGCACATTGTTTTGAACACCATTAGTACACAATGCTATGTCAAGGGTAGTAACGGCTGCGAGTGGCACACGGTGATATCGCTTAAAGTTTTGATGGATTTGGGAGAGTTTGTAACCCATTTGTGAATTCCATTCATCTTGCCAAAAGGTCTTTGACAAAAGCCTGACCTTTAGGTTTCAGATCAGTGTAAAGAGTTAGAGCATCTGGGCAGCTCTTTATTCGTGGCATTCTTGCCAAGTTGATCAACGTCTGCATTTCCAAGAATGCAGGGCAGACAGGGAAAAAGCAGGGCTGAAACGCCCCTCAACAGAGTTTTCTTCTCCTCCCCTCTCTCTCTCTTCTCTCTCTCTCTCTCTCTCTCTCTCTCTTCTCTCTCTCTCTCTCTCTCTCTCTCTCTCTCTCTCTCTCTCTCTCTCTCTCTCTCTCTCTCTCTCTCTCTCTCTCTTGTGGACCATTCGAGTGGTCAGCTCCGTGGCTGGAGAAACAAACAAACATTTGCTTAAGTTCTATTTCAAAACGGAGTGACTGCGGCCGAAAAAAAATTAAGCAAAATTTAGAAAGAGAGGAGGTTAGTTACCACCAAGGACACAGACAAACAGAGTACAGGACACGTCTTGTCCTGTACGTGATATCCAGAACAAAAAGAAATGCACTTTAAACAATCTTGCACACCAGAGATATCGATTATGACTACAACATATCCGTATTAGAAAAAAAAAGTACTATTCCAACATCATCAGAGAAAGCTGAAGCATTTGTACAAGCTTTTTCAAAAAATAACTTATCAACTAGACTACATACAAGTACCAAAATTTACAGAGAACTAGAGGAGAAAAAGGATACTTATTGTGATCCCACACTCTATCCAAACCATTACTTAAATGCAACTATAACATTTGAAGAATTTAAAGAAGCACTAATGTCATTCTCCTCGAATAAGACAGCTGTTGGATTAGATGGAATTTCATATCTATTGTTATGCCACTCACCTTTGTGCTGGAAGCAATTACTTCACTCGTTTTACCAAAAATGTTGGTTAAATGGATTTCTTCCTACTTTCTGGAAGAGGATAGTTGTAATACCAGTTCCAAAACAAGGTAAACCTAGGTCTGCAATTGATAGTTATCGACCAATAGCATTAACATCTCAAGTTGGAAAGCTATTAGAAAAGATAGTTGAAAAACGCATTTTACATTATTGCGAAAAGAATAACATAATTCCCAACAATCAAGCAGGTTTCAGAAAAGGTAGAAGTACAATCGATCACCTTGTAAAACTTGCACGTCATGTTAAACAACAAGTTGCTCGTAGAAAAAGTACACTTACTACTTTCTTTGACATCAAAAAAACATATGATAGTGTGTGGCATTCTCGTTTACTTTATAAGTTGAAAAATATTGGGATTAATGGCGCAATGTATCAGTTTATAAAATCTTTCTTAGCTGAGAGATCAGTTTGTACTAGGGTTGGTAAATGTTACTCTTCATTTAAAGATGTTGACATTGGCATCCCTCAGGGCTCCATTATTGCACCTATTCTATTTACAATTCTCATTCACGATCTTTCTGAGGTACTATCTAAAAATATGCATGTAGTGCAATATGCCGATGATATTGCAATGTTGATGAATACAAACATTAAAAAACAGACAAATAAGAGAACCATATTATACATACAAAAGCTATATCAAATTGAAATTGACAAACTAAATAAATATATGAACGAAAACGGACTAGAACTATCAGGAGAAAAAACACAATATTTAACAACGGTAAAAAATACCTGTCAAGAAGGTACACATTGGGCAAAAACAACTCTCAATAAAATTACAAGTAGTCTGCTAAATTAGTCATTCACTCCAACTTAATCGGAAAATCCAACATCTTAAACAGGCAGACAAATCATGGCCAAGAACAACAGTGCACTCGGTAACAATCGTGTGAGTCATGATACCATGCGATGTACTAGTTCATGCAGACTCCAGAGATGGACGAGTCAACATGACATCAGAAGGAATTGATACTGACAGTTGTCCAACATTAACTAAGCGTTGATCAAAGATCGAGTCACGTATATGAAACAGATGAGGCAGCTCAAATACCCTCGGTGCCAAATGCATTCTGATCTGAAACAGCTAGGAAGAAAGCTATCTTGTCAAAGTCTCACGAAAATGGAGCTAGGATTAATAGTCTCATAAGTCTCTCATCAAATTCAGTTGCAGAATGGAAAAAAACCAAGCCCTTAACAAAGGCACGAAGAGGTTTCTAACTGGATCTGGTCAAGAGTATACAAAAGTACTTCAAAAAGGAAATTCCTACAATATCAGTGTCATAGCCCTATGGTAAAGCCGCGAGTCATTAAGTACAAATCTGTCCAAGATTCATGTTCGAAAACACAGCAATACTGTCTAATTGAGGGAAGAAAAACAATTGACACAGAGGACATCGATCAGAACCGGTGTGTCCACCCTTTAGAGTGTCAGGAGATGGGCCGAAACACTGTTAAGGGCTATCTTTAGATCTTGTGCACGCTTCCGAGTTTTCTTACTAAAAATATGCATGTAGTGCAATATGCCGATAATTGCATGTTGATGAATCAAACATTAAACGACTAACGAAACTATATACATACAAAGCTATATCAAATTGAAATTGACAAACTAAATAAATATATGAACGAAAACGGACTAGAACTATCAGAGAAAAAACACAATATTTAACAACGGTTAAAAATCACAAGTTTTACCTCAACTTGTGCTAGAAAATAAAACTCTTCAATATTCCAATACTGTTAAATTTTTAGGTGTCATTTCACTCCTAACTTAAACTGGAAATTCCATATTGAATATCTTATAAACAATGCCAGACAAAGGCTATCTTTGCTAAAATAATCGGTGCAAATCGTGTGGTCAAGATACCCAAACTCTTGTACATCTTTCTATTAGTCTGGTTCGTTCAAAATTGACCTACAGACAGGAATTATATTTTTCAGTTTCTCAAACATTACTTAAGCGATTACAAAGTATAGACAGTAAAGCTATTAAAGTAGCCCTCGGTGGTCCAGTGCATTCTAATACTTTTAAAACATATACAGAAGCTAATCTCTTGTCACTTGATGATCAACGCAAACTAGCAACAGCCAAATATGTAATCAGAAGTCTTTCTCTATCAAATTCAGTAACAAATGAAATATTTCTTGATTCCAAATTGGATTTTCCTAAAAGGGCACAGAATATTTCTTACCTGCAGCCCATTCGAAATTATACTGATGATTTATTTAGAAAATGTGACATCAGTATTGCATCCATTTCAAAACCTCCAACTATGCCCAAAGTTCCTCAATGGGAGCATATTTCTCCAAATTTTGATATAGATTATACTACTCAAAAAAAAGAAGACAATATTAATTTGATATCAGTAGAAGCAAAGGAACATCTTGAAAACACATATGCACATCATCTCAGAATCTACACGGATGGTTCAGTTTTAGAATCTTATACAGGGGCTGGATTTGTAATTCCCGATTTAAAAGCAAAGAAATCATTTTGTTTAGGGAAGAACTTTTCAGTTTTCACTGCTGAACTATATGCAATTCTTATGGCCATATCTTGGATATCTGATCTTAATGTGGCAATTTACAGCATTCTAATCTGTGTCGACTCTAAATCTGTTCTTTATAGCTTACGAAATTGGGATGCAAATGTAAGGAAATACTTTATTTTTGATATAAAATTTATGATACATTCCGTTATGGCGAACGGAACTTTTGTAGAGTTTTGCTGGATCCCATCTCATTGTGGTATCTATGGAAATGAAATAGCTGATAAATTAGCAAAAGAGGGTGCTCTTAGAAAAAATCCATATAGTGGATTGAAAATGGATAAACATGAAATAGCTCAGTGGTAGAGCGCCGGACTCGTAATCTTGGTGATCCTGGGGTTGCGGGTTCGAACCCCCGCCGCGGCGGCGTTTCGGTACAGGGGATTTTTCCCTCGGAGTTAACATTGGTTCGGACTCCATTTCCCATACAGTCCTTCGAATGAGACTATAAACCGAGGTTCCGTGTGTGAACGCATGCATAAGATCTTGCACACACGTTAAATCCCATCACCAACTTTCGGAAGAGAAGGCCCTGGCCGTTGGTATGGATGACACGTTACACATAGCATGCACCCTGCGTGAAAAA
>CM031618.1:15293200-15295700 GCA_018398815.1 Conus ventricosus
GGAAAAGCAAAGATGAAGTCAAGAAGAGTTCGTCAGACACACCCAGCATGAACAGGCAGAGGTTCACACGATCCTGAAGACCCTGTTTATAGAACACCGCCATGTTGATGATGTTGGCTGGTCCACCAATCAGGTACAGGAATGCCAGTAAAAGGTCTTTCACTTTATATGTAGTTTGTTCCACCTCCTTACTGACTATCCCGTCAGGATTATGCCAGTTGAAAGTTGCGAATGATTGGTTCTGAATGGATACATTCCTTGCCCATGAAGTCCAAGACAACATGCAAGGACATCTCACCTTGAGCTATTGTAGAATTGTTAATACTCATTGCTCAAGATCTCATTCAAAACTGCATCGGGGAAGTTTCATACTTACATATCTTTTTTTTTCTGAACTCAAAATGTTGGTGACGCAGTGCAACAGTTTATGCGGGCATTGTTAATGCTGTTGATGATGAATATAGATGGATGAAAAAAAGGCGTTGTGAGTATATTGTATAGCTGTATTATTCAGACCTCAACAAAAAAAAGAAAGAAAGAGGAAGAAACATTACAAGGTACATTCATTTTTTGCACGCAATTTAGACAAAGGTCTAAACGGCTCGTGTTTTGACATGTAATTCGTTTGTCTGTTTCGTTTAGCAGGAGGGGTAGGGTTTTTTTTTTTTTTTTTTTTTTTCAAATTTAATTCAGTTTCCACCTGAGGTCACGTCCCTCTAAAACTGATTGTATTATCGAGATTTGAAAGGATTGCTAACGACGTAAAAATCAGTACGACATTCATACAAATTAAGATTTCCCTGGTCGTTTACGAGTTAACCATGACGTATCTTCAGTTTCTTTCGTGTCACTTGTAAAAACAAAACAAAAAAGTCCATCATTTTCCATATCACATATTACTGCTGTAGAATATATTATCTGTTATGAGGTCGAGAGGTCTTTTTGGTAGCTATTTAAACACCTTTTTTTGCTGGCTACGAATTCATGTACGTTTGCGCATAGACCAACCTGTTGAGCTTTTAAATATTTACACAAGATAATATTTTGTATACTTTGATAACAGAGTAGGAATTTGTCTACTTTAAACATTTACGAGGCATTTGTTGGGTTTCTTCATTATGTTGTATACAGGGCATCTGTAATGTTAATGTGTCACGAAAGATCCGATTATTGCAATTCTAATGAGCTGTTAAATTTCTAGTATTCCGTACTTCCCGGGGGTTACTTCTATTGATAGTGATTTTTCTCTTTTTTTTAAAATCTCAATGTGGGAAGTATTCAATGGCCACTTTTGAATTTGTTGGTTATGGATAGGCGTGACATATGTCTTTGTTTTAAATAAAAGAGCGCCGATTTGGTCCAAGATGCAAATAGCTGTCGTATAATAATGGTCGTTCTGCTCACGTCTTACGAGCGCGTTTTTTTTGTCAAAATAACCCGTTTTAACAATTTCATAGATTCTCTTTCTTGATTTGTTTCATCCTAATTTATCAGTTTCATTTTACAGATGTATCTAATGCCCCTTACTCCTGTGGTCTCAACTTTTTTACTTTGGGAAAACTTCGGCAGAGCTGATTTCAGAAAAGTTTTAGTAGAGCAATCGTTTTGATATAGATGATTTGCATATTTGGGTTAGTGTATTTTTATTTTATGCTTTGGCCAAATATTTTAAACATACACTTTGTTAAAACATATGTTGTATGAAATATTATTTGGTTTGTTTATGACTTATGTCAGCTTTAATTATTTCCATGCTTACCTTGTGATATAATCATTTTCCAGACCTTTATCCATTGTTTTCATTTTTATTAGTTTCCTTGCTACTCAGACTTACTGTTATCATGTATTCTGATTGGTTGCCTTCTGGAATAAAGGTTGAGAGCTGTGGGGTCTCTATTTTTTTTTAAATTAATTTCAGTCTTGCACATTCAGTTAATTTACTAAAATGGTTGGTATCCTTCATACGACGAAAAGACATGTATATGTCATGACTATGTAAGGTTTCAGGGCTTCATTTTAGAAAGATGCCCTGCATATAACAACTTAAAAAAATATGTTATATTTTTATAATAATAAATGTAATAATAAGATTCATTATAATAATAATTTTTATAATATTTATAATAAATAATAATTAAAAAAATATATAAACCGCCAGAGGTTGTGTTATTGTCAGCCGTAAAAAAAACCAAACCTGGTCCCTATTTTCAATCGGACTATCGCCTCATGTCAGGGGCTCCGTTGCTTGCGCTTTGCGTAATGGGGATCTTTAGCTGCATTTACATTTCTTCTTAGTTTCATTTCGGTGATATAATTCAGGCGGTTGTCCTTCAAGTTCCGTGTTGGCAAGTATTTTGTCTTCCCTTTGTCTCTGTAAATTAATTTGTTTTGTCCAAGACAGACCTTGTGCATCTATCCTACCTCTTTTCCCATGTCCATAATTATGTATAAATCCTATTGGTGTTTGGTATTTTTGGTTGAATTTTTTTCTTGTCCGTGG
>CM031618.1:15300700-15330700 GCA_018398815.1 Conus ventricosus
CCTTGGTGGTGGAGACACCACAGAATTATGGGACTGTGTGTGTCTCTATTGACACCAGAGCACAGACCACAATTAGCCGTTTGGTCATCCCTTAGAGTCGATCCAGCGGACGAAAGGCATAGGAGTGCAATACAAATAAATGTGCTTTCAAGGAGGAACTATGATGGCTCCCTTCAGGCAGCTAGTGTAGGGTCTTCGCTATTTACAATATAATTTCCCCCATTGTCTCCATATTCAATTTTTTGTAAACTTTTTTTAAAGTTCAAATGTTTGATAAGTCTTTACTATAAGCCATGAAGATTTGCTAACCTGCACTTGCTTTCCCCCAATACTTACTGTTCAGCAATATTTCTGTTATATATAATATATATATATTTTATCTATATATATTATAATATATATATATATATAATATTTATATATATAATATATATATATATATTGTTAAAAATATTTTTAACAGTGTTGCTCCCCAATGGGTTGGAGCACCTTTAGATTTTTTTAAGGACACTTTTATATTGTTCATAATATATATTTATGAGGGGAGACACGGCTGAATGTGTCTGTGCTCTTGGCGTCAACAGAGACACACCACTGTCCATAATTCTGTGGGTTGTTCTCATCCACCAAGGGTTCACATGAATCCAACAAGCACCCAAAAAACAGCCTGTGAAAGTTGTAAAATAAAAGAAATGAAGTGCGGAGAGAAAAAAACAGTTGCTGTAAAACTAAACTATTATGCAAACAGTATATAAATGTAGGGGACGTGCACACACACAAACACACACACACCACACACACACACACACACAACACACACACACACACACACACACACACACACACACACACACACACCACACAACACACACACACAGCACGCACGCACGCGCAACACACCACACACACACACACACACAAACACCTCCACACACAATCACCACACACATATATATATTTATATATAGATAGATAGATAGATAGATAGATATATATATATTTATATATAGGAGGAGAGAGAGAGAGAGAGGAGAGAGAGACGAGAGAGAGAGAAGAGTGAGGAGAGAGTGAGAGAGAGAGAAGAGAGAGAGAGAGAGATCGTAAATTTAAAATGCCTAAAATAATTTTTTGAGTGCTCAAACCCTTGGAGCGAGCAACATTAAACCATGGGTATGGGTCTTGATTTATTGATGGTGGCATGGTTACTTTTGGTGTGTACCGTTGGGATTCTTGTATGGTTTATATATGTGATTGGTGAGTTCCAGTGTTATGTTAAAGTAGTTCAATTACCTTTTTGTTTGCTTCAAATGGTAATCTTTAAGTTGTGGATTGGAATATTTTGCATTAGTTCTTTCTTCTTGTTTTCTATGGTTCTGGGATGTTGGTTGAGCAGCAAGGCCATCGTCTCTGTATAGTCGACATGTTTCCGGCGAGTTTTTTCTTGATGTTGGATCAGCATGAATAGTCCGACCAATTCACATGTTTCTGCCCCATCATATGTCCCATGGTTACGTCGAATGTTGTGTTTTCTGTTGGTTTTCTGATCCAGGTTTCATTTTGCTGTGTAGTATGTTTTATTGGTGTGGAGAATGATTGTCCATTTCTGACCCTGTTTGTCTGTTGTGGTTACTGCAAAATGCAGGGCTTTGGTGAGTAGTTCCTCATCTATAGATGGTATAAAAGTTCTACTATGTCAAATGTGATGAATAGTATTACTTTGTTTATTGAGTTTTTTGAACCATTGGTAACTTCGTATGTGTTCTTCCAGCGGGTTGTATTCATAGTTTGATTTTACGTTTCTTTATTATTTGTTTCCAGAATTTTACTTGGCTTATTTTGCCCTAATTCAGATTTGGATTGGGTTTTTTAGTCTACATGATGGATTCTTATGAAAATTGGGCTTGTGGTCTTTTTGAGTGTTTGAAAGCTTCATTTTGTGGTGTCGCTCTATCTTGTCATTAGGTCTTATGCACTCTGCAAGTTCTTTTTCTTTTAGTGTGGTTCCTGTATTGTATATTTTTGGTCGGCTTTTTGTAGTTTTTCTGGATGTTTTTGTCAAGGAGTTAGAGTATTCTTCCCTTTGGTTCATTTTTTGTAGTAATTGCTAGTTTTATCTGCCTTCACATATATTTTTTTGTCATTTTGTTCTTTTTTATTTGTTTTTTAGGCTTGTTTGGAACCGTTGATTAGATTTTTTGAATTCTATATTCGTTATCATTCTTTTCATTTGATCTTCATAGGGTTTCATTTTGTGTATGCCTGGTGGGAGATCGCCATAATTTTGAATTTCGTAGGTGTTTTGTCTCTGTTTTTTGCATTTGGGTTCAGAAAAAAGAATGTTTTCCATCTCTTATTATGTACAAACTTTTCTGTTTGTTCTATTAATTTTTTTTATATGTTTGCGGATTTGAAAAAGGTTAGATTTATTGGTTGACTGCATAAAATTGGTTTCCTCCAGTTTTAATCCTTCAGACACAGTGCTCAACTGAGGAGCGATTAAGATCAGTAAATTTAAAATGCTAAAATTATTTTTTGAGTTCTCATCCCCTTGGGGTGCAAACATTATTAAAATAAGTTAAAGAGGAGTCTTAATAGTATTATCTCCAAAATTCGTTTCAAGGGCGTGTTGCGCTGTCATCAGGATGGTTTTGGTTTTTTGGTTGCCCACCGCGAATGTTATATAGCGTGTGGGCTCCGTTTACGGTTGTTTGCACGTGCGGGTTGGCTGCAGTGTTTTGGAGGGTTCAGGTTTTTGTTTTGGGTTAATTGTGTCACTAACATCGATTTCAATTTAGCTGCAGTTGTTGTATATTGCTGTTTTGGTGTTTAAAGTTGCTAAGGGTGGTTGCATAGTATTAACCATTTGTCAGTTAAACATGGATGACTTTTTGAAAAATTGCTGTATGGTGATGCTCTTTTTAGGATTTTCCAGGATATTTCATTGTAGCTTGTTTTAGAATACAACCTCTGGAAGACACATACGAAGTTATCTAATTGTTCTCAAAAATAAACTCAATAATAACAATGTATTACTATATTCAGCAATTTGAGATAGTAGACTTTTACCCATCTATTCTATGCGGAAATACTCACAAAGCCCTGAAGTTTGCCAGTAACACACTGACATAACATGGTCGATATGGAATCATATCCACACCAAGAAAACATTACTACACAGAAAAAATGAACCTGGATCAGAAAAACCAAACAGAAACTCAACATTCGACGTAACCCATGGGATCATATGTTGGTGCAGAAACATGTGAATTGGTCGGGACTATTCATGCTGTCCAACATCAAGTAAAAACTCGGAAAACAAAGTCGGACTATACAGAGACGATGGCTTGCTGCACTAACCAACAATCCAAGAACCATCGAAAACACGAAGATAAGAACTATAATAATAATTATTAATATTATTAAAATAATAATAAGTAAATAATAATAAAATTAATAATAATAATTATAATAATAATATAATAATAATAATATTAATAATAATGAATCTTATATGCCGCCTAATCTCGGCTTGAGGCTAAGCTCTAAGCGCGTTACAATCAACACTAGTTTACACATCGGCTGCCTACCTGGGTAGTGGACTGAAGTGCTGCCAGTGGCGCCGTCATTCAGTCGTTTCCCGTGTATCATGGTCGGTATCGTTCAAAATCGCATCACTCATTTTCCATACTTCCTTCATTCTTCCATATCCCAAGCAGGGTGCATGCTATATTGTAACGTTGTCATCCATACCAACGCCAAAAAAAATGGCCCCTACATTTTTCGAAAAGTTGGTGATGGGATTTTACGTCGGTGTGCAAGATGTTTTGCGTCGCGTTCATACACGGAACCTCGGGGTTATAGTTCATTCGCAAAGGACTTTTGTATGGGATATGGGAGTCAGAACCAATGCTAAACTCTGAGGGGAAAAATCACTTATGCAAAAATGTCCAAAAAAAAAAAAAACTTAAAGATTACCATTGAAGAAACAAAAAGGTAGTGAACTACTTAGACATAGCACTGGATCTCAACAATCACATTTATAAACCATACAAGAAAACCCAACGTTACACCTCTTTATGAGACACACACAAAAAGTAACCAATCAACACCTATATTTAAAGGACCATACCCTGGCATAAACAGAGACTATCATATCTGTCTTGCAATGAGAGAGTGGACGACAAAAACGCAGAAGAGAACCAAAAAAAAGTGTGAAGTAACGACGATTTATGCACAGACACAAAACAGGACAAGAAATTTTCGGCAAAATGCCTTCCTCAGCGACAAAAAAATACAGGACTTAAAACATGCACAATACTACCCTTGTGAAGCCAATGTGTGAAATGACGAGATGTGTTCAACAATGCAGCAGTAGAATACCAGGAGGCACTACAAACAACAGCGGATACAATTACAAATTACATACAACCCAGAGAACAACACAAATAAAAGCAAGAAAATAGGAAAGAAAAATCATTATATGGTATCCCCCCCCCCCCCCCCCCCCACCCCCCCCCCCCCCCCCACCCCCCCCCCCCCCCCCCCCCCCCCCCCCCCCCCCCCCCCCCCCCCCCCATACGACGGGAAACTCAAACAAAATAGGGAAAGATTCTTCAAAATCCTAACAACTTCATTTCCAAAAGAACACAAAACTGTCCAATATTTAACAAAAACTACTGTCCAAACTATCGTACTCATATATGCCCAACCTCAAAACCTAATTGACGCATCCAACAAATGAAATTCAACACCGCAAAGAAGTGTGTAGAAAGGAAATCTTGCAACTGGCACCAGAAAGGAGCAGTGCCACTAAACAATAAATGTCTTCACAACACCATTGTATACCAGGACTACTGTGACATCAGAAAATGAAAAAGAAAACATAACATAGTTTACACTGAAAAACTAAAACCAGATATGCAAACCAACAAACTGTCATTTATTAATGAAAAATTATAAAAACTAAACAGAAAATGAGCAAAATATATCTGGAAACTTAAAGACGCAAGCAAGCTACAATAATCATGGGTAAATCATAAAAAGTGCATCACCATACAGCTAATGTTTCAAAAGGGTGCAACCTACTATGTTTAACTGATAAAATGGTTAATACTATGAACACCAAACTTAGCAACTTTAAAAACCAATAACAGAAATTGTAAACAACTGCAGGCATAAATGGAAATCGTTGTTGTGAACACACCAAACAAAAACCTTGAAAGCCCCCCCAAATCTCGTGCAGCCAACCCGAACGTGCAAAAAACCGCAAACGGGGCCCTCACGATATTAAACATCGGCGATGGGCAAACCAAAAACCATCTGTGAAAAGCGCAACACGCTTGAAAAAATTTGTAGATAGTTTTAAGACTCCTCTTTTAACTTGTTTAACACACACAACCACACACACACACATACCGACACACAACACGGCTCACACTCGCACTACACGACACACCACGCACACACAAGCACACAAGCACAAAACACTCACACCACACACACCACACACACACACACACACACACACACACACACACACACACACACACTCGTTATGATTATCAGGATTACTGTTGCAACGTTAGTGAGAAAGAGAGAGAGGAGAGTGAGGAGGAGAGATGAGGAGAGAGAGGGAGAGGAGAAGAGAGAGAGAGAGACGACCGAGAGATGAGAGAGAGAAGAGAGGAGAACGAACGAAACGAACGAAAATGTTTGTTTTTATGAGGAAAAGTTTTAAAGCAACCAGACAGTGGGCTTTTTTTCATCAGCCCTCAAAACAATAAATACATGGTAGAAATCATTGCATCGATGCATAAAATCAATAAACAACAATGAATACATGAATTTAGAATATGAGAATGCACATATAGCTAGAGGAAGAGAGTGTGGAAGAGAGGGAGGGATGGAAAGCAACTCAAAGAGAGAAAGAGCGTGGGGACTGGGAAAACGAAGAAAGAGATGGAGTCTCTGACTACAAGGAGAGACAGAAAGAAGAAGAAGAAGAAGACGAGGGGGAAGAAGAAGAAGTAGAAGAAAAGAAGAAGGAGAAGAAGAAGAAGTAGAAGAAAAGAAATGATGATGAAAAAGAAGACTAAGGAGATAGAGGAGGAGGAGGGGAGAGGAAGAAGCATATAAAAAAATTGGCACATGACAACTACAATGAAGAAGAGTGGTAAACATCAAGTCATGGAATGAAGGGGGAAAATCCCCCCCAAACAAAAGCTCACAGACACCAGCAATGCCCAACTCGGCAGCAAGAGCAAACAATTCCATACCGCCCCCCCCCCCCCCCCCCAACTTCAAGAACGACAAGAGAAGGAAGAAGGAGATCAACATAGGATGACAAATACGAGAGAGAGAGAGTGAGGGATGAGAGAGAGAGAGGGAGAAGAGAGGAGAGAAGAGAGAGAGACGAGAGAGAAGAGAGAGAGAGAGAGGAGAGAGAGACAGAAGGGAGGGAAAGGGGGGGACAGAGACAGCCAGATCGACAGAGAGAGAGTGAGGTGAGTGAGAGAGAGAAGATGGAGAGAGAGAGTGAGAGAGAGAGAGGGGGAAAGAGAGAGTGAGAGAGAAGAGAGAGAGAGAGAGGAGACGAGTGATGAGATGGGAGTGTGGAGAAGAGATGAGGAAAGAGTGAGAGAGAGAGACCAAAATTTGCCAACAACACAATGACAATACAATGAATAAAGGGTATATCAAAAATAAGTCATGCAATAAAGGAGAATGAGCTGAAAACACTGAAAAATACCATCACAGCACCCCCCCTCCCCCCCCCAACATTCAAAAACAAGAAGAGAAAAGAAGAAGGAGTTGTCATCATGGGATAAACAAACCCGACTCAGGGACTTTTGTTTTCTACTTCAGTTAATTAATAACGGAGTGATTCCTTTCTTTGAAATGTTGAGACTAATATTAACGTCGATTTTATTATTAATGAGCATTCACAACAACTCCATGAGTAAAGAAGACTAGTTTAAATAAGTTCCATTCGGGTCGCGGCGAGTAATATCCTAGACGAATGGTATTACTCTTTGTTGGTATCATATTAGTAAGGGAGTGTGGTGTCTCTTGCGGACAGTATTTTGAACATGAAAGGGAACAGCTTTGTTTATACTTAAATTCATTTTTAATGCCAAAAGATTCAATACATTATAATTCAGACGCTAACAGCGTCGACGCTCTTTAAAAGAATCATTTCATCGCTCGTCTATGTGGATTACTAGAGGTTCATGATATTTATTGCTTGCGGAAATCCCAAACAGTTGAAACTAATTTATGTAAGATTCTATTAAGATCAGAAGAACATTTTTTCGACTGTGTTGATTCAAGAATTTTTTTTCACTTTAGAGAGTTGATAGATCTTTTAGAGATAATGTGATTTCTTGTATTATGATATGACCATGACTAATTATTTTCATGACACTCCAAGAAATTTTATGGCTATTGTTTCTTCAATCTTTTTGTCATTTAAGTTAAAGAACAGTTAAATTATCAGGAGATTTTGAAGTTTTTGTCGAGTTGTTTTAAGCATGAATTTCGTTTTCTGTAGATGTGGAATACCATGCTGATTAGTTAAGACACAGTCGCTAAGTGGTTATTATTTTCATAAGAGATGTTGAGACCTCGGCGTCATTGGTGCTACTGTTGTGTAAGTTGGGTCGTCAGCATATAACTCGAATTCTGCAGTACGAACTAATGGTATTCGTTATTGGTAAAATTGAAAATAAATAAAGGACTTGGACGTTCCTTTCGGAATCTCACGTAATCAACAGGCAATGCAGATGATATTTTTCACACTAAACGTTACTGATTGTTTTTCTACAGATAGGAAAGATGACAGAGTTTTAGTTGAGTATGACAAACGATAGATCTTAGGTTTTTTTTTAGAAGGGAGTGCATGGTCTGGTACATCTTAGGCTGTTGTGAATTCAACTAATGAGAGCACCTGTGAGTTTTGTCATTGTTGGTATTAGTCAACCATTTGTATTCTAAGGTTGTCTGTACGGTATGGCCTTGTGAAGTTTGCTATGAAACTGAATTGGTTCGGTGTAATGTTTGCAAAATTGAAATTGTTGAGTGAATATAATTTGTTTATGTGTTTTTTCTAAGGGTTTTAGACAAGACAGGTGATAGAGAAATTGGCTGTTATTAGAAGGCTTCTGAATGGTATCATGTTTTATATAAGGGAATAATTTTTGCAACTTTAAATGCCTTTGGGAATTTTATTTTTTGGAGTTGAACATGTTGTAGATGTACGTAAGGGTTTCAGACATAAATGGTGCGAGATGTTAGAAATTTTACTAACAATACCCATCGAGTCCTCGTGAAAGTTTGCTTTAAATGTGTGAGTGCTGTATATTCATGCCACTGCCATTTAAAGTACGTGTGTAAATCAGAGGAAATGTCTTTTGTAGTTACAGGAATTCACGGACAGTCTCTAAGTCGTTAATAGGGCAGATTTACTCATTTCCGGCTTCCAAGTCTGCACTACCTATTCACAGAAATTATTGTTGACTTGATGGTCTGGCGACATATTGCTGGACTGATATAGTTTTAGAGGCCGTGGACTTTATTATTGGTTAATTGATTTATGGCTCTTTCCAAATCGACTTACTGTCAGGTTTTTTGACGACACACAAGATTTGAAAGTTGTTCATTTTTAGCGCAGTTTTAATATGTAACAAGATACCTTTGTTTATTAATTCTTCTTTTTGGTCCGTTTGAAATAGTAAAATCTCGTAAGTCCCATGAGAGTGTTTCACATTTTCTTTGAGCAAAGGGCACTTTAGGGTTACTTCTTACAGTCTTGTTTCTCAAAGGTGCCATGTTTGTCGTAAACATTTAAAATTGTGATACCAAATTCGAATGCTTCGTCAGGATCGTAAAAAATGATTATTACGTCGTGTATGTGTGAATTCTTTAACTCAGATAAAAATTTATTGGAATCAAACAGGAAACACTTCTGTATTTCAATTAAAGTGTGACAATTTTTTGGAACTTTCTTTAACCCTTTTTTTATCCATTGTTATGCTTATGAGGAAGCATGTCACTACATGAATAATTCGGTGAACAAATTTCGCTGTATTTGCATGCTTCAGAGGTATTAGATGATGGTTCGATAAGTGTTTTTGGAAGAGGCTGTTATTCTTGTTAGCTTTACGATTAATTGCGAAAGGTGTGAAAAAAGTTTCCGTCCATTTGTATCCAGGACTTGTTTGGCTTCAAAGATCAATGTGGAAATCGCCAGTAATGTTAATTTCATGGGTAGTGGATGCATAAATCCTCTATTGTGTGACAGAAGAGTAAAGTTATCACGCCAAACTGCACTCTCTCTGCAGGATTCTGTACACAAATCCAACGGAAAGAAGGTTTAGAGGTTTGATTTAATTTGTATCCATATGATTCTATGTTAAATTAGTTTGTAGGATTAATCCTTTTAAAGTTAACACTTTGATGGATGAGTTAACGAAACCTGTATCCATAGGTCGTGTTGGGTCTTTTACGCATGATATTGTATCCTGGTACATTTAGTCAGAGTCGCTTATATGTTTTGACAATCTAGATCTGCGAAACCAAATTACATGGAAAATGTTGGCAGAAGTTATCTAAAATATGGGATATTCAGTCAATTTATTTATGATATGATTTAATATTCCAGAAAAAACCAACTCTAAAGCCCATCTTTTAGTTGGCCATGTCCTGAGGGTATTAGGCATTGTAGCCACAATGAATACAAGAAGCAGGTGTCAGATTACAATCGTATCAGAGTAACGTATACAAAATTGAAGAAATATACCCACTTTAAGTGCAAACTGCACCGTTAAATTATCTAAACAAGTGGCTACGCAAACAAAAAAAAGTGGCAGTCAAATGGTGTGTACAAATGAATTATGAATTTATGTACACAAACATTCACAAAAAATTTGTCAATAACACAAAAATAGGCACAAATCCGTCACAATTAGGAATGTATGATGTTATTTACAGTGAATATCAGTGGAGAGAGAGACGAGAGAGAGAGAGAGGAGAGATGAGAGAGGAGAGAGGAGAGAGAGAGAGAGATTAGAGAGAGAAGATGAGAGAGAGAGAGAGTGAGAGAGGAGAACGTTTTTTGTTGTTGTTCAGAAAGCGCTTACTGCACTGGTTTTTGCGTGAGGGTGTGAATTTGTGAGCAGATTCTCATGTACTGTGAATGAAAATACACACACCACATAACAAAGTAATTATTGAATGATTATTCATACACAATCAACGCATACAAAACATACACAATCAATGTACACAGTGCCGGCATTACCCCCACACATTCCCGCTCCTTCTGCAAGGCCAGAATACAGCTTCAGTGAGCAAAGCTGTGCCAGTCTGAGTCTCTGAGTCTGCGTTTGTCAGGAGAGGAGTCCATCTTTTGCTTAGAGACTACACGCAGGGTGCCACGAGTAGATGCGTTGTGGATAACGTGTTTAGCATTCAAGCAGGATGGTATTGTCGATCCCTAAACCGTACAGTTATGGCCAAAACCTTGAGGGATTAAACAGGACTAATACCTCCACTATTGAGGGTTGGAAAATATTAACCTCTTTTGCTTGGGTGCCTATGGTAAACGTGGAACCGCTTTATGTTCTGTGCCACTGAGAATCTCAGAACTCAAACTCTCAGAAGATTGATTAATTCAAAAAAAGGCATTGCCCCTTATCAGAGGTATATGGAGAACATTACAACAACATTATGCATTTTGCAGAAAGCTGAAAGTCCGGTTGGACTTCTCTCTCACAATGTATTGACTGGTCGAGAGAGAGAGAGAGAGAGAGAGAGAGATGAGAGGAGAGAGTAGAGAAGAGAGAGAGAGTCGAGTGAGAGAGAGAGAGAGAGATGAGAGAGAGAGCGATATGCTAATTATTAGTCCTAGGTCAGTTTACGTTCAGGCATACTTAGGAAGCTACAGGTGACGTACGGAAAAATGCTGATCATTTAGAAGTAGAGACGGGGAAAATGACTTCTTTAATGTCCTATTTAACCATGTGGCCATTGTGGTGGTATGAATAATAGTGTCGTTTTGTCCCAATCTCCCCATCACCTTGAATGGTCATTCTCATGTGCTATTTTACCTGAATGAAGCCCTTCACCTTATTGTACTAGCATTGGGCTCATACATTAGGGGTGGAGGATCTCTTCATGGTAGTTGACTGCATTTCATGGTGGTCGTTCTGCTGCACATCAAGTCGGGTTTCACCCGCATGGAATATGCCGCCAAAACCATGACTAAGCCTCTACCAGCGGTTGGTTGAGATACGCGAGCATCCAGGATTCTTTCTCCTGGTTGTCACCACTCCTCCGAGTTGATCGGTCAAATTCACCATTAATCTGGGACTCGTACACTGAACAAACAGGGGTCCAGTCTGCTGCAGTCCAAGGTCAATGGTTTCAGTCATTTGCTGTTCTGGTTCGCTAGATGGTTTGGGTCTAAGGAACGCAGATAGGGCGATGCTCTGGAGGCTTGTCCAGCCTTGTGAAATATTCTGCTCACTGTTTGAGAGAAAGTTGATTGCCTGTTGCATGCTGGAGGTTGTTACCGAGCACCGTAGCTATATTGGAACGGGTGACGTTCGAACCTGAACACGGCGGAATGTCCTCTCTCGTGAAGTGACGAGTGGATGCCACTGAATGTCGCATGATGACGTCCTGTGTCTGTTGGATTCCGCATCAAAGAAACACTGCTCTGTGACACACCAAAAGAAGTGCTACCGGCGCTGGGAAGAGCCAGCCTCCTGGGGGGAAAACCCCCCTTTATTGGCTTCTGGCGTTCACTTTAAACACTTCTTATACGAAGGCTGCATGGAGGATGGATTCAGTGAGATGGAGTTTTCTGCCTTGGGACAATGCAGATAATATTGTCAGCAAACATGTAGAGTAGAGAGTACTGTAAGCAGAATTAAAGAACTGCTCTCATGCCGTAGCCATTTGAGCAGGTATTGGATACCTGCCAACGTCAGCCAGCATTTGTTGTTTTCATCAGAGCTTGAAAGGGATCGTGTTAGCCTGCGCCTGTTTTCACTGTCTCTGGCAGAATAAAATTTCCTTGCTATTATCCTCTTTTAGACATTTGTTAAAATACGTTTCGCGTCTATTACTATGGGACTCATGCGCTACGTTTCTTTCAAACACCAACATTATAGCTTTCTATGGTGGTCTCTTTATTTCCCCAGTGATATCAGCATGACTGCCTGTGAGAGATGTTTTCTGTGTGCTCAGTCCTCTGAAGTACCAGATGGGAACCGCCGATTTGTCGTACACGCCGATTTGTCGCAGTGCGACAAATCAGCGGAAAAAGGGGTGTGCTGAACGACGATTTTGTCGCACAAGCCGATTTGTCATAACGTGCGTCTAATCAGCGGTTCGCCTACGCTGCTTCCCCCCCCCCCCACCACACCCCTGCCCCCCACGAAAATTGTATTGGGTGTGTGTGTGTGTGTGTGTGTGTGTGTGTGTGTGCTGTGTGTGTGTGTGTGAGTCTGATGACGAGAGAGAGAGAGAGACAGTGTGATGAGAGAGGTTAGGAGAGAGGAGAGAGAGAGAGTGAGAGAGAGAGAGTGGCGCCAATATATTACTGACTTCCATAAAAAAACGCGAAAACAAAAACAACGCTGAGGTTGGGGGTGAATTTTATTGGTCACAATTGTACAGAGTGGAAGTGAGAATTCAACGTGATTTGATTCATTACACCGGTGATGTGTGAAAATGTAATCAGCAATATGTCTTTTGTGTGGAAAATCCAAGGTCACGTGACAAACCAGCTTGAAGTCCTAATACCGTGTGTGGCCACCATTTGCGTTGACAACTGCTTGACACCTGGGGCTCATTGAGTGGACCAGGTGGTTGATGCGTCCCCTTGGCACACCCGCCCACACATGGACGATGGCCTGGTGAAGTTGAGCTGCTGTTTGCTGGTCGTGGACGCAGGAGGTCCAACCGTCTGCCAAGTTCATCCCAAAAATGTTCTATTGGGTTTAAATCGGGACTGAGGGCTGGCCAGGGCAGCACATTGACGTTGTTATGCTGAAGAAATTGCTGGGTGACCCTGGCCGTGTGTGGTCTTGCATTGTCCTGTTGGAATGTCCAGTTTGGGTGTTGCGCAAAAAAAGGATCGACATAGGGTCTGAGCACTGGTTGATGTAGCGCTGTGCATTGACACCCTGTCCGCGACCAGGACCAATGTTCTGAAAGATGACTGGTCCTATGGCGTGGTTAATGCCAATTGCACCCCATATCATAACGTTCGGGCCTCCCCAGGCGTTCCGCTCTACCACACAGGAGTCAGCATAGCGTTCACCAGGTCGACACCATATTCTGACACGATCATCAGCCATGTCAATACAAAAACAGCTCTCATCTGAGAACAGTATGCGTCCCCACTGCTGCCTGCACCAGTTGATTCGGGCTTGTGCCCACTGCAGCCTGTCCTGCCGGTGTCTTGGTGTCAGTACCGGACATCTGTGAGGACGCCTACATGCCAGCCCGTTCTCCTGAAGATGCCGCCGCACAGTGTTGAGGCCGATTCGTTGCTGGAGATTCCCAGGCACCTGTCGAGCAGTGTTAGCGGCTGTTTGCCGCCTGTCCCGCAGATGGGTTCGAACAAGATGGCGATCCTCTCTTTGTGTGGTGACCCAAGGATGGCCTGGCCGGGGACGATCATCAGTGGTACCCGTGACTCGCATGCGGTGCTGCAGACGATAGATGGTTGAGATGGGGACGTTAAAGATGTTGGCGACCTGCCTGGCATCCACACCAGCCTCCAGATGGCCTAGGGCACGATTGCGTTCCTCTGCTCGTAGTCTTGGCATCTCTGTAGCGGTCAGACGGCAAGTCGTTACCTGAACCTTGTAGCGCGGCTTTATAAAGGCTGCTTGCCTGCGTACTTGTCGCTGGTTAACTTTGCTCTGCATGGTGTGCACGTGCCTCACATGCAGCAACCAGTTTGCCATTTTTGTTGACCCTCCAATGCCGGGAGTGATGTGTTGCTCACACATTTTTTTCACTGCACGTGAGTCTTGGACCCAAACAACTTGCCACAATGGTTCAATATTGTATATTCACCCCTTTTCACCCAAAAAATAAACCTTTCAAATTTTCGCGTTTTTTATGGAAGTCAGTATACTATAGGTTCCACGGTCTCCTGAAAGCTATTCGCTATTTTTGCAAATAATTAAAAGATTTTTCATTTCATTCCATTTAATTTCGTTTAATTTTTTATTTCATTTTCATTTCATCTCTCTCTCTCTCTCTCTCTCTCTCTCTCTCTCCTCTCTCTCTCTCTCTCTCTCTCTCTTCTCTCTCTCTCCCTCTCTCTCTCTCTCTCTCTCTCTCTTCATCTCTCTCTCCCATTCACCAACACACACACAGACACACACAGACACACACAGACACATAGGCACACACACACACACACACACACACACACACACACACACACACACACACAACACACACACACACACACACACACACACACACACCTATACATGTGCGACAAAGCAGCGTGAGGCTGAACCGCCGATTTGTCGCACGTACGACAAATCGGCTTGTGCGACAATTCGGCGGTTCAGCACACCCCTTTTTCCGCTGATTTGTGGCACGTGCGACAAATCGGCGTGTACGACAAATCGGCGGTTCCCACCAGACACTGCTGCGTACAAGAACTATGGCTTTCATCATTGTAACTGTGTACCTTGTGATTCTGAGTTTGTATTATATTGTGACATTCAGATATCATATTGGCTGCATATATGAGTCTCACTACTACCTCGCTATGAAAACCAGAAACTTAATGTTCTTGATAGTATCCAAAATCGTGTATTTATGAGCGATTTTACCGAAACCTCCAGACTTTTTTTCACAGGCACTTTGTTTTCTGAGGTCAAAATTCGTGTGGAAAAACAAACAAACAAATTAACAAACGAAAAAGGAAACACAACAGAATTATCTGGAAGGCGAAAAAGAATAGGTCAGGGTAACACTGGATTTTAAGATGGGTGGATTTTAAGATGACTAGCAACGATTTATCGTAAATGATATATACATGAATATAAAAGGAGCAAACCCAATGGACACCTGATACGAACCAGTATGACTCTAGTAGTTTTCTCTTGTTACATATATTTCTGCATATGCATCAAAGTGCTGTTGAACTTCCCACAAGACAATTGGATTTTGTGCAAAACGATTTGGTCATTGTTCCTTTGGTCCTCAGGAGATGCATTTTGTGTATCATGAGACATGGGTGAAAAAAATAATAACTCTCTGCTCGGAGTACACAACGTAAAGCTATACCCACACAAAACGAAATCTGCCAAAGTGCTTTTATCACTGTGGAAAAGTGGATCGATTTGAGCGGACCTCGTCATAGCGTGTTGAATGGCATTGTCGATTTAGGATGCACAGATGTCTATGAACAGAAGGGAATGAAAAGGGTCGAACCAGATTATTCCATTTTGGTAGAAAACAATAAACACATGAAGAACTTTCTTTGGGTTTCTTGACGTATCCCTCCCTACCCCCCCCCCCCCCCCCCCCCCCCCCTTTCCCCGTCCCCCAACGAACACACGTTTTGTGCACTTCAACGGCAGACTGTGCAAGAATTGCAGTATTGACAAATACCAGATCAAAATACAGGTGAAGAGATAAGGCTTGAGCACTGCATTGGCCGGTGAGTCCTGCAAGCTCGTGCAGCAGCGTCCAGTGTTTAACCTTGGGGATTTCTTAAAATGGTTTGTAATCCATGTGGATTTTGATCATTACTTCCTGGCCCCTTTAGGCACTGTCTTTTACTTTCAACATTTTGATTTGTAGCCAGATTGTAATGGCCTCTTTAGGCACTGTCTTTTACTTTCAACATTTTGATATGTAGCCAGATTGTGATCTATGGTTTCATTTCAGATTCTGATTTCTCCATTCTTTGGGTGCTTTTGTTTGAGGTTTTTTTTGGGAGACACTTTTCATATGTACAAGAGGATACTGCTTGATTTTGGAGAGTTTCCTTTTCGTTTATATGGAATCATCTCTCACTAGCAGTAAGAATCCAGGGAAAAGTCTGGTGATGTCTTGAAAGAGTGAAACAGTTGCTGCTTGCTGGTCCTCCTGATCTTCCTTTGAATACAAATGTAGTAACAAGGCACTGGATGATGAAATATTTTTACCACCCACCATCTCGTCTGCAATGTAAGTCTGTCATTTGAAGGCACGTGTCTTAATCAGAACAGGTTTTATTTTGTTCCACTCATTCTTTGGATATTTAAGTGATATGATCCCAGGTTTTATCATCGTTCTATGTGACTGTCCTCCATTAATCTGTGTGCATTTCAGGCTTGTGGGGTGGAGTCCAGTGCAACGAACATGGAATCTCTCTCTTCTCTCTCTCTCTCTCTCTCTCTCTCTCTCTCTCTCTCTCTCTCTCTCTCTCTCTCTCTCCTTTAATGCTGTACTCATATTTAAAAAATACTAGTCTGTATGGTAATTGCATAAACAAATGCATTAATACATAGATAAAGAAAGAGACAGAGGGAGAAAAAAAAATGTCTAACTCTATGTGATTTGAACATGTTATAACATCTTTCAGCGATGTCCATTACACACAATATTAACAGGCTTTATTTTTTAACACCCGAGATTATGTGAACACTTGTCATTTAGAGATTGCAACACCCTTGTGATAAGATGGGGAAGACAGAGTGAGTTTCAAATATCACCGTCTGTCTTGTCTTGTTCCACACGGGATAGTGTACGTTCACTCAAGCAAAATGTTTCACAGTTTTGAAATATTCATAAAGTCAATTCTTCTTCTTCAAATTGTATGTATACCATCTTGCCTGAAGAGAAGCTCACCAAACAAAGGGTAAAGGCGGAAAGGGTCTCGTTTGTTGAATGTAAACCAACATATCCTCATATTGTTTTGTGTTTTGTCTTGAATTTGTTTTAAAGCAAAAACGCAGGCATCATCTGCGTACTATCTAAAGGCCCTTTGGAAACTGAGAAACTGAAAGACTTTTTTTTTGACTGATAAATCTAGTGTTTTGACTCAATTTCCAAATTTGGATTAATTGTAGTGTTCGTATGTAATTTGCCCAGGTGCATGTGTTCGGAAAAGCTTACTGTCGAAAACTTTCTAAGAAAGAAGCCAATCAATGTTGTCTCTCAACAAATGCAGGGACATAACAGTTTCTTCGCCATGAAAGTTCACTTGTTCATTTCTACCCAACCGAAATAAATGATTTTAATATCCTGTACCACGCCTGTACCACATCCACCCTTTTCCTTCTTCTTCTTCTTCTTCTTCTTCTTCTTCTTCTTCTTCTTCTTCTTCTTCTTTCTTCTTCTTCGTCGTCGTCGTCGTCGTCTTCTCTCTCATTTTCAAAGCTCTAAAATGAAGAGAGGAAGTGTTATCAGTTAACACAAAAATGCAAGAGTAATTTCATGAAGAACACTTTGTTATGCAAATGTGTTCTTTCATAATTTTCAGCATATGTGCAGAGCGCATGTGTGTTCTTTTGCTCTTGATCTCATTGCAGATAGGTCGGTGGCCTTTGCAATTAACGATCAAATTTTTGAGTTTCAGGTATTGGTCTCTTCTCTTCTCTTCTCTCTCTCTCGTCCTTTCTTCTCTTCCTCTCTTCCTCTCTCTTTCTCTCTCTCTCTCTTTCTCTCTCTCTCTCTTTCTCTCTCTCTCCTCTTCTTCTCTCTCTCTCTCTCTCTCTCTCCTCTCTCTCTCTCTCTCTCCTCTCTCTCTCTCTCAGCTAACATAAATACAAAGATCTCAAAATAAGCTTGTTAGGTTTTTAGCCAGTCTGATGACAACGTTTCTGTGGGGTGTAAAATGTCTGCAGTGTTACTTTGTTTGACAAAAGAGCAATGTGAGAGTGTGTTTTAGCACTAATGTTCCTGGAGAAAGGGACAAATACCACTAATGTATTCACGTCCAACACCAGCCTCTAAAGTGGCTCCGCCATGGAAATATAAGTTTCCAACCACAAGAGGGAACGTGAAAAATGTAAACACAGAGCTCCGTACTGAAGAATGTCTTTGAATACTAGACATTATCATAATTATTTCCATCTGATTGCCCTGGCCCTTCTGTCCACAATTAGTGGCTGCTCAAATGAAGAATGTGACCAAGCAGAACCTTGTTCCCGTTTCCTACACGCTGTTTGCCATGCTCTCTGTCAGCATTTCAGAGAGTATCAACAGCACTACAGAATCTCTCTATATGGACACTGGAGATACTGCAGAAGACACTCACATGTCTAATCATCTTCTGATGCTACAACCACTACACATGGCAGACACCATTAGTAAACATTGCTATCAACACCATTGGTGCACATTGTTGTGAACACCATTAGTACACAATGCTAATACAAGGGGATGTAACGTACATATTTTTCGCTGGCCAACACTTATTTCATTCAACAACGATTCATATCGAGACTGACAAGACAGACGAAAACAATATGAGATAAAACTTAAGTTATCACTTTGTTCTCTGTTTACAGTGCTATGTCGTGTATTGCAGCCTTAATGTTCATTACTTCTCCAAAAATATGTCTCTCGCTAAACCTCATAAACAATCTTTGTTTTCATTACTTATCTTTCTTCAATACAAATAGTGTCTAGCCGTCCCTGCTTCTAAACAAAATTGCTAATGATACATACTTTTCTATCACTCTCCTGAAGTCTTTGATGAGTCTGTCCACAGTTTTCTCAGAGCGCACACAAGCCCACCTGGCTGAAGGGCCACCCATGTGCTGGGATGTCCCCAGGGCTTGACACATGGCCATCGGTCAGGAAGTTCTGTCCTGTATGGCCACCTGATCAGCAACAGGTAGGAAAGGCGTCAGGTAGCGAATAGGAATTCTGAGCGGTTTCATGTTGTTTATAGCCCGGCCAACCCCCAAAAGGTCATATTAGGGCTGTCACCCTGTAGAAGTCAGCTCTCAACAACGATTGCACGCACGCTCGCACACACGCAAACGCACGCACGCGCGCACGCACACACACACACACACACACACACACACACACACACACACACACACACACACACACACACACACACACACACACACACCACACACCACACACACACACACACACACACACACACACACACACCATTAAATCAGGGAATTTTCTCAACATTGTTCTTCCATCAAATCCTCGATGACAAATGTTCATGTCTTTCACAAACTCAAGCATCTCAGAAGGTGGGAATATCTGAGCAGGGTTTTCATGCATTTTGCTGTACAGTGTCACATCTGATGCAGTATAGAGTAATTCCTAGCACTGCATAACAATATGTTTTATGATGAAAGAACCATCACATAGAATGCACTACAAAGCCTTTTCGCCTTTAAAGAGATTCGAGTAGATGTACAAGGAATGGTCCGTATGCCAATGACAAAACATGTTGTCTTCTTTACGGCTGCTAGTGGCACACGGTGACATCGCTTTAAGTTTTGATGGATTTGGGAGAGTTTGTAACCCATCTGTGATTCCATTCATCTTGCCAAAAGGTCTTTGACAAAAGCCTGACCTTTAGGCTTCGGATCAGTGTAAAGATTTGGAGCATCTGGTCAGCTCTTTATTCGTGGCATTCTTGCCAAATTGATCAACGTCTGCATTTCCAAGAATGCAGGGCAGACAGGAAAAATGGAGAGCTGAAACACCCCTCAACACAGTTTTCTTCTCCCTCTCCTCTCTCTCTCTCTCTCTCTCTCTCTCTCTCTCTCTCTCTCTCTCTCTCTCTCTCTCTCTCTCTTCTCTCTCTCTTCTCTCTCTCTCTCTCTCTCTCTCTCTCTCTCTTGAGGACCACTCGAGTGGTCAGCTCTTTATTCGTGGCTGGAAACACAAACAAACATTTGCTTAAGTTCTATTTCAAAACGGAGTGACTGCGGCCGAAAAAAAATGAAACAAAATTTAGAAAGAGAGGAGGTTAGTTACCACCAAGGACACAGACAAACAGAGTACAGGACACGTCTTGTCCTGTACTTGATATCCAGAACAAAAAGAAATGCACTGTAAACAATCTTGCACACCAGAGATATCGATTATAACTACAACATATCCGTATGCCACAAAAAAAAGGGGGGGGGGGGGGGGGGGGCAGGCGAGAAGCGGCCAATCACGGTGTGACCCCGTGGCACGCGGCCCCACGTGACACCACAGGGTCAGAACCAGGTTAACATCTCGGTCTTATCAGGTACCCAGTCATGGTGAATTGCTGCCTTAACATGTTCTACAACCAGATGAATTGCTGTTATCAAGCGCCCCGTACCAGGAAAAATGCTGAACTTACAGGTTACCCATAACCGGTGTATTGCATGCCTTATGAATGTACCCAGAACCATGTGAATGGCTGTTTTATCAGGTACACCGACACCAGTCACTTGAAGCGTTGGTAGGTACCCAAGCAAGGTGAATTGCTGTTTATAAGGTACCCAGAACCAGGTACTTGAATGCCATATCAGGACCCAGAAGCAGGTGAATTGCTCCTTCGGTGGTACCGCAGAACCAGGTGAATGGCTGTTTATCAGTACCCAGAACTGGGTGAAATTGCTATCTGTCAGTACCCATGAAGCAGGGAACCAGCTGTTCCATCAGGTTCCAGAACCAGATAAATACTGTTTAACCGGTACCTCAGAACCAGGTGAATATTTATCAGGAACCTAAAACCAGTAAATTGCTGCCGATTATCATAACGCCAGAACCAGGTAAGGTTGCTGACATTGTCCAGGTACCAAGAAACCAAGTGAATGCTGTTTACCAGGTACCCAGAACCAGGTGAATGGCTGTTTACAGGTATCCACACAAGGTGATTGCTGATTAGATGATGTACCCAATCCAGGTGATTATCTGGTTTCCTCAGTACCCAAACCTAGTGAAAGTACTGCTTTTGTTTTAGGTAACCCATACCATGTGAGTTGTTGATTAACAGTACCCAGGAACCAAGTGTAATTCATGTAATATCAGTACCCAGAAAAAGGTCAATGGCGGCCTTGTCAGAAGCACTTGTCAACATAGTAACATCACAAAATTTGATGAACTGTGGAGTGGCAACTAAAACATAAAGAGAGAGCACGCAAACTGCAAGAAAAAACAGACGATGGTTTAAACGATTTACTCTATGATTCACATCTGTGCATTTCAAAAATCACTCATCTAAAACAAAAGATATGCTTGCATGCATTTTTTGTTTCAGTGTAAGAGTCGGAAAGAAATCCTTTCAGGCCTTACCAATGCAGGGTCTAAAGTTGTTACCGTTGCACGAACACCATAGCGCTCAAAATGTTGTGTGTGTGTGTGTGTGTGTGTGTGGTGTTTGTGGGTGTTAGTGTGTGTGTGTGTGTGTTTGTGTGTTGTGTTTTGTGTGTGGTGTGATGTGTTGGTGTGTGTGTTGTGTGTGTGTGAGTGTGTGTGTGTGAGGTGTTGTTTGTGTGGTTCGGTGTGTGTGTAGTTGTGTGGTGTGTGTGAGTGAGAGTGTGTGTGAGGTGTGTGTGTGTGTGGTGTGTGTTGTGTGTGCGTGCGTGCGTACGTGCTGAGCACGTGTAAGCGCGCGTGCGTGCGTGCGAGCGTGCGTCTGTGTGTGTGTGTGTGTGTGTGTGTGTGTTTGTTGTGGTGTGTGTGTGTGTTTGTGTGTGAGTGTGTGTGTATGTGTGTGTGTGTGTGTGTGTGTTGTTGGAGTGTGTGTGGTGTGTGTGTGTGTGTTGTGTGTGTGTGTGTGTGTGGTGTGTAGGTGCGCATTTGTGTGTGGTGTGCGTGTGTGTGTGTGTGTGTGTGTGTGTGTGTGCTTGCGTGGCGTGCGCGTGCTGCGTGCGTGCGTGCGTGTGTGTGTGTTGTGCGTGTGTGTGGTGTTGTGTGTGTGTGTCAAGAGAGAGGGAGAGAGAAGAGAGAGAAGGAGGAGAGAGAGAAGAGAGAGAGAGAGAGAGAGAAGAGGAGAGAGAGATAGAGTAGAGAGAGATGAGAACATAGGCAGATAGAGAACATAGGCAATAGAGAACAAACTAAGGAAACTAACATCGATAATCTTCTCAACCTATGCCCATTACGCAATGTACAACTAAAACAAACGAGCAAACACACAAAAAAAAATTAATGTAAACAATAGCTAACCAGGGGGGGGGGGGGGGGGGCGATCACTTGAACCTGAGACACATTACAACGAAACGAAATAAAAATGCCGAGCGACAAACGACTTAACAACATGATCCAGAGTGTAAAAAAGAGTACCAGGGAGGCCCGTTATCAAGCAACACTAGTTTATTATCTTACAATATCTTGTGTGTGTGTGTGTGTGTGTGCGAGTGTGTTGTGTGTGTGTGTGTTGTGTGAGGTGTGGTGTGTTGTGTGTGTGTGTGTGTGTAGTTGTTAGTTATTGCTTCAATTTAACGTCTGTTCACGTTAAATTGATAATAGACAAATAATGCAAAATGAGTGGATGAGAAAAAAATGGAAATATGTATGCAAAATGCTCGAATTGGGCCAACGTACAATGTTGCGTGTGTGTGTGTGTGTGTGTGGTGTGTGCGTGCGTGAGCGTTTTGTGTGCGCGCGCGCGTGCGTGTTGGGCGTGTGCGACTTTGACAATTGAGAAAGAAAATTATGTTCTAAATGTAACAACTTAATAGATAAATACAAAGCATAAAAAAAAAAAAAAAAAAGAAATAACCCACCCTGGACATATCTAAACAAACAGCCAACTGGCTTAACATCAACGAAATTTATAAAATGTATAAAAGAGCGAGAAGATTCTGGAAAATGCATAGGAATCTAAATTGTCGGAAGTTTGAGAGGAGATGATTAAAAATAGGAACATTAAAAGAAAATGCAGAGTATTGAAAACTGTCGACTGCACCACAAACGACATTGTAAATTTCTAGTGGAATTATGTACGAAGAGCGTTAACTTTAAGCCTTTAAAAAGAGAGATACCAGTTCCGAAATTTGTGACATGTACATACTTCTTTGTATACAGTTTACGGATTTGAAGGAACGAGTTTATATTGACAGTAAAAACTGAATTCTTGAACAGCAACCTCATTGAAGAACCTTGTGCATGTATTTTAAAGAGTACTGATTCTAATAACAGGGTATATAAAAAGACTCAAAAGAGACTCTTTTTTAAGATCCATCGGCTTCAAGAAGACTTCCAAGGTAATTTTGATACAGACAGAATTTTCAGAATTTTGGATCCCATACGGGCAGTTTCTGTCTGCCCATCCTCAATAACCAACAATCCCACAGTGTGTATCGGCAATCCATCAAAAGTCACTGTTATCCCTCTAGATGCAAGGAAATGGACCAGAATTTTAAGTTCTTTGATAATCTCGGCGCGATTGGTAGCACCATAGATTACCATTGCTTGAAGAACAGATTTGGAATCAACGCAAAAAGTATTCTATAAAAATCCACGTGAATGACCAAAATATAAACTGCAATCCTTAAGAATTGCAATCAGTTCAGCCGAAAAGACTAAAACCCTGTCCAAGGATGAAAAGATTTAGCTGCTATTCAAACAAGGCAGGAATAACAAAGCCGGAACCGGCATTTGCATTATAGGGATCCCTCTGTATAAACTTTTAAGTGATTAGGATAACTAGCATCAAAAGTGACATGGCCATAGCACCTACTAAGACTTTATTAATAAACATTCTTTTGCAAATCAGTGAATTTATAATCAAACCTGCCGGATGTGTTTCCCAATTCGAATGGGACTCAGGGGATAACGAGGGGCAATGGTTTTTTGTGATCGAATATTGGCAGATTTCCAAACAACAGGTAGAAGAGTACGTAAGGCTGGATTTTCATGTGAACCGTAATTGGTTTATTGGCGCGTTTGAAAATCGAAATCTGATCGCATGTCAAGTTCATCCTCATTTGAGTTGCTGAACAGTCGAACATCTTAGAAGTAATTAGCACTAGCTAAATTTCATAAGCATCCAGGGCAAAACGCCAGCTTCATGATATGTCCCCAATAATGGAGGCCGTAAAGGGGAACTCCCCAGGGCTATTCTGTATGCCATTGCAATCTGTGCATTGTAACTTTTTTAACAATACTTAGGAAGCTGAAAATATACTTCCAGTGCAAAGAAAATCCTGTGACCCTACCAGAGAATTTGATAAATGAATTAAACATGCACGTATCCTGTCCCCAACTCTGGTAGCTCACAACTTTAAGAAGATAAGAGCTTTCCTGCTTGAGTTATGGATATATTCAATATGTGGTGTTCCATAGTAATTTATGAAGTAAGAATGTACACCTTACAACTTTATGCAAGATGTTAGTAAGTACAGTGTCTCATCTTAAAATAGGGAGATCAAGAAAATTACCACCACGACAAAAAGCATCACAATGAGATTTCTCAGCAACAACATAAGGCCAATCACAAAACATAAATCTAGCTATACTGTCTAAGTCTCTTTGCTATAATTTTTCATGTATGTAAAAGACCTTGAAGGTGTGTTCTTTTTTAAAGTAACATTCATCCATATACAACATCCTCAGCATATTGAACTAAACGAATTTTTAGAAATACTATTTGTGAGAACCGTGGCATAGGATAAAAAAAAGCAAGGGGCAGTAAACAGAACCCGAGGGATGCCCATCACCACAAATCTCTTGCTATAATATTTATTTCCTATATTTGTTTGAATTGTTCTGTTAGCCAGAAATTCTGTGAATAATCAAAATGTGACCAGAGAGACCTTAGTCGAATTTTAAGTTTATATAAAAGTCGCTCATGCCAGCTTGATTCATACACGCCTTTTGACATCGAAAAAGTTGCCCAAGTACATTTTTTCCTGTCTTCTCGCAAATAGACGTATTATCAGAGTTGTAAGCTTTACAAGTGATTCAACAGTACGATCTGCCTTTCTAAACCCAGGCCTGAGCATAGTAATATGTCCGTTTATTTTCACAGATGGATAAGTAAGTCTATTTAATACAATTTTTTTTCCCATTAGTATTACCAGTATGGACGTGATAGCGATAGGACGAATAACTATAAATATCAGAGATAGGGTTTGCCCTTTCTTGAAGAATTGGCACGATGACAGAATCATTCCAACAGACGAGTCTTCCCCTCATATCCAACAATTTTCATAAAGGTATACAGAAATGTTGTAAAATTGATTGGAATGTTCCTATAACATTTCGTTTGAGACTGTCGTCTAAACCGAACTGAAGATTTCTTTGTTGGCCAAAGACGACATAGCATTCTTAATTTCATCTAACGTTTTTCAGCTATATAAAAAATGTTCATGTTTTCTTCTGTGTAAGAATAGAAATGTCAAATTGACTGGTCTTCCTCAAAGTTCTGCACTTTTCTGAGAGACTAATTTTGGAAGCTAATTTTTTGCCAAAAAAAATCAGCAAAAAGTTCAGCTTTTTGAGCTGATGTGTGTGTGAGTGTGTGTGTGTGTGAGTGTGTGTGTGTGTAGTGTGTGTGTGTGTGTGTGGTGTGTGTGGAGTGTGTGATCTTAAATAATGTCATTTCGAAATACACTGGATACTTCACTACCTTTTCCCATACACCCCCAATCTACCGCCCTACCCAATTCCTTCCCCCTTTCCTACCCCCTGTATCGCACTTCACTTTTTGTTTGTTTGTTTTGTTTGTTTTGTGTGTTTCTGTCTCTGTCTCTGCCTCTGCCTCAACTGTCCTGTCCTGTCTGTTCCTGTCTGTTGTCTGTCCTTCCTGTCCAGTCTGCTCTCACTCTCTCTCGCTCTCTCTCTCTCTCCCTCTCTCCTATCTCTCCCCCATCCCTTCTCTCCTCTCTTCTCTCTCACTAGCTCTCTCTCACTCTCTACTCACTCATCTCACTCTCTCTCTCTCTCGTCTCTCAAAATCACTCTTCATACCTGTCTGCCTGTTTGCCCCTCTCTCTCTTCTCTCTCTCTCTCTCTCCTCTCCTCTCTCCTCTCTCTATCTCTCTCACTCTCTCTCTTCTCTCTCCCTCACTCTGTGTCTTTCGCACTCACCCCCCTCTCTCTCACACCACTCACTCTCTCACTCTCTCTCTCTCTCACTCTATCTCTCTCTCTCTCTCTCTCTTCTGTCTCGCCCTCGCTCTCTCTCGTCTCTCTCCTCCTCTCTCTTTCTTGAAGAAGGGCAAACTTAGGAGTTTGAATAGGGGTGGCCGCCAGATGAACACCGGTAGCGCAGGTAAGTGAGACGAGGACTACCGTGCGAAAGCACCGCGGCTTTTATCGGAGGCCGAAGGGCACGGGGCGCCGCAGTGAGCGGAATGAAACGGTCAGCGTGTAAACTACTGATTCTTTAGGGGCAATGGAAGGGGGAGATTGGTTGTAAATAATTAAGAGTTTGAAAATAATTTTCAATTTCAACTGTTTTTCATGTTAATTGTCACGAAAATTGTACAAGATGATAGTGGAACAGGACTTGTCAGATTAGAACCCGAACCAAATTTGCATGGAGCGCAAACAATGATGTACGACAAACCATTTCAGGAATTGAACACACAATGCCGACGGATGTAAACATAGTGGAAGTAATGAGGGGGCATATTCAAAAGGAAAAAGATCTTAAAGAAGAAAGGTGTGATGGTGAAGATAGTTTTGTTCTAAGCAACAAGATCTGAATCAAAGATTAAGATCTTCAAATGGAAAGAAAATGATAATGGTAATACTGTTTGATATTGAATTTAGTGAAGTCTTTAGAAAATGTGAGGTTAGCCTTTTCATTCATAACTTGAATGTAAATGGACATACTGTCGAAGGAAATAAGATGAGAGAGATTTTATGTCCTATTTATATTGCTTTTGATGTCATTTTGACTAAGTTGAAACATTTGTAGAAGATCTTCAATTTGTTACATTCCCAGGTTATACTCTCATTTCTAAAACGAGAAAAAGGAAGAATGTCAGGCGGCAATACTTGTCTTTTCCAGAAATGAATTTCATGGTCTTAAATGAAAAGAAATCAAGACAATTCCCAAATGTTCTTTTGTTTTGATTGACAAAGTCTTTGGTTTATCAGATCAACGGATGTCATCTATCTTGTACTTATGTTCCACCTGCTGGTTTCACCTTTTTACATTCATTATTGATATTGAAAATGGCATAAGTGCACTTGAAGAGTGTCTTTTTGATTGTATGACACAGTTTGGATGATGCACATGTGATTGTTTCGTGGAGACTTAAATAGCAAACTGTCCAAATCTTTCTGCAGATATATTTGACGACAAAAGAGTACCTTGCGATCAGTTTGACACCCCTTCTCTATTTTTGGATTGCTATGTAAGAAAATCTGCAGATAATGTACTTACTACTTATGTAAATGTGTTAAATATGTGTAACATGCTCTTGGTTTGTGCATCTTAATGGTTTTTGCAGTGGTAAGACTGATAGAGCAGTTATACATATAAAGACTGAAACAGTAAACAGTGATAATGATTATTTCCTAGTCCACCAAAGAAACTGTTTACCGTCCCTTTCTTCTCATGTAAATTGAATGTATCAAGACAAGACTAGAATCGGATCACTTACCCCATTGAAGTTACATTGTAAATTTTTCCAGGAGAAGCACTATACATGAGTGCTCCTAGACATCCAATGCAAAGACAACAGGTAATTGAAACGTTTTGTGGAATGTAGATTGTTGAAAATGTTATGTCCCATTGCAATGACAGTCTAATGTAAACCTTGTCTTTGCTTGATCATGCAATAAGTTTGAAGGAAGTTAGTTTGTCAATGATGCGTTGAACACGTTAATGAAAGTATTCGGAAACAAGCAGATAATTATGAAAAAGAAAAATCCAATTTGACATGATAGTAAGAGTGACTGGTATGATAGAGAATGCAAATTAGCAAAGCAAAAGCAAAAGATCTGCTCTTTAACTTTAGGAAAAACGAAAGATGAAAAGGACAGTCATGCTTATTGTGTTGGACTAGAAGAGAGATATAAAAACTTTGTTAAAAAGAAAAGAAAAACAGTACAATTAAATTCTTTGGAAAAACTTGACACTAGCGTTAACGTCAAAGAGAGGTTTTGGGAAACTGTGCATACAATTATCATTTAAAACGGAAAACAACGATTTCATAATAATTTGACAGTTGAGGACTGTGAGTGTTTAACATTGGTGTTATAAAAATGGGGTTGTATTTATGTTAGAACTAGGGAAACAAGAAGGTACATGTTTTTTTTTTTTTCTGGATAGTTGATCAAAGAAAAATCTGAGGAAGATGGAGAGTGAGACGAGGAGGCTATTAAACGCGGGCCCAATTCACACGAGCATCGGTGACCAGGGGCAAGCCAACGAAAATTTAAAGTAAATGTAAAGCTGCTGGTCCAGTATGGAAACGAAAGTGAAAAGTTAGAAAAAAGCTGGAGGACGGGTTTTGTGAATTAATTTGGTAAATATTAAAAAGCAGTATATATAGCAAAGGGGTATTTTTCCAGATAACAGACTGATTCTAAAATACAGGATCCATAATCAACGAAAGAGGTGAATGTTAATAAATCACCCCGGCTAAGCGAACCCAGTTTGCAAATTGCTATAGAGGAAATCATCATACCACATCTCACTTGCCGAAACAACAAAACCGACAACACGAAGCTGTGGGGTAAAGAAGAATATAATTTTTGACAGGAGAACACCAAGCAGGGATACAAAAGAGAACACAACAGTTGTTTGATCAAATAGATTACTAAAGTTGAGCGCTAAAGACAAAAACAGGTTTTGTTTCACTCGTAAGCATATAAGTTTGCTTTTATAAGATTATTAGACAAGGCGTTTAGCTTATCAATATAAAGCAACTTGATGTTGGCCAATCCTTGTTTGAAAAAAGAGAATCAAAGGTAAACTGTATCAAATTGTATCGTAGCATGTATGTCCCAATGAAAAGGCTATGGACAGATTATGAGCATAATTTAACTACTTACATAACTGTACCTCGAGGGGTGCACAAGTGTGATGTATGCAAGAGTGGTGACCTGTATTAATTTCTTTAAAATCAATCAATGAATTAGCACTGGAAGTAATTAGAGGAGGCCGACATGGTGCGACTTTACGTAAGACATACTTTGAGCTTTTCATAAGCAATTGCGCTGATGAGAGGCTTTGTTATGGCTGAACACAGTCGTGGGACTACCAAACCCAATAAATAGATTTAGCATCGCGCAGCGACGATCCATACTTATAAAAAGGTAAATATGGGAAAAAAGTAAAGTTGTAGAGTTAATAGGGGGGCATTTAACAGCATATGAAAAATTGACTTTCAGTGTACACCTATGCCTGTCGTTAATGCCATATAGTACTTAGGAAATTACTTTTCTACGACTTAGTTTTGTAGCAGCTTGTAATAACCTTTCGAGTAGAGCCAAAAATGCTCTTGAATGTATTTTGACAAAACTCTATAAGTTAAAAAATAAGTTCCCTGCATATCTTTCTGAAACTGTATGACGCACAGATTCAGCCAATATACAATACGGTCCAGAGATATGGGTTAGAAAAAGCAGCTCTACAATGCGAAAAGTCCACATAGTTTGGGCTCAAGGAGATTTTTAGGAGTTGAACTGCGACACCCAATGACCTTGTATACGTCGAAACGAATCAGGTACTGCCACGCAAAGTTAGCAAAAACTCTGGCGCATAAAAAGTGTAAAGTTTTGGTTAAAATTAACACAAAGTGATGGCATGAAAAGAGCGCGCAACCCCACACATGTCCAACAGCTAGGCAGATGGATAGGAATCAAACTCGAGCCCGAGTCACCCCGCCACTTGATGACCCAGTTCGAAGAACACAGTAAACAGAAAGTGCAAAGTGATATGATAAGGTGAATCCACCATGAGCGAAAACCAGAGCTCCAGTGGCTGATATAACTCATCGTGAGCAAAAGAGATCTGCCAAAAAACGAGCAGTAGTCCGTACAGGACAATACAATACATTAAACACAGAGAAAGATTTATTAAATAACGATGACCTTTTGTACCGAACC
>CM031618.1:15335700-15343200 GCA_018398815.1 Conus ventricosus
CACCAAGCATTGTGAGTGGCATAATTAATTGTAATTCAGAACAACCTTAGACTTGGATCTCCTATAGATCAATACTCCCACAGATTATAGTGACCAAACAATAGAATGCTGAACAATAACGAAAGAGGGTGAAACAATGCAGGTTAGACAATATCGTACAGTCTTATAGGTAATGACTTGGCAAAGATTTGAACTTTTATAAAAAAAAATAAAAAAATAAAAAAAATAAATTTGAAGATGAAGAAGCTTTGTACGATTTGGGTGTGAGGTCATATAAAAAAAAGCAATATAGTAGAAAGAAACTCGTGGAGAGCGTGGCAGCAGAGAGTCGCTCAGAAGTGAAGCCGGACCCTTCAAGCCAGTGTTTTTCGGGCCCTTATCTCCTGACACACTATTGTGGGTGTTGGGCCACACCCGGTTCATGACACCGGATGTCCCTCTGCTGCCGCCTTTTTTTGGTTTCCCCAACATGGACGAGCCATGGCATGGATTCAAAACCCCATGACCCACATGTACGTCATTTCCACTTAATGACTCGCGCTTTAACCACTGAACCACAGGGACAATACCTGATATTTGTAGGGAAATTAATACCTATAATGAAGTTCACTTTTGTTCCTCCCTTGACCAGATCCACATGAACACCTCTCTTCCGCTTCTGCCAATGCTTTCAGGCTCTGGATTTTTTCCTTCCCTGCAACTGATAGCTGTTTCATGAGCTGTATGCAGACGTACCTAACAAATCCCCTAGCTTCCAATTTCGCAGTGAGGCCTTGACCTGATAGCCTTCTCTCTCCAGGCTGTTTGCAAGATCCGCATACTATTCAGTCGATGTTAGATATTGAGCAGCCTCCATTCTGTTTTCATATTGCACCGTGAGCTCGATCAAGATCAGCTGCTTTTTGACTAGAGTGACATACTAAGTCTGGTCTCATGCCACTCGTGCTGATGATCACTGGTGACTCTTTCATTCTGGGAGGTCTGCAGGCACTCCCAGTCATCTGCCCCGTCCCCAGACTCTGCCTGCATTGTTTTCGAGTGGCACTGATGTTCTAGTCCATGATTGCTGCCTCCTCCGTTAAGAAAGTATGCGGGTTCTTATGGAGTCTGATACGCCCCTTCGGTTTGGTACTTAATAAAATATATATAGTATATATAAATCTAAGACTAATATCAATAAAATATATAATATATATATATATAAATATATATACGGCTGAACAATTAAACAGTGGGAGAAAACAAGTGGCAAGTTAACAAATCCTTCAATCATTATAGTAATGACTAGCCAAAGAATTGAATTTATTAAGGACTAAATAATGAAGTATGAAGAAACTGGGGGGAAATTATATTATAATATTAAAACCCTTCACTATCTCAGCCTAGGGAACATCGTACTCTCCTTCGAAGACAGATCTATATGGTATTGCCTGCTCCTAGGCCTTTCGTCCGCTGGATCGACTCATTCAGTAGACACTGCTGATGTGTCAGAGCTCTTGGAGTCAAATAGATACACACCAAAGTCCATAATTCTGTGGTGTTCACAGCACCAAGGTTCAAAAAGAATCCAACAGCACCCCAAAGAGCAGCCAGCGAAGGGTAGTAAATGGAACAAAAAGGAAAGCGTGGAGAGGAAAGACGGTGTGCTGGGAAAAATTAAAGCCTTATGCAAACAGTAACAAATGTAGGGGCCAAACTTTGAGATCCTATGCTTATTGGATCCATTCAAGATGCAAGGAGATCAAAAGATATGAGAACAGTCTGAGAGTTCAGTTCTGCAGATCAATAACCCAAGCATTTGTAGTGGGGCTAAGAATTTGTAACATAACAACCTTACTTTGAACTCTTAAGAGATTGCCATCTTCCCACCGATAGACCAAAACCTTTATACTACTGAACAATAAACACAGTGGAGAAACCAAGGCAAGTTAACAATTATCTTCAGTCATTATAGAAATGACAGTCGAAAGATATGAATTTAAAAAAAGACATGTAAAGATGACGAAATGGGGGAATAAATAAAAAAAAAGAACCCTATCACTAGCTGCCTGAGGGAACATCGTACTCTCCTACGAAGACAGATAAGTAGAACCATGGTTTTTTTAATGCCCTGCTCCTATGCCTTTCGTCCGCAGGATCGTGACTCATCAGGGGAGACACGGCTTGAAGTTCAGTGCTCTTGAAGTTCAAATAGACCACATCAAAGTCCATAATTCTGTGGGTTTCTCCATCACCAAGGGTTCAAAAAAGAATTCCAACACAGCACCCCCCAAGCAGGCCAGCGAAGGGTTAATTGAACACAAGGAAAGCGTGGAGAACGAAAAAAAGTTGCTGAAAAATAAAACATTATGCAAACAGTATAAAATGTAGGGACAATCTTTGACCTATGCTTGAGTTCCATTCAAGAAGCAAGGGAGCAGTACAAAAGATATTGAACAGTCTGATTGGTCAGTTCTGCTGTTCAAAAACACCAAGCATTGTGAGTGCTAAGAATTGTACAGAACAAACCTTTTACTTGGTACCTCTTATGAGATTGCCCAATCCTCCCACCGATTGACCAAACATTAAAACTGCTGAACAATTACACATGGGTAGAAAATCAAATGTGCAAGTTAACAATTCTTCTTTCAACATAGTAATGACATTTGGCAAAGATTTAATTCAAAAAAAAAGAAGATGAACAAATGGGGGGAAAATCTTATAAAAATGAGTAAAACCCTCACTATCTGCCTGAGGAACCAACGTACTCTCCTTCGAAGAACATAGTCTATTTGAATTGCCTGCACCTAGGCCTTCGACCGCGGGAATTCGGACTCATCAGGGAGACCCGGCTGGATAGAGACTTGTGCTCTTTTTGACAACAAGACACACCAAAGTCAGCATAATACGTGTGGTGAGTGTCTCATCACCAAGGTTCAAAAAAGAATCCACCAGCACCCCCAAAGCAGCCAGCGAAGGGTAGTGAATGCACAAAAGGAAGCGTGGAGAGGAAAAAAAAAAAAAATTGGCTGAAAAATTAAAAGCAATATTCAAACAGTATAAAAAGAAGTGGACAATCTTTGAGCCTATGCATGAGGATCCATTCAAGGATGCAAGGGAGAATCAAAAGAATGGAACAGTCCTGAGTGGTCCAGTTCTGCTGTTCAATAACCAACATTGTGAATTGCTAAGAAATGAACAGAACAACCTTATCTTGGACTCTTAAGAGATGCAATCTCCCCGCGATTGACCAAACATTTAATACTGCTGAACAATTAAAACAGTTTTATTAATGTCCTCACACACCAAACTGTTACAAACTTTTGTGCCGAAAGCTGTAGTGCCAGATCATATCTAATGCAGCATGTGTAGTGATTGTGTGAGTGGGTGTGTGTTGATGAGAGGGTGTGAGTGAGTGTGTTTCTGTGTTGTGGTGTGTGCTTATAAATGATTTGAACCATAGCGAATGTAATGGAGACTTGGGCCTGTGTAGTACCCCCATCCTGGTAGAGTGCCACTTGCTCTTCTGTCCCAATGGTCAGACGACAATTACATGAGAACGACGATGCGTGATCACAATTGTCACAACCTATCTTTATGATTAAATCTATGGTGAAATTTGAGCCCGTTGTCCCTTTTTACTCCCCTAATATATAAATATTTCAAACAGGAATTAACGAGCAAGGACGGTTTGATTTGTATTTGTTTTTATTGATTTTTTTTTTAGTGTTTGTATGTTTGTTAGTTTTTCACAATCTAAAGATTAGAGATCAGACTATAAGCGTGATCATTATAGAACCATGTATTGGGAGCCGTTGGCCATTGTCAATCTCTTTCTTCATTGATTCGTTGTGGTTTGGGTGTTGGACGACTAAACTTTTTTGATTGGTTGTGAATTTGAATTTGAATTGTTATAAAATGGTTTAATGTGTTACCAGTTTCGTCGACACTTTTCAAAGTTGGCTGACTTCATTTGTCCCGCACGAAGTATAGGGGGTGGTTTCATTCTATAATTTATATTTCAGTTAATGGCAAGATTAATGAAATTAGAGGAAGAACGTCACCATCTGCCATACTATTTTTTTCCATACTACAACAGGTTGTTCAACAAAGCTTCGTTTAGTCACTTTTAATGATGTGAAGACATCTGCTCCTCGAAAGGAAAAGCTGATCTGCCACGAATCACACCGTTATCAGCGCCTATGTGTGACTGACTATGAATTAAGTTGATATAAACGAGTAGAGCTGGTAGCTCTGCCTGGTGACGGACAGTTAAGACCCTCCCATGTAATCCTTGAATGTGTACTCAAAAAAAGGAACAGATACTACCCCTTTGCATTTAATACTCTTTCAATAAAGGATCATTTCACTTATCAGCTTACACCCCTCACATCTCATTCTTCTCGCTCGTAATCAAATATCCCTTGAAGGCTGACTCCGGGTGCAGTTTGCGTTGTTGTTGTTGTTGTGTTTGATTAGATTGTTTTGAACTCTATGGTAGAGAAGAATACCACGGTCTATAGACTGTGGTACGTTTGGGCACTCTCGGAAAGAGAACCCACAGGCAAAAAGACTTGTGGGTAAAACCCCCCTCTGATGCCCAGGTAGCTCCGACAAAATCACCTTTTCACACTGACTATCCAATTCCCATGTACAAAAGCCATTTTCGGCGAAGGCAGATTATGAAACGATCTCCCCCCACGATAGACTACAATGGTTCCCAGCAAATGCTGGTGAAATGTACTCTTATATATGTTTCACATAAAGCCGCCCCCCTCTAACCTCCCCCTTTGTCCCCCAGTGCCGTATACTGTTAGCGTGGAGGTCACTGTAAAAGAAGGCAAATCAATAGCCTGCACTAGGTTGCATATAGATATTATTGATTAAAAAGAAGAAAGATGGCTGAAGAGATGACAGATAAATAGACCTATATGACTTTAAAATGAAAATATAATATCCTTGCGGAAGTAAAGTGATATTATGTGAGAAATAATAGATAGAAAAAGAGAAAAATGACATATCTGTATAAAAAGTGCCTGTTGAGTAAAAAAAATCCATCTGAAGCGCCAGTAGTGAGTAAAGTGATATTATGTAGTATATTCTAGAGAGAAATAGAGTCAAGAAACATAGCATTATAATATGTGCCATTGAGAAATAAAATCCATCTGAACGCCAGCTGGCAGCTCTTCATTCAGCACAACCACAGGAAGGTCAACCCGTCGAGTAAACAGTGAGCATGGTAAAGCGCTTAGAGCAGGGGTCTCCTGCCTGAGTGAATGGCACTAAATAAAATTAACTAATGATGTCTAATGATGAAAAATGACTATAATGACAGTCTCGTCATAAGATCTACTGTGATGCCTTCCTATAGTTCATGTTTCAGAGTAAAAGCCTGCACTCTGCCTAATCTGGCGTTATTTAGCATTGATGTCGTCCGTCATTGTGGTTTGTCTTTGGATCTCGCCATACATCCATGGTTAGAATCCTCAGGAGTAGTCTCAATATATTGTCCCCCATAACAGAATTACACTGTTTATGCAAAATGTCTTTAGTTTTTCCAGCATCATTTATCTCCTCCTCACCCATCTTTTTGTTTCATTTTATCTCCCTACGATTGGCTGTTTTGGGGGTGCTATTGGATTCTTTTTTGCACCCTTGGGTGGCGAGAACACCACATTATTATGGACTGTGGTTAATCTCAATCTGACCCAGGAGCACAGTACACAACCAGCCGTGGCTCCCCTGATGAGTTCCGAACAGTGTAAGAAAGGCTATGAGCAGGCAATACAAATAGAGCTGCTCGAGGGGATTACGATGTTCCCTCATGAGCTAGTGGAATACTTTTTTATAATTATAATATATATTCTTAATTTTATGTTCCCATTCCTTCATCTTCACCCCCCGCCCCCCCCCCCCCCCCGCTTCCCCCCCCTTAAGTCAGCTCTTTGCCAAGTCAGTATACTGTGATGATAGAGGGTTTGTTGGCTAGCACTTGTGTCCCCCCACTATTAGATTGTATTTGGTCTGACTATATACAAGTTTAAAAAGAAAGGCGTGCCAGTTTTTGAATAAGAGATTACCCTGTATAGGTTTTCTATGGAGCAAGAGATAACCTACTTGTTTAGTTGGTTTAATATAACAGAGAATATACTCTACAGCAGAACATGGTGAAAAGGAAACAGTTTTTTTATAGATGCCACGAAAGAAACAGGAAGATACTGTTATGGGATACTCATAAACACCAGGAAAATCTTAAACCGTAGAGTTGGACGAACTGCGTTTTACGATCGTTAACAATCCTTCCATATCCATATAAATACAATTACTTTCCAAAGGTAGGTCGCCGCAGTGGAAATTGCATGTAAACTTGATGGGGGAAACACACACACACACACAGACACCTACCAACCCCCTGAACGAAACATACAACCAAATTGCAAAGTCCCCCCCCCCCAAAAACACGACGAGCGTTCCGACCTCTGTGGTCTAGAAACAGGAAGCAAACAAGCTGTAAAGACAAAGAAAAATAAAGACAATGAAAAAATTGAAGAGCGAAGACAAATGACCTTTCTCACAAAACCTTATGAGCAAAACCAAAAAGGATGTGGTTGTAAAATTTTTTCTTTCTCTTTTTTAAGATCTGAATAAATACAACTATCCTAAATAAACTCGCACTAACTTTTCATCCACTAAATTCATCAGGAATTAACAAAGCTATGCAAAAACTGTAGCACAGTTGTCCAACAATATTAGCTTTCAGAAAACAAAAACAAATGTATGTAACCTAGTCGATGCAGTTTTTGAAAGGGATCTTGAACACTGAGAATCAACAATTCAACAACATTTCAGGACGAGGTGTTCATCGCAGTATGTTGCCTTGGACTTGTTCAAGAGCAAGGAATGCACTCCGACGTCAGAAACAATTCTGACACAACATTTCACTTGGAGAATCCTGACGTCCATATCAGGTCCCGAAGTGGAGGCGAAAAACAGCTAAAGTGAAAACCATTTAACTGGCATACCTGTACCATATAGTGAACCAGGCCAACATCATCAACATGGCTGGAATTCATAAACATGTCTCCAGGATCGTGAGGAACCTCTGCTTGTTCACGTTGGGTTGTCCCTGACGAACTCTTCTTGAACTTCGTTCTTGTGCTCTTCTTGCAGAGACATCTACGGCACCTGATTTCACAAGTAATAGTAACTTCCTTCATTCGTTCATGCTCAACCACAATCTAGTTGTCCTTCAAGCTTTTTATTCGATTCCTATGCTCTGTCCGCCATCAACGCCTTGGAGAGATGTTACTTGGGTGTCCTCAGACCCACCCTGAAGTAACAGACAGTACATGGGCACCAGAACCATTGGCATTGCTTTTATTTTGGGTTTGACTCTGTCAGTGTATTCAGTCTTTTTTTTCCTTGTTTCGTACCGATACAGGGATCAGTGTTTTTTATGACCGGTTGACTGGTTATCAAACTAATTGAAAACTGGTGGTAACTGGTGGTGGGTTATACACG
>CM031618.1:15345700-15365700 GCA_018398815.1 Conus ventricosus
TCTTCTAGAAAGGCGACGTGGCATCGAATCCTTCTACAACTGTTTTAAACCCGTGTCTTCCACCTGCAGGCAAATGCTAGTGTACGTCTTCAGATCGCCAATGGCTGCTCATATTGATAAACATCAGATTCTGAATGAACTGGCAACACGGGCTTAGTGAGTGTAGAATGGATCGAAATCAGCCCAATCCTCACCATAGATGATTCCTGTAGAGAGCGTGAGAGAGGAGGACAAACTTATACAACATATTTTCACTTTGCGAAAGCTTTTGATACAGTTTCCCACCAATGCCTCCTCACAAAGCACAGTCTTCATGGGATCTCTGGTTCCATGAATACAAAGCTTCCTCCTAAAGAGGAGATTGCGAATCCTCACTGAGTGGGCTTCTGATACAGTTTGATGAACCCTCGGTGAGGTATACCACATGGGTCTGTGCTTCGCCAAAACCTATGCGTGTGGTGCTTCGAGGATCCGAACAAAGACATCAAAGCGCATCCCTACACCACACTATTGCCAACCAGCAGTGAAAGGGGATGCCTAAGGTAATGTTCTAGAAGTAACAACCGGCACAGTCCCGTGTGACGGTGGTATGACATACATTAATTGGATATTTCTTGCAGTCATTGCAACACCAAGCTGCTCTGTAAATTGCTGGAATGGTGCTCGGTACTTATCCCTGGAATTTATTAGTTTATTGTACTTTAGTCCATTGCATATTCATTCCAAAAAATGGCCCTCAGCACTTGTGTCTTAAGAGGTTATCTTTTTATATTTTTCTACTTTTCACAAGAAAATGGAGCTTGTTTTGCTCTTTCATGATTTTCTTTTGCTTCTTAGGTGGCACCTTTGTTGGTTTTTTATATTTTTAATTTTTTTAACTAAAAAAACATACTACGGTATTACACACTAGCCTTTTTATAGGATAGCATTCTTCTTAAAACCGAAAAGGTAGAGGAGTCAAATTACTACTTTCCACGGTCACTGAGGAGAAACAATCAGGTTTCCAAATATCGGTATCTGACCAGGAGTTACATGTTACTGAGTTTCCTCCCCATTGGAGATTGTCTCCCGCTTGGAGACTCTAAGCTAGCTGAAGGCTCGTTTTGAGAAGCATTTATTCTATTTTTCTCATTCACCCACTCAAGCACATACTGTTAGTTAGGCAGAATTATCTACCACTGCAGATATGAATGCTTATCTCCCCCTATTTCTTCAATCTAAGACAAAAGAGCAAGCTTTGTTTATAATTGAATATTTCTTGCAGTCATTGCAACACCTAAACTGTCTGTAAGTTGCTGGAATGGTGCTCGGTACTTTTCCTTGGAATTTATTTATTAGTTTATCGTAATTTAGTCCCTTGCGGATTCATTCAATAACTGGCCCTCAGCACTTGTGTCTTAAAGAGGTTATCTTTTTATATTTTCTAATTTTCACAAGAAAATGTAGCTTGTTTTGCTCTTTCATGATTTTCTTTGCTTCTTATGTGGCACCTTTGGTTGTTGTTGTTTTTTTTAAACTCAACAAACATACTACGGTATTGCACACCAGCCTTTTTCTGGGATAGCATTCTTCTTAAAACCAAAAAGGCAGAGGAGTCAAATTACTACTTTCCGCGGTCATTGAGGAGAAACAATCAGGTTTCGAAATGTCGGTATCTGACCAGGAGTTATATGCTAGTGAGTTTCCTCCCATTGGAGATTGCGCCCCACCCCCCCCCCCCCTCCCCCCCTGGATACTATAAGCTTGCTGAAGGCTCGTTTTGAGAAGCGTTTGTTTTATTTTTTCCCCATTCATCCACTCAAGCACATTCTGTTAGTTAGGCAGAATTATCTACCACTGCAGATATGATTGCTTATCTCCCCTTATTTCTTCAGTCTAAGACATAAGAGCAAGCTTTGTTTATAATTCAATATTTCTTGCAGTCATGCAACACCAAACTGCTCTGTAAGTTGCTGGAGTGGTGCTCGGTACTTATCTTTAGAATTTATTAGTTTATTGTATATATATATATATATATATATATATATATATATATATATATAATATATATATATATATATATATAGACAATGGTAGTAAATACCAGCAACGATTTTAAAAAAAATGCTTAACCGGACTGGGAGCAACATTTGTTAAAAGGTAAGGTTTAATAGTTTTAAACCTTACCTTTTAACAAATATATATATATATATATATAATATATATATATATATATATATATTATATATGATATATATATATATATATATATATGTACCCATCGTCAACACAGCGCAGGCCTCCAAGTGTGGTACAGGACTGCTCTAAAGGCAGGTGAAGACAGTGCTTCTCTGGGTCCTCCCAGCACCTTCGGGTGTTTCTTTTCTTCTTTGCCTTAACTAGGCTGACCCTGGAGAAAGGTCCAGTGACGGTGAGGAAAAACCCACTGACCACAGGGAAAGTCCTGTTGACAGTGGGGAAAGACTACAAACTTTGATTCTCTCTTGAGGCACATAAGACCGTATGGCGAAAGCTTGGCTGTGTCTGGAGTGGCACTGTCTTTATCTGTCCGTGGGCAGGGGTGGTTGGGTCTGTGGGGTGTGCTCGGCAGCTGAGGGTGGTGTTTTCGCCGGTGGCTCTGCAGTCATGAAATACGGGCTGGTACACCCATGGGATGATGCTACTTTAAGGCTGTTATGAGCTGCATCCTGTAGTCTAATTTACCTCTGTTCAGGAGCAGTTATGTCCCTTGATATCTTAATGGAGTGTCCTGCGCGTGCCTGTACCCATCTTCAACACAGCGCAGGCCTCCAAGGGTGGTACAGGACTGCTCTAAAGGCAGGTGAAGACAGTGCTTCTCTGGTCCTCCCAGCACCTTCGGTGTTTCTTTTTTTCTATATATATATATATATATATATATATATATATATATATATATATATCATATATATTATATAAAGTTGCGTTTGTCAGCTGGCCTGATCTTTATTGTATATTGTAGCTTTCAGTGTTTAGTAGTTAAGGCAGCATGCCTTATGTGTCCACAGGATACTGTTTAATTATCTGTCTGTCTATCCGTTTTCTTCGTCTTAGTCTAGGTTTGATTCAAACTTATGCAAAAAGTCATAAAGAATTCTTCACGTAAAACATGTAATACAGAGAAAAATAAATCCAAATGACAACAGACATGCGAGAGGAACTTGGAAAATTAAAAAAAATAAATAAAAATATAATTAAAATATTTGACGTCGTCTTTAATTTTTTGTTGTTGTTGTTTTTGTTTTGTTTTGTTTTTTTTGTTTTGTTTTGTTTTTTTTGTTCCCTTTTTGGCATGTAATTAGTTGTACTTTTTGGTGAACGAAGTTTGTTGAACGAATATTCCCTCAAGCCATTGAGACCTCCACGCAACACATTCAGGAGCGTGCGCCGTGGACGTTTACGGGGACGGTGCGCGCGCGCGCGCGGCGGCGCGCGTGTTATGTGGGGTGTGGGGTGTTGTGGGGTGGGCGCGCGCGTGTGTGTCTGTGGGTGCGTTACTTGGGAGGGGTGGGGGGTAGAAAAGGCGGTAAAAGTTTTAGCTTTGAAAAAACCCCGTAACTTTCGTTTTGTAAGGCTCTGCTTCCTCTTCCTGTGACAACCTAGTTGTCACGTTCTTTGGAAATGGGTGCATAGTCAGGTATTCGAAGGCGGCCATACATTTAAGGGGACATTTGACAACTAGTAGTAGTAGTAGTAGTAGTAGTATCAATATTATCATTCTTGTCGTTCTTGTGTTTGTTCTTCTTCGTCTTTTTCTTGTGGTTGTTGTTGATATTGTTATCTCTTTATCTGTCTATTCATTCACTTATCTAAAGCTAATTCTATGTTTGTTTGTTTGTTTCTTTGTTTATTTGGTGGTGTTTTTTTGTTTGTTTGTTTTTTTTTCATATATGTAAAATAAAGCTAAACTGCGGAAAACAAACACTTTTTTTTTAAACATTTGTGAGATCGTTTAGTTAAAGCAAAACTCATTTTATATTCTCACAGCCTGTCGTTGGCACCTTGACAGCAAACCACCCGTGAAGCAATGTCAACAAGTTGTGTTGGTCCACGGCTTGAGTTGCAGTCGCTGGAACGAGTAGTGGCCCCTGTTCTTCACATTGCTTGCCTGTCTTTCAACTGAGAACTGTCAACTGGTGGTGGTAAACTGGCCAAAACGTGATGTCATCCATCTTTGACCAACAAATTATGTCTCCCCACCACCATCAGTTGTAGCAAGATCTTATCCTTCTGACGGAGATGAAATCGGCGTAGCTGATGAATTTCAATGCTGACAGTAACCACATCTGCCTTTCTCCACGAAAAAAAATAAAAAGAAAGAAAAAGAAGCTCACATAACCTGCAAGTTTACAACTACCACTCTCCCTCACATTCAACGGAGTGAAGTATCCAAATGTCAAGATGACAGCACATGTACACAGGTTTTCCAGCCCTGGATGCAAAGTAATACCACATTATATCCTGTAGTATTAAAAACCTTTTGGTAGCTCCTCGGGAGTTTTGTTTCTTCAGTTGTTTGTTTTTGTGATCCACCAACTTCCGGTTTTGTTTGTTTGTGTGTTGTTTTTTTAATGTTTTTTGTGTGTGTGCGTGTGGTCCATCAACCTGTTCTTGTTTAATTTTTCTGTCTATTTGTCAATTCTCCTTTTTTTTTAAAAGAAGCGAAAATTGATTTTTGTTTTCAGTCCAAAACGTCTGTGCCAACTCAGTGGCAGTGCACCCACCCCGCTCATTCCGATACCCCGCACAGCCACAGTCCGGTCAGTCCCGCCACAGCCCTGGCACCAGCAATCCATACGGAGCAGTCAATGCCAAGTTTTCAAGAGGCAACACATCGGAGGAGACACTGCACTGCTGCCGAGTCACTTCGTGTGTTTCAGTGGCGCCTGTTCTGATCTGACATACGCAAGACACCACCTACTAGGCCCCCTACTGACGATAATAATTGCTTAGTCGCGTAGCCGGCGTGAGTGACCTCTCTCTTTGGAGAGCGCCACCACGTCCGTCCGACGATAGCCCATGGACTCGCCCATACCGGTGACCCCGACGGAACCAAACCAAGGCCACAGACGTTGAGAGGACACCAAAACTGAGGTCACCATGAGAGCAGGGTACAAAGGGCCACATAATTTGGGATATTTTTTGTTTGTTTGTTTGTTTGTTTTGTTTTGTTTTTGTTTGTTTTGATTTTTTTTTTTTTTTTTTTTGTTATGCAGATCGATGAGAATGAGGATGATAAAGATGATGCTACGGATTTCCATTTCGGTCTGAGACTACATGACGGGCTGTACTCTGCGCTTCCTTTCAAAATATATCCCAGCGTCAACCAGGCCAGAAAGATACTGACACCTGCAGTGTTGGTTAGGAAATCTGAGCAACACTCGTAAGACGCACCCATTAAGTGGATGAAACTCGAGTGTGTGGTCCCTGTCTTCCCAACTGAGTCTGTAGCAAACTCAACTCTGGATAGAAGCCAGTCGGGGCAGAAAAATTGCACATGACTCTGATATGAATCGAACCAGCGACCTCCCACCCGCCGGTCTGCGGCGCTAACCCACTTCGCCATGGCGGCTGGTGAGAAAAATGGAATAGTATGGTGCAACTTTGGGACCTTCGTCAGTAACCGGTCATCAGCAGTCTTCAGCAGATCCAGAAGCTTGCTGTCAGTTCCTCATGCAGGACTTCAGCACCATCACAAGGTCTTTGAGCTCAGCATTAGAACCAAGCTGGAACCTCTGCAAAACCGCAAAGAAAATGTTAGTGTGGGAAATCAGCAAGGCATTGCTGACATGCCGCCTCTGGATTTTGTGTTTCAGCCAAACTCCCAACCTTCCATATAACAAGGCTGAAATACTACTGACAAGCCTGTTCTCCCACTCTGAGGTGTATCGACATGATTCTCGCCCCTCAGTCACCTATACTTAAAATGTCCTCCATCTCTCTCTCTCTCTCTCTCTCTCTCTCTCTGAGTCGAAGGAAGGAGATTGATAAGTGACAGTCGTACGAAGAATGCTCTCCTAACGACAGTGAATTGTGTCGGAGTGAAGATTGTGATCGTCGGGATTTTTGGTGGAGTAGTGTATGAAGTGTCTGTGTATCAGAATGTGTAATTAGATGAACGGAAAGGTCAGTGGATGCCTCGTAATTAACATTTCTTAATTACAAATGTCAAGGAAAGAACCATTTTTTTTCCGATGTTAACGTCGTTCATGGTTCACACAGTTATCCACGCCCACCCTACAGGATCGCAAGTGTCGGATTGCACGTGCTCAGTGTCACGGCGTTTCGTTGTGTCGTTTACCTGAACTCTTGGTCTTTGTTTTGAACGAGCGGTGCACGTGTACCAGTAAGTGAAAGTCAGTCTGGTGCATCAGGTACATCACAGGCGCCTGAAAAAAAAAAATGTCCGAAGGTTCCCCTCTTCTCCCTAAGCCAATATTCTACAATTGATTGATTGGCGTTCCATGCAGATGCAGCATGGTTGACTCACGCATTCAGCAACTATAAAGCCAAATATTGATGAAAGATTTGTTCCCTCGAGAATAGTATTGGACGCTTTTTACAGAAGTTAATAAGCTGAAAGATATCGCTGTCAAAAGCGCTGAAGACAGCAGTGAACTGAAAGAAGGCAGTGCAAACATTTGGACAGACTAGAGCATCTTGAAAGAAAGCTGGAATCCGCCGAGCAGGATGCAAAGGCATGCAATTTGCGATTCATCATGTTGAAAAAACAGACTGGTGGATGAATACATAACTTCACAAACAGTTATCAATGTGTTGAACGACCATGCACGTTCACCTGTCTGGCGTCAAGGTGATACTGTCAGAGCGTTCCGTATTGGCAGGCCTCGTCCACACAGTAGTGACCCCGGCCCATTCTGTTCCAGTTTTGTCGATGGTCGGACAAGATGGTGCTTGGTGATAAAGACATCAGAGACAACCTGAGAGAAAGTGACATATGAGTGACCGCCGACCTGACGACCGCGCAAAGGGAGATGTAGAGTTCCATCTTGGACTCGGCAAGATCGCCTACATTCACAACGGCAAACTATATGTTAAGGACAGACGGCAAGATGCTTCCTCTAGGGACGTCAGAAATGAATGGCGCCATACTTCTGTTTCCAGAGAACTGATGAAGACTGTCCCCTCATGCTGAACAGCTACAGAAATGGCTACAGCAGAAACAGCGAAGGCACACGCAACAGGTTTAAGTCTTCGCTTAATCAGCAAGATTCCTCTGAAAACAAAGACGTCAAGGAACGCCGCTCGGGCATCAGACGTTCCGGCAACTGATGGAGTGGCAGTTCGAGAGGAGAGAAGAACTCTCGACTCCGGAATCCAGATGCAGATACCTCTATACCAGTTGTTCCAGGAACACGGTCCTACAGTGATGTTACAAATCAGTATAGACCACGACATGAACGCCAAACTTTAGAACACAAAAAGGACTGTATGGTGAAAGACTACTCCAAAAGAACGAAAACTTCAAGACCGACTTCGTCAACACTGTGTGAAGAGGGACCAGTGATGGCAAAAGTCAGCTGACGTCTGTGAGGGACAAAGTGTCAACAGACTCTAATGTGTGTGTATGGTTAACAGTCCCACAGACGTGATTCACAGTACTGGAGACAACATTCAGGAAACGCTGACTGGCCAGTACAGTGTCAGGGTGACGGAAAAGAGACGTAGTCTTGGCAATATTAGTCTTGACAGGTATATTACAGAAACTAGCGACAAAACTGACGATGACACGGGTACTAATATGGATGCTGGACATAACCCCAAAGAGTTGGCGGCTGAAAAAGAGGTGCGCAGCCATTGCCCGACGAAGGATGACGCACCAAGGGAATAAATATAAATGGATGATTTTGCGCAAATTGTTCGCCAACCGTATGTGGACACAGACAATGTTAACAAAACGTGATTGACATTACAGGCCACGAGAATATGCTCGAACAATATATGACTACCGACATACCACCTGACTAGCAAAACAGCAGACCCGTTGATAATATAGTCAACGATGTAACGAGCAAAGACAAACAGATACAACCTCCAGCTCGTGATGTACGTTCAAAACGCAATGCTTCTGCCTCAAGAGTAGCAGCAATGCTACCAAAACAACTCTAGTTAGATCCAACAGCCAAAGTAGTATTGTGGATTCTTTTAGAAAAGTTCAGTCAGGTGACCAGACAAAAAATCAAAGACAGGCCTTCGCGGGCTAGACCAAAGACCAAAGTCGGTGCAGAAACATCAGGCGCACAAAATAGGGATTCGGCCAGGCCACAATACCAGTTAAACAATCATTAAAGACTCGGGGACATAGTGTCACAGGTGCTGCAAATCAAACACATGGTGAACTATTAAGTCCCAGCACAAGTTCTTTTTGTAATAGTGTAGATAACACAGAAGTTAAATTCCTAAATTACAAGGTTAATGGGCTTTCTACAAAAAACTGGGCAACTCCCATTTAACTAATTTCATCGTTTCCCATGATTTCGTCTGCCTAACTGAGACTTTTATAGCTATGACTTTGAATCATCTCTTTTCAAGGACTTTATTACATTCACATCCAAAGCTCAAAAATTGTCTCACCAAGGGAGATACTCGGGAGGTGTTATTGTTATGATCAAGAGATGTTTTGCTAATTATTTTGAACGGATTGAAGTGAAAGTCAAAAACACTGTTGTTTTGAAGCTAAAGAAGGACTTGGGTTTTTTTTTTTTACAGAAAAAGATATCATGTTAATATGTTCTTATATACCCCTGAATGATTCACCATACTGGAAATTTCAACAGGACGGACACGGCATGGAATTGTTAGAGGAATGTATACTTGATTTGCATGAATTATGTGGTGACTTTTCTGTTTGTAGCTGGAGATTTGAATGCAAGAAATGCATCTCAAAATTACAGTTTTCATGGAGATGACAATGACTTTGATGAGACAGAATTTCCAGATAATAACAGTTTCCCAAGGCGTCTCAAGAAAAACAAAAGAATTCTTTTGGAGAGCAATTAATTGAGTTATGTAGCATGTTTGAATGTATCATTTTAAATGGACTCGACCAGCAAGACTTTGACGATAGCTGCACGTATATTGGATCTTCTGGAGTAAGTACGGTCGATTATTTTCTTATATCCTACGACTTATTTTTGTCGGTCAATATTGTGTCTCTAGATGTTGAAAGCTTAACTGAATCTGACCATCTCCCAGTGGTTGTGAAGATGAAGAGGGATAATAACATTCACGGGAATACCGAAAAATCAAAACCAAATCGCCGTATAATTTCAGAAGAAAAAGACATCATTTGGAATGAAAAATGTGAGGGTGATTTTATAAAACTGTTGGAAACATGATATTCAAAACCGACTAATGCTGGCTATGCAAGCCTTGGATATAGACATAGACAGCGCTCTTAATATTTTTGTGAAGTGGTTAAAAGATCCCAGTCAATGCATGTTAAAATCATTCACGATCAATGGAAATAAAATGTCAGAATGGTTTGATGAAGAGTGTAAGGCAGCAGAAACGGAAAGTGGGAGTGAATTAAACTATTTCAAAGAACTCGAAAACTCGTCGCAATTTTGGTGAAATTCAAGGAAAATGGGATGCTGGCAGTATGATAAAAATGATAGCAATATCACCATAGATGACTGGTTCAAGCATTTCAAGAGTGTTTTTCAAAACAGCGGCGAAGAATACGATGACATTTGATATTGAAATCGATCTGTCCGAAAAATCGGACCATGTTTTGAATCAGTTTATTTCAGAGGATGAAGTTATTCAAGCCATTTCTAAACTTAAGAAAAATAAAGCTAGCGGAATAGACGATGTTTCCGCATAATTGGTACAATCTGGAGGTTCAGCTGTAAATACATTTCTGACAAAACTATTTAATACCGTTTTTAATAAAGGAGTTTATCCTCGTGAGTGGACGAAATCTATTATCATACCAGTATTTAAGAAAGGCAACCCCGATAATACTGATAATTATAGAGGAGTATCTTTGCTGAGCATCATATCTAAATGTTATGCATCAATATAAACACAAGACTGTACACCTGGTTAGAAAACAATAACATTATTTCAGAAAATCAAGCAGGATTTCGAAGAATCCACTCTACTGTTGATCATATTTTTTACAGTGTATGCTGCTATCCAGAAATGTATGAATAAAAAGGTACAAAACTATATGTTTGCTTTCGTTAATTTTAGGAAGGCTTTCGACTCTGTGCGTCATCACAAAGTTTTGGAATGTATGTTTTACCAAAAAAAAATGTGAAAGGGAAGTTTTGGGCGTCTCTCAAAGCAATGTACAATTCATTATTGTCGTGTGTTCGATCAAATCATGATATTTCTGAAATGTTTGATTGCCCAATAGGAGTAAGACAAGGATGTGTTTTGAGCCCCATATTATTTTCAATGTTTATAAACCAGTTGGTAACTCACATAGAAGAAAAGGGTAAACATGGTGTGCAGCTGTTACCGGGTATTATGGAGTTATTTATATTATGTTCGCAGATGATGTTGTACTGTTGTCAACTACCCCAACTGGTCTACAGAATCAACTGAATAGTTTACATACATGTTGCAACAACATGAAGTTATATGTAAACATCGAAAAAACAAAAGTTATGGTATTGTGGTTTGTTTCTCCGAGGTTTTCCTTCCCCGGAACTAGAGGTTTTTTTATGCGCCTCTTACTCGCATGATGAACCCGTCATAACGACACATGGGGATTTGATATGGTGTAACAGTGCCATCTGTTACCCTGCCCCGTCCTGGTAGGGACAAACGCCTTTTGGTCCGGGATTGCTTATTCGACCAGGCAAGCCTGACTAATATCGCAGCTAACCCTCATATCTGGGGGCCGTTCCCCTATCCGCCAACAGGGACCTACCGGGTTGGGGTTAGTGACAAGAGTGATTTTCTCGAAAACCTGATTGATTTTCATGAATCAGATCGTAATATTTAAGATGACAATATAGATGTGTTTGGACATGTTTTTCGAGTGGCTTAGACAACAGGGATAGGATTGAGATAGGAATATACATTGAGAGATTGGTGGGATCACTTTTTTATATAAAGGTATAACTTTCACTTGTTTAAATCTTAAGGGAAACTGGCTTTTATCAATACACAAATAATAAGCGTAAGTGAGTGTATCGGCGAAAGTCAACGAAGCGATTTTTAATATATCACCATGAATTGCAACTAAGTCCTTTGTCCCTGACTGTTTTAAGTGTATTAAATAATCAAATACTGTGTGTAATGACAAAGGTGGCATGTCAAAACGCGAGAAAAATGTTTTATACAACGACAGTATTTTTTCTAATATACATAGATCACTGTGCTGTGTTTCATCATTTACAGTTACATCCTTAGTTATATTTGCAAAATAAAAATTGAAGTCTTCCTGTGATATTTATTTTATTGGATTTTATATTCTTGAGTTATTATTAGTCAAGAGATTGATAGCTTTCCAAATTAAGTTTCAATTTTGAGAAGACGAAACTAAATTTTGAACATATTGTTTGTTTCCTTGTTTTGGAATGTGTGTGTGCGTGCGTGCGCGCGTGCACGCGCGCGCGCGTGTGTATGTGTGTGTGTGTGTGTGGGGGGGGGGGGGGTGGGGGGGGGTGGGGGGGTGCCGGGACAGGAAGTTACAAGGGAATTACATATTTCATCCCAATCCCATTCTGGTGTACCACCTCGACTGTACCGCTTCGACGCTCAGAAGTTGTTTGAACGCATATGTTTCTCCTGCTGGTAGAGTGGCCTCCCTCTCTTCTCACGTCATCCGGATCTTCTGCCAACAGAGAAGTCCCCCAACCACTACCGCCAACCCCATCAACTACACACCCAACTCTCCTCGTTCTCAAGCCAGTGCTGCGGTCTTCCTCAAAGAGCTGGTGTGGTGAAATCACGCGACATCTGACTTCTCTGCAGTGGGAACACGTATGGTTTTGTCGTGTGTAATGTAGCAGAAGAGAGTCATTTGACAAAGATCTCTTTATTTTTCTTTTTTTTTTCTTTTTTTTTCTTTTTTGTTTTTGTTTTGAATATGAATTCCACCTTTAGGAGTCTTTGACTCTTTTTTTTAATTCTCACCTTAGTAATTTTTTTTTGTTTTTTTTTTGTTTTGTTTTTAGTCTTCCGTGTGCTCCTTTGCATCGCGTTTCAGGAAACACTAAATGGAAAAGAACTTTTTCCCCCTAGCAGCGAATTGAGGGTAGAAATGGATTATTTCCTTGAAGTAGAACATTACCGTCACTCGGATCAGTGGAGTCCTGCTGATGTTCCCTGAGTGTGGAGAAGAATCTGCATTATTTTGTGACACAGACAGACACACACACACAAACACACACACACACACACACACACACACACACACACACACACACACACGCGCGCGCGCACGCACACACACACACACGCACGCACGCACGCACGCACTCACGCACGCACATACGCACACACAACAACAACAACAACAACAACAACAACAACAACAACAACAACAGCAACAACAACGACAAAAACCAACCAACCAACAAAAAAAAAAATGCAAAAACAAAACCAAAACAAAACCCAGTCAACATCTGTATCAATCTCTCTTCAGGGACATACTTTCTATAAAAAAAAATGACGTACACAAATAACATTATCTTTGTTTTGCGATGCCCCCTTATTACAATTTGAACAATTGTCATTTGTGTAGTATTATAATAACACTTTTCGGATGACGACAAAGTTCTGGCGTGCTGGTAGAGGAGCTCTCAGTGTCCATGCTAGCTCTGCATCCAGCACTTGGAAATGTCCTGTCACTGAGTGCTTTTAGCTGGTCCTAGGTTCTGCTCAACATCTCCACACTGCAGCAGACAACTCCCCCAGAACAAATGCACGAGGAGGCAACCTTCGGTGACACCACCCGCCGTGGTTTCGATTTTTAAAGGCCACATTGCGAACTGCTCTCTGGCTCTCATCAGCATGAAAGCAATGAATACGGGGTGGAAACAGTCACATCTCGAACAGAAATCTACACTGGAGGAGGTATGGTTCTTCACACAGCTCTTAGCAAAATCTCAAGCACAACTAATACGTTATAACTGACAAATTAAGTGAGAACAAATATAGAGCAACTGTCATCTCTGAACACAGTTCGCGCGCACGCGCACACACACACACACACACACACACACACACACACACACACACACACACACACACACACACACACACACACACACACATGCGTGCGCGCACGCGCGCGCGCGCGCACACACAGACAGAGAGAGAGAGAGAGAGAGAGAGAGAGAGACAGAGAGAGAGAGAGAGAGAAAGAGAGAGAGAGAGAGAGAGAGAGAGAGAGAGAGAGAGAGAGAGAGAGAGAGAGAGAGAGAGAGAGAGAGAGAGAGAGACACTGACATATTTTACTGACAATGGCTAATAGCCTTCCTCTACATAGAAATGGACAAAAATGGAAATGTATAAACAAGATGTAAAGCATATAAACGTACTCCCAGTTTATCCTGAATACGCGGGAGATATTCCATAAAGAGGAAAAACCGTCTTGGACTGGTGTAACCGTTAGTAATGGCTATTCTGGTAAACATTGGCCATCGTCTGTGACCTATAATGAACATACTTACAAACTTTCAGAAAGATCGGCCAAGAATTTTCTGAGATTTTCCATAAAAAGGAAAACAATTATGGGCCGTTAGTAATGGCTATAACGGTAAACTTAAACATTGAGCATCATCCGTGACCATAATGAACATACCTATAATTTTTTTTTTTAAATATCGGCTTTCTGAGATATTCCATAAAGAAGAAAAACCGTTACAGGCAGTTACAGCCGTTAGTAACGGCTATAACGGGGTAAACTAAAACATCGAGCATCATCCGTGACCCACAATGAACATACCTGCTAATTTTAACAAAGATCAGCCAAGGTACTTTCTGAGATGTTCCATGGAGAAGAAAAAACCGCTAGAGGACGTTACAGCCGTTAGTAACGGTTGTAACGGTAACCTAAGATAGCGGGCATCATCCTCGACCCATAATGAACATACCTACAATTTTTCAGAAAGATCGGCAAAGTGCTTTCTGAGATATTCTATAAAGAAGCAAACCCGTTACAGGTCGTTACAGACGTTACTAACGGCTATAACGGTAAATTAAAACATCGGGCATCATCCGTGACCCATAATGAACATACCTACACATTTTCAGAAAGATCGGCCAAGTACTTTTTGAGATATTCTATAAAGAAGAAAAACCGTTGCAGGCCGTTACAACCGTTAGTAACGGATAGAACGGGTAAACTAAAACATCGGGCATTATCCCTGACCCATAATGAACATACCTGCTAATTTTCACAAAGATGAGCCAAGTACTTTCTGATATATTCCATAAAGAAGAAAAACCGTTACAGGCCGTTACAGCCGTTAGTAACGGCTGCAACGGTAAACTAAAACATCGGGCATCATCCGTGACCCATAACGAACATACCTGCTAATTTTCACATAGATGAGCCAAGTACTTTCTGATATGTTCCATAAAGAAGAAAAACCGTTACAGGCCGTTACAGCCGTTAGTAACGGCTGCAACGGTAAACTAAAACATCGGGCATCATCCGTGACCCATAACGAACATACCTGCTAATGTTAACAAAGATCAGCCAAGGACTTTCTGAGATATTCCATGAAGAATAAAAGCGTTACAGGCCGTTACAGCCGTAAGTAACGGTCTATATGGTAAACTAAAACATCGGGTATCATCCGTGACCCATAATGAACAAACCTACAGATTTTCAGAAAGTTTGGCCAAGTACGTTTTGAGATATTCTATAAAGAAAAAAACACGTTACAGGCTGTTACAGCCGTTAGTAACGGCTATAACGGGGTAAACTAAAACATCGGGCATCATCTGAGCCCCATAATGAACATACCTGCTAATTTTAACAAAGATCAGCCAAGTACTTTCTGATATATTCCATGGAGAAGAAAAAAACCGTTACAGGCCGTAACAGCCGTTAGTAACGGCTGCAACGGTAAACTAAAACATCGGGCATCATCCTTTACCCATAATGAACATGCCTACAAATTTTCAGAAAGATAAGCCAAGTACTTTTTGAGATATCCTATAAAAAAGGTAATAAAATGGAATTTAAAAAAAAAAACATTGCAGGCTGTTACAGCCGTTAGTAACGCTATAACGGGGTAAATAAAACATCTGTCACACTGTCACTTTTGCACACATGCATTCATGACAGCATTTACTCCATACGCACACGCAATCTTTCCAATCAACCAAAAGGCGCACTACCGAATGTTTTTCTTCTCCCCCTCTCCTTCAGGGAAAAACACTTTACTAAATCACATCAAACAATTTATAAACAGATTTTATACATGCATCCTTGTAACCAATTTTCCCAGTTACACCAATACACGTTTCTGTAAAGTAATGGCCTTCACATAACACTGGCTCAAGATCCAGACCAGGAGAATAAATACTTCTTTCACTCCTTGATGCTATGCCTGCATCAGAATTCAGACTCGTTTCATACTGTCATGATTCCCTGTCTCTCTCAGACAGCGTAACGCCCCTTTGATTCCTCCCGTCACTGGAGATATGAGTTCCCACTCCTCTCCCTTGAGTTCTCCTGTCACTGGAGAGGTGACGAGTTCCAACTCCGCTCCCCCGACTTCTCTTGTCACTGGAGATACGAGTTCCGACTCCTCTCCCTGGAGTCCTGATTTGCTGGGCTGAACTACCGGTGTGTTCCCCACACCATGGCCACCTTTAACCACCTCAAGGGGTGAAAGGTGAAGGGTGAAGGGCGAAGGGCTGAAACACGAATAAGGTTCGTGTAAGTAACCTGCTTCCTAATTCAACATATGAATTCTTTCTTTCTCTTTTCTTTAAGTTTTCCCCTGTAGCTTTCCCCAACTATCTATGGCTCACCTGGTAATGACTGGTCAGCAGTGAGGACCAGCGTCCTGACAGGTTCGAGTCTCTAGGCCATCTGCTGGGCTAAAACTGATTCTTTCCTCCCTCCTCCTAGTGAGTGCATACTCAGTGTTCAAAACACATGACCAGCACCTTACCAACCCTTATTAAACTATCTCTCAGTGGTCACTTTCACCCAATGACCACCCTTCTTTCTTTAATGAGTCATTCTCACCATTATTTGGGGACGCCCGCTACACTAGTCAAGCCACATAAATATTCTTCCTTTTTAGTTGTGGCATGGGAAATGATTCATATCACTAACTACATGTGATGGAGCGTCACATGCCTTGATGTGAGGCTACGTCACATGACAACATCAGGCATCATCCGTGACCCATAATGAACATACCTACTGATTTTCACAAAGATCGGCCAAGTACTTTCTGAGATATTCCATACAGAAGAAACGTTAGTAACGGCTGTAACGGTAAACTAAAACATCGGGCATCATCCTTGACCCATAATGAACATACCTACAAATGTTCAGAATGATCGGTCGAGTAGTTTTGTCTGGAGCGAGTGGATCACATTTTGACCACGGACACACGGACACACGGACAGACACACACACACAGACAGCATTTCTTCGTTCCCATTCTAAAGTACTCCTTGTTCTTTAAGAACTGGGAGTACAAAAAGGACACTCCTTTTGTACAAAAGCTGGGGAAAAGTGGATTCAATTTGGGCTACTGCCCACTCACTTCAATAAATCACAGGAAACCAGTAGGTTATTGACTGGCTCATGACATAAAAGGGAAAATAACCAAAGCAATCAAAACTGCCATAACTGCAGAAATAAAATACTCGACCCAATCCGACCATTCATAACATCTGCAAGACTGATAGATAAACACATTGCAACATTGTTGGTGGAACCGACTATCATCTAGAAGTGTACACTGGTTTCTGCCAAAAATTAAAGGTGTTCATTAGTTAATAAGCCACCGACGTAGTTATCTGTTCGTTGTCTGAGGAGATTATATTATTTGGAATATGAAAGCTAGCATACAGTATCTTGAAGGAATCACACCCAAATCTGATACATCATAGGCAGTGCAATCAACAACAACAACAGTTTTCAACATCGATGGCAAGCTGTCACTGTATAAGACAGTAGACAGGGATATATGTATTAATATATCCCGTTATAACCACCCCTTTTCCCCTTTTACTGAGAGTATGAACGCCACACAACAAACACAGACAAAAGAAAATACGGTGCACAAACAGAAGGCTTTATTTGCATTCACACACGCACTCTCACCCACAGAATGGCAGATGAAACACCAATACCTTTATATATCCAACACACAGGCAGTTTTCCCCACACGAAAAAAAACCACAAACAAACAAACAAACAAAAACCCCAAAAGAATCCAACTATACTATCAACACCCGACCATCAGCGCATGGCTCCTTATGCACACCTGTGCACGCATGTGCTGCACATCCACATAACCATGACCCTTCCCTCAGGAGGCACACACACACCTCAGCCCACTGAAGGCCAATACCAGAAGGGACAAGGGTGAAATCACATCACCTGGTAATCCCGGGCTGAAATATCAAGCAAGGTTGATACCTCATAAAACCTGAGATGCCCACGCGATGTTTTTCTTTTTCCAAATGTACTCTTTATACTAATTTTTATGTGCCGGTGTTAAACTATCCGGACACCCAAGCTTAACCCCCAAAATGTTCAAAACAAATTGTTCAAGTAACCCGAACCCAATGTTGCACTTTCAATACTTCATTCGAAGACCCTGGCGGGTACTTGACACACGCAAGAAGAAAAACAAAGCCCTTCCAAAAAAACACACACACACACACACAAAAAACGGCAACACAGCGTTTCCCAATATGATTATGTAAACGTCGGTCTGCTTTACGACGCTCTCACACTAATGCACCGCCCAAAACACAAAACCTTCACTGAATGAAGCGCTTGATATGAAGTAGGAGAAGTAAAGTCGTGACACGTCGAAGAGCGCGGTTCCCTCCCTACCGGGCACCAACCACACTCGCGAGTCGCACGCCGATGGTATACTGCGGCGAACCCCCAAGACGCTTGCCCCCCGGAAGACACAGTTGAATTCGGAGGAACTGCCACACCCTCGGACTGTGGAAGGGAGACGACGTCCCGACCGGAACGCACCCTGCCGGCTCCACGTGCGTCCCCACTCCGGGCAGAGGAGTGGGCAGGGATGACAGTGGAAGTGGCGGTGACAACTCCCACCACCCGAGAGGCCGACCCTCACAGATTTGCTGTGTAGGGGAGGTACATAAAACTCGCTGGAAACCTGTGAAAAAGGAAATGTTTTACTACCACAGAAGAATACAGTTATAACCTATTTGTTGCTTCATTAAAGTAAACGGTTCTCAGTGTTTACACGTCACAACCCAAAGTGCGACAGCTGATTAGAATTTTAAATCATGACCTATACAACCAGCCACCTTGCCATCAAAATTCTCTCTCACCAGAAATGTTCATTACACATTTAAACCAATTTCATTGACTTTCCACTTCCATCAACAGCCACGAACATAATTATAACCGTCTCCAAGACAATGATTCAATAGTATCATAAATCATATTCACTCCAATGAACAATCGAACAATCCGACCGTTAATGACCCCCAGTACCGGTCTCAATTCAGGATCGATTACTTAGTAACATGCTTAATAGAATCAAACACATTTCAAGCAAAACCAAAATAATAGAATTGAACCCGGGTATCCTAAACTCTTAGCAGGCACAATCATAATCCCACAAATGTCATCAGAATTTATCAAGCGCTAGGGCAATCACCAATTACATAAGCTCGACAAGGATTTCCGAGCGCTGCTATACATTGTCTACTGACACCACAATGCTGCGGAAAGCATCTTTGAATACTGGCGTGCCACCGTCGACTAAAACCAGCATATACATATATATCTACATCAAATGTAGGCTTCTGAGGCACAATTCCTAAATATCTTAGACACCCTTTATTATTCTCATCTACTATTTTTCTCTTTTTATTTTCCAATCGTAATAACCTATACCAAGTAACACAATCATGAATTCACCTGCAAATCTTTAACCATAATTGAACAAAAGAACAACTCTTATTAATATAATGATCCCTAATTTTCCTTTCCGCCCATCCACCCCGGTTTAGTTCCAAGCGCAAACACCAAAAGTGAACCTCTAAAAGACGTGTCTATCCGAGGTACCACCACCCGTCACCAATCGATAAACCTCACACACGCCCAGACACATCACATGCAGTCTGCCCTCCGTACCTGGCACGCACCGCGTGACAGTCTCCTCTTTTAATATTAAAAGTTCCCGTCCTCCGATACCAATGTACACTCTCAGAAAACAACCAATCTTTATCAAACTTGAAACCAATATTTCTGTACACCAGCGACCACTATATGTCTTAGCACATCAATACCGCTGTAACACATCCACCTATCTCAATCAGTGTAGGACCGAAACGCACATTATTTCATTCCCACATGTACGGTTTTTCCTCGACCTTAAGTTCAAATTATATCTCTTTTCTTCTCTTCGAACTTCCGCACATTTAAATTTCCTCCTCTGCCTCTCTCTCTCTCTCTCTCTCTCTCTCTCTCCTCTCTCTCTCTCTCTCTCTCTCTCTCTCTCCTCTCTCTCTCTCTCTCTCTCTCTCTCTCTCTGTCTTTCTCAATCACCCCCACCCCCCCCCTCTCTCTCTCTCTCTCTCTCTCTCTCTCTCTCTCTCTCTCTCTCTCTCTCTCTCTCCTCTCCTCTCTCTCTCTCTCTCTGACACGACAACTACGCTATGTAACTAGACAAAGCAGCAGTGTCTGATGTTTAAATCATTCTTGTGAGTATAACTTTGAGTCATAAAACAAGGATGCCTGCTCGATCAATCAGTGCACTGCCTTCCATTTCCTTCCTTCTGGTGGATCAATCAAACTAATTAAGATA
>CM031618.1:15370700-15374175 GCA_018398815.1 Conus ventricosus
GCTGAAAAATTTAACTTTAGTGGGGAAAACAAGTGCGGGTTAACAATTCTTCAGTCTTATAGTAATGACTTGGCAAAGGGTTTGAACCTTTTAAAAAAAAATAAAAAATAAAAATAAATAAATTGAAGATGAAGAAGCTTTGTACTTTTTGGGGGTGTGGGGGCAATAAAAAAAAAAGAATATAGTAGAAAGAAACCGTGGAGAGCGTGGCAGCAGAGAGTCCTCAGAAGGAAGCCCCCTTCAAGCAAGTGTTTCGGGCCCTTATCTCCTGACACTCTAAGGGGGTTGGGCCCCACACCCGTTCATGACCCCGGGATGCCCCTCTGCTGTCCCCTTTTTTTTTCCCCCATTTTGGGGACGAGCCATGCTGGATTCAAACCCATGACCCTCTGGTAATGCCATTTTCCACTTAATGACTCGCGCTTTAACCACTAACCACAGGACACCTTTATATTTGTGGGGAAATTAAGCCTTATGAAGTTCACTTTTGTTCCCCCTTGACCAGATCCAGCTTGAACACCTCTTTTCCCTCTGCCATTGCTTTCAGGCTCTGGTTTTTTCCTTCCCTGCAACTGAGAGCTGTTTCATGAGGCTGTATGCAGACGTTCCTACAAATCCCCTACTCCAATTTCTGCAGTGAGGACTTTGACCTGATAGCCTTCCTCCTCAGCTGTTTGCAAGATCACATACTTTTCATCTTGTAGATTTGAGCTGCCTCCATTCTGTTTTCATATGGCACCGTGAGCTCAAATCATGATCAGCTGCTTTGTTGACTTAGAGTGGACTACTATGTCTGGTCTCATGCCACTCTTGCTGATGATCTCTGGGTGACTCTTCCATTCTGGGAGGTCTGCAGTGCACTCCCAGTCATCGCCCCGTCCACAGACTCTGCCTGCATGTTTCGAGTGGGGACTGTTGTTTCTTGCCATGATTTGCTGCTCCTGCCGTGAAGAATGTTCGGTGCTTTTGGAGTCCTGATTCGCCCTTCGTTTGGTCACTTATAAAAATATATATATATATATATATATATATTTAAATATATATAAATATATATATATATATATATATAAAATACTGTGAACAAAAAATGGAGTTTTTCCTTAATTTTCTTTTTTATAGTATGACTTGGGTTTGTTTTTTAAAAAAAAAAAAGAAATGGGGAATATTTTAAATTTTAAAACCCCCCCAACTGCAGAGGAACATTCCACTTTCCCGAGCCCAACAGAGCCACCAAACTTTTCCCCTTAAACCGGATCATAGGAGCCCCCTATTGTGTCTCCCCCTTTGGGTAAAAAACACCCAAAGCCCATTTTGGGTTTCTATCCCATTTTCAAACCAACAGCACCCCAAAGAGCAGCGAATATACTGGCAAAGGAAGCGTAAAAACTTCTAAAATTTAAAAACATAGCAACGTTTAAAATTAAATCTTTGAGCCATTGAGACCACAAGTGCAAGAGTTCAAGGTGGGGCATTGATGGTAGTTTGTTTAATAACCAAATTTATTAAAATTTAAAAAATTTAATTATCTCTAAAATTAACTCCCACCGATTGACCAAACATTATAACTGCTGAACAATACACAGTGGGAGAAAACAAGTGCAAGTTAACAATTCTTCAGTCATTATAGTAATGACTTGGCAAAGATATGAATTTAAAAAAAGAAATGAAGATGACGAAAATGGGGGAATATATTATAAATATGAGAAACCCTTCACTAGCTGCCTGAGGGAACCTCGTACTCTCCTTCGAAGACAGATATATTTGTATTGCCTGCTCCTAGGCCTTTCGTCCGCTGGATCGGACTCATCAGGGAGACACGGCTGATTGTGTCTGTGCTCTTGATGTCAAATAGAGACACATCAAAGTCCATAATTCTGTGGTGTTCTCATCACCAAGGGTTCAAAAAGAATCCAACAGCACCCCCAAAGCAGCCAGCGAAGGGTTAAATGGAACAAAAGGAAAGCGTGGAGACGAAAAAAAGTTGCTGAAAAATTAAAAGCATTATGCAAACAGTATAAAATGTAGGGACAATCTTTGAGCCTATGCTTGAGGATCCATTCAAGGATGCAAGGGAGATCAAAAGATATGGAACAGTCTGAGTGGTCAGTTCTGCTGTTCAATAACCCAAGCATTGTGAGTGGCTAAGAATTGTACAGAACAACCTTTACTTGGATCTCTTATGAGATGCAATCTCCCACCGATTGACCAAACATTATACTGCTGAACAATTACACAGTGGGAGAAAACAAGTGCAAGTTAACAATTCTTCAGTCATCATAGTAATGACTTGGCAAAGATTTGAATTTAAAAAAAAAGGAAGATGAAGAAAATGGGGGGAATATATTATAAATATAGAGAAAACCCTTCACTAGCTGCCTGAGGGAACCATCGTACTCTCCTTCGAAGACATATCTATTTGTATTGCCTGCTCCTAGGCCTTTCGTCCGCTGGATCGGACTCATCAGGGAGACACGGCTGATTGTGTCTGTGCTCTTGGTGTCAAACAGAGACACACCAAAGTCCATAATTCTGTGGTGTTCTCATCACCAAGGGTTCAAAAAAGAATCCAACAGCACCCCCAAAGCAGCCAGCGAAGGGTAGTGAATGGAACAAAAGGAAAGCGTGAGAGGAAAAAAAAAAGTTGCTGAAAAATTAAAAGCATTATGCAAACAGTATAAAAATGTAGGGGACAATCTTTGAGCCTATGCTTGAGGATCCATTCAAGGATGCAAGGGAGATCAAAAGATATGGAACAGTCTGAGTGGTCAGTTCTGCTGTTCAATAACCCAAGCATTGTGAGTGGCTAAGAATTGTACAGAACAACCTTTACTTGGATCTCTTAAGAGATGCAATCTCCCACCGATTGACCAAACATTATACTGCTGAACAATTAAACAGTTTTGTTAATGCCTCACACCCAAAACGTACAAAGCTTTTGTGCCGATAGCTGTATGTGCCAGATCATATCTATTGCAGCATGTGTGTGTGTGTGTGTGTGTGTGTGTGTGTGTGTGTGTGTGTTGTGTGTGTGTGTGTTGTGGGTGTGTGCTTTTAAATGTGTTGAACCATTGCGATTGTTATGGAGTCTTGGGCATGTGTGTACCCCCATACGTAGAGTGACAATTGTCTCTTCTGTCCCAATGGTCAGACGACAATTACATGAGACACGATGCGTGATCACTAGTTGTCACAACCTATCTTTGATGAATCATGTGATGTGGGAGCCCGTTGTCTTTTTTTCCCCGTATATATAAATCAAAACAGGAATTAACGAGCAAGGAAGGTTTGTTTGTTTGTTTTATGTTTTTTTTTTTTAGTGTTTGTTTGTTTGTTTGTTTTTTTTCAATCTTAAGTTTTAGATCAACTTAAGCGTGATCATTATAGAACCATGTATTGGGAGCCATTGCCTTTGTCATTCTCTTTCTTCATTCGTTCGTTTGGTTTGTGTTGGACAGACTAAAACTTGTTTTGGATT
>CM031618.1:15375175-15377675 GCA_018398815.1 Conus ventricosus
GTTTCATCACATCTTTAATCCCAAAACGGGGCTATTAACAAATTGTTGTATAAAAAAAATAGTATGCGGGTTTGCCTGTCTTCCATACTACAATAACTTGACAATAACTGAAAAAGAATGAATATAAATTCGAGCAGGACAAAAGAAGACAGCCACCTTTGAAGTGTCGACGAAACTGGAACACAATAAACATTTATAACAATTCAATTCAAATTACAACCAATCAAACAAGTATTAAGTCTGTCCAAACACAAATCCCAACGAACGAATAAAGAAACAGAATGGCAAGGTAATGACTCCCAAAACCTGGTTCTATAATGATCACACTTAAGTCTGATCTAAAACCTAAGATTGAAAAAAACAAACAAACAAAAAAAAAAACCTTCCTTGCTCCTTAATTCCTGTTTTGATCTATATATACGGAAGAAAAAAAATACAGCAGGCTTCCACATCACATGAATCGTCAACGATAGGTTGTGACAACTAGTGATCACCCATCGTATCTCATGTAATTGTCGTCTGACCAATGGCACAGAAGAGACAATTGTCATTCTACATATGGGGGTACACAAATGCCCAAAACTCCATAACAATCACAGTGGTTCATCGCATTTAAAAGCACACACTCACAACACACACACACACACGCGCGCTGCAATAGATATGATCTGGCACATGCAGCTATCGGCAAAAACGCTTTGTACGTTTTGGGTGTAGGCATTAAAAAATTGTTTTAGGCATCTTAAATATACTGATATATATATATATATATATAATATATATATATATATATTATATATATTTTATATATATATATATATATATTGATGATGATATTAAAAAAGGAATTTTAAAACTCTACAAATTTGTTTCGAGCGTGTTGCGCTGTCTCAGGATGTCCTTGGCCTGCCCACCGCCGATGTTATATAGCGTGTGGCTCCCGTTTGCGGTTGTTTGCACGTGCGGGTTGGCTGCACGTGTTTTTGGGGGGGCTTTCAGGTTTTTGCTTTGGGTGTTCACTAACAACGATTTCCATTTATGCCTGCAGTTGTTTACTATTTCTGTTTTGGTGTTTAAAGTTGCTAAGTGTGGTTTGCATAGTATTAACCATTTTTCAGTTAAACATAGGTTGCACCTTTTTGAAACATTGCTGTATGGTGATGCTCTTTTTATGATTTTCCAGGATATATTGTAGCTTGTTTTTGCGTCTTTAAGTTTCCAGATATATTTGCTCAGTTCTGTTTGTTTTTTTTTTTTTATTTTTCTTTATTAAATAACTGTTTGTGGTTTGCATATCTGGTTTTGAAGTGCTTTTCAGTGATCCCTATGTATGTTTTCTTTTTCATTTTCTGATGTTACAGTAGCCTGGTATACAATGTTGTTGTGAAGACATTCATTGTTTAGTGGCACTGCTCCTTTCTGGTGCAATTGCAAGATTTCCTTTCTTCACCCTTCTTTGCTGTGTTGATTTTCATTTTGTTGGATGCGTGAATCAGGTTTTTGAGGTTGGGCATACATGAGTACGATAGTTTGACAGTGTTTTTGTTAAATATTTTGGACAGTTTGTGTTCTTTTGGAAATGAAGTTGTTAGGATTTTGAAAAATTCTTTCCCTATGTTTGTTTTGAGTTTCCCGTCGTATGGGGGTTATACCATATGATTTTTCTTTTCCTATTTTTCTTGCTTTTATTTGTATTGTTGTCCGGGTTGTATTGTAATTTGTAATTGTATCACTTGTTTGTAGTGCCTCCTGGTATTCTACTGCTGCATTGTTGAACACTCTCTCATTGCATGACAGGTTTGATAGTCTCTTGTTTATGCCATGGGTATGGTCTTTAATACAACATTCAACATTCGACGTAACCATGGGTTCATATGATGGTGCAGAAACAATGTGAACTGGTCGGACTATTCATGCTGTCCAACATCAAGAAAAAAACTCGGAAAACAAGTCGGACTATACAGAGACGATGGCCTTGCTGCACTAACCAACAATCCAAGAACCATCGAAAACAAGAAGAAAGAACTATGCAAAATCTTCCAAAACCACAACTTAAAGATTACCATTGAAGCAAACAAAAAGGTAGTGAACTACTTAGACATAACACTGGATCTCAACAATCATATATATAAACCATACAAGAAACCCAACGATACACCTCTTTATGTACACACCAAAAGTAACCATCCACCATCTGTATTAAAGACCATACCCATGGCATAAACAAGAGACTATCAACCTGTCATGCAATGAGAGTGTGTTCAACAATGCAGCAGTAGAATACCAGGAGGCACTACAAACAAGTGGATACAATTACAAATTACAATACAACCCGGACAACAATACAAATAAAAGCAAGAAAAATAGGAAAAGAAAATCATATGGTATAACCCCCCATACGACGGGAAACTCAAAACAAACATAGGGAAAGAATTTTTCAAAATCCTAACAACTTCATTTCCAAAAGAACACAAACTGTCCAAAATATTTAACAAAAACA
>CM031618.1:15382675-15385359 GCA_018398815.1 Conus ventricosus
TCCCTAGGGGAGGACGCGAATAGAGCAGGTTTCAGAAATGCGTGCACCCTTTTTGCGGAAAAAATTCCCTAAAATTGATCTCACCCCACAGTTAACGTATGCTGCAGCTTGACAAGAAATGTGGTTGGTTTCGAACGAGCCCTTTTGGGGCCCCGAAGAGGTGCTGGGGGAGAGGACACATTTTACGGTAAAGGTTTTGTGCGGAAAATAAAAACCGGTGATTGAGTGTGGGGGGGCTGGTTTACTTCGGGCGCAAAGCAGTCCTCTTAGGGCTTTTGCGTCTGAAAATAACCATCAGTTAGTCTCACAGGCGGTTTGTGTCTTTATATGTTCCCTCTGAACTTTAGAATCCCGGGGAAAAGGGAAAAGTGGGTGGGGGGTGGGGGGGGGGGGGGTGGGGGGTGGGGGCTAGCGTTGAGTTTTATTGGAGGGGGCTTCCAGACAGTTGTCTGAACCAACTGTGGTGCGCTATGGATCATCCCTATGGGATGGTTTCTTCTACAGTTGGGGGGAAAGCAAAAAATTTTGGCTGCATGTAGAGGGGAAACCGTTCCATCAGAAAAAAAGCCCGTGCAGGGAAGGGAAATTTAGAGTCGGAAACTGTGTTTTTTCAGGGTTGGGAGGGGAAAAATTGTCGTCCAGGCTAGTGTCATGGTGGTTTCTAGGGAAAAAAATAGGTCTTGGCAGCCCTTTTTTTAGGAAAAATAAAGATGTCAGTCACCTGACCCGCTAGAAAAAATGAATACATTTTGGGGGTGAAAGAAAGGTCTAAAAAAAAAGTGGAAGTGAGGGGCTTGTTCTGGAACGGGTGTGGCTCCCCCCGCCCCTCATCATGAATTTCTTTTAGGCTCGGGGGGCAGGTGAGAAAGGGAAGGGGAGAAAAAGGGTGACCTTGGTTCCGTGTTGAAAGGTTCTGTGCGAGCTCGGATTCAGTGTGCTGACAAATTTGCGAAAGTGTCAGTGTCTGGGACCCAGCAAATGCAGTATCAATGCGTGTGTTGTGTGTGGGGTGTGTTGTGTGTGTGTTTTGGGGTTTAGTGTTGTGGGTGTGTGTGTGTGTGTTTGCATGCCCGATAAGGGGACTCGTGATCGTGACTTTAAAGTGGGGGCCCTAGCCTATTTACTTGGTACGCGCAAGAAAATAACTCAATTTTATTTTTAAATTTGAACAAAATTTAATGAATGCAACCAAACTTTTTTCCCCACGTTGACATGCAGAATTTATTTTAAATTTTACATTGATACTTCTTGGGACATTCTTCCTTATGAACGAATGTAAGTATTATTTTAAAACTTAGATATTTTTTAAAGCTGTTTATACTATCATACAAGACACATGTTTTTATTTGTTTCCCCTCATATTTTCGTTTTTCAAAACAGTGAAAACCTTTTTCCCTGCGCTGTATAAATTTTCCGGGAAAACCGCACTATTTTAAGCATCTTTTGTTTTTTCTTTCGCATGCGAAAAATAAGCCCCATCACCCTCTGCAGTGTAAAGGGAAAAAGAAACTTGGGTTCTACAAAACAAAAGTGCCATGCTAACCTTTGACACTCAGTGGTGTTCTTCTGTGGTGGTTTTTTGTGGTGTTAAAATTGTGTTGTTTATATTTGTTGGATTTATCAGCCCCTGGATAAATTACTATACCTTGTCGCTTTCCATATATCAGGTTGGTACATTCCTTTCCCGTTATTTTCATTTTAATTGTATTTTTCCCTATGTCTTTTCAGCCTGTGACCTGTCGTATCCTGTCCGTGAGTCTTGTTGACACTTGACTCGTACACAAGTGTCTAGATTGCCTGTTGACTTATCAATCTTTCTACATGTATGCATTTGATCAACTGATAGATGGATAGTGGATAGATAGATAGATAGATAGATAGATAGATAGATATATAGATTATAGATAGATAAACAGACATATAGATAAACAGATATAGATATATGAATACAGACAGATTCAGATATGTGTCACCGTATGTGCGTGCGTGCGTGCGTGCGTGCGTGCGTGCGTGCGTACCTGTGTGTGGTGTGTGTGTGTGTGTGGTGTGTGTGTGTGTGTGTGTGCGTGCGTGCGTGCGTGCGTGCGTGCGTGCGTGCGTGCGTGCGTGCGTGCGTGCGTGCGTGCGTGTGTGGGTGTGTGTGTGGTGTGTGTGTGTGTGTGTGTGTGTGTGTGTGTGTGTGTGTGTGTGTGTGTGTGTTTTGTTTGCATGCCTGCATAAGAGAGAGAGAGAGAGACAGACAGACAGACAGACAGACAGAGAGAGATTCAGATTCAGATTCAGATCTTTATTCTGTTAGGCAATAGCCCTCAGAGGGGGGTACAATAATTGAGATAATATTCTAATTTTCAATGCTACAAGTAAAACAAAAAAAAACAAGTTCACAACGTTCACATTGTTACAAGTTTTAAACCTGCGATGCATCAACGCTTACAAATGCTTATTGTTATACACTTAAAAAATATATGTAACCTGTTAAACGAAATTCAAGCATTTAATGATTAAAAAGAACCTAGGCTGTAAGAAATTTTCGAATATAATGTTTTGCACTAAAACAGAGCAAAACGCTTTACAAGTGTTTCTTTTTGAAGTCATAGCATAATCGCTTGAAGATACATGTGTCAATAGTATTTTTTGAAAGAATCTTGCTAATACAATAAAGTTCCTGCACGAAAATACTACAT
>CM031618.1:15386359-15391359 GCA_018398815.1 Conus ventricosus
ACTTTTTTTGACAAAAGAGCAATGTGGACTGTGTTTTAGCACTAATGTTCTGGAAAAAGGGACAAATACCGCTAATGTATTCACGTCCAACACCAGCCTCTAAAGTGGCTCCGCCATGGAAATATAAGTTGCCAACAACAAAGAGGGAACGTGAAAAATGTAAACACAGAGCTCCATACTGAAGAATGTGTTTGAATACTAGACATTATCATAATTTTTTCCATCGGATTGCCCTGGCCCTTCTGTCCACAATTAGAGGCTGCTCAAATGAAGAATGTGACCAACAAGAACCTTGTTCCCGTTTCCTGCACGCTGTTTGCCATGCTCTCTGTCAGCATTTCAGAGAGTATCAACAGTGCTACAGAATCTATATATATATATATATAGACACTGGAGATACCGCAGAAGACACTCACATGTCTAATCATCTTCTGATGCTACAACCACTACACATGGCAGACACCATTAGTAAACATTGCTATCAACACCATTAGTGCACATTGTTGTGAACACCATTAGTACACAATGCTATGTCAAGGGTAGTAACGTACATATTTTTCGCTGGCCCAACACTTATTTCATTCAACAACGATTCAGATCGAGACTGACAAGACCGACGAAAACAATATGAGATAAAACTTAAATTATCACTTTGTTCTCTGTTTACAGTGCTATGTCGTGTATTGCAGCCTTAATGTTCATGCCTTCTCCAGAAAATATGTCTCCGCTAAACCTCATAAACAATCTTTGTTTTCATTACTTATCTTTCTTCAATACAAATAGTGTCTAGCCGCCCCTGCTTCTAAAAAAAATTGCTAATGATACATACTTTTCTATCACTCTCCTGAAATCTTTGATGAGTCTGTCCAAAGTTTTCTCAGAGCGGGCCACACAGCCCACCTGACTGAAGGGCCACCCATGTGCTGGGATGTCCCCAGGACTGGAGACATGGCCATCTGTCAGAAAGTTCTGTCCTGTATGGCCACCTGATCAGCAACAGGTAGGACAGGCGTCAGGTAGCGGATAGGAATTCTGAGTGGTTTCATGTTGTTTATAGCCCGGCCAACCCCCAAAGGGTCATATTAGGGCTGCCACTCTGTGGAAGTCAGCTCTCAACAACGATTGCACGCACGCTCCCACATACGCGCACGCACGCACGCACATGCGCGCGCGCCACACACACACACACACACACACACACACACACACACACACACACACACACACACACACACACCACACACACACCACACACACACACACACACACACAGCACATTAAAACAGGGAATTTTCTCAACATTCTTCTTCCATCAAATCCTCGATGACAAATGTTCCTCTCTTTCACAAACTCAAACATCTCAGAAGGTGGGAATATCTGAGCAGGGTTTTCATGCATTTTGCTGTACAGTGTTCACATCTGATGCAGTATAGAGTAATTCCTAGCAGTGCAAAGAATAATGTTTTATGATGAAAGAACCATCACATGGAATGCACCACAGAGCTTTTTCGCCTTTAAAGAGATTCGAGTAGATGTACAAGGAATGGTCCGTATGCCAATGACAAATGATGTTGTCTTCTTTACGGCTGCTAGTGGCACACTGTGATATCGCTTTTAGTTCTTTTAGTTTTGAGAATGGATTTGGGAGAGTTTTGTAACCCATCTGTGAATTCCATTCATCTTGCCAAAAGGTCTTTGACAAAAGCCTGACCATTAGGTTTCAGATCAGTGCAAAGAGTTAGAGCATCTGGTCAGCTCTTTATTCGTGGCATTCTTGCCAAATTTATCAACGTCTGCATTTCCAAGAATGCAGGGCAGACAGGGAAAAAGCAGGGCTGAAACACCCCTCAACAGAGTTTCTTCTCTCCCCCCCCTCTCTGTCCTCTCTCTCTCTCTCTCTCTCTCTCTCTCATCTCTCTCTCCTCTCTCTCTCTCTCTCTCTCTCTCTCTCTCTCTCTCTCCTCTCTTGTGGACCAATCGAGTGGTCAGCTCCTTATTCGTGGCTGGAGAAACAAACATTTGCTTAGTTCTATTTCAAATCGGAGTGACTGCGGCCGAAAAAAAAGCAACATTTAGAAAGAGAGGAGGTTAGTTACCACCAAGGACACAGACAAACAGAGTACAATACACGTCTTGTCCTGTACTCATCTCCAGAACAAAAAGAAATGCACTGTAAACAATCTTGCACACCAGAGATATCGATTATGACTACAACATATCCGTATTAGAAAAAAAAGTACTATTCCAACATCATCAGAGAAAGCTGAAGCATTTGTACAAACTTTTTCAAAAAATAACTCATCAACTAGACTACATACAAATACCAAAATTTACAGAGAACTAGAGGAGAAAAAGGATACTTATTGTGATCCCACACCGATCCAAACCATTACTTAAATGCAACTATAACATTTGAAGAATTTAAAGAAGCACTAAATGTCATTCTCCTCGAATAAGATAGCTGTTGGATTAGATGGAATTTCATATCAATTGTTATGCCACTTACCTTTGTGCTGGAAGCAATTTACTTCACTCGTTTTACCAAAAATGTTGGTTAAAGGGAACTCTTCCTACTTTCTGGAAGAGGATAGTTGTAATACCATTCCAAAACAAGGTAAACCTAGTCTGCAATGATAGTTATCGACCAATAGCATTAGCATCTCAAGTTGAAAAGCTATTAGAAAAGATAGTTAAAAAAACGCAGTTACATTATTGCGAAAAGAATAACATAATTCCCAAAAATTTAAGCAGGTTTCAGAAAAGGTAGAATAACAATCGATCACCTTGTAAAACTTGCAAGTCATGTTAAAAAACAATTTGCTCGTAAAAAAGTACATTTGCTACTTTCTTTGAAAACAGAAAAGCTATGATAGTGTGTGGCATTCTCGTTTACTTTATAAGTTGAAAAAATTTGGGGATTAATGCGAAATGTATCATTTTATAAAATCTTTCTTATCTGAGAGATCAGTTTGTACTAGAGTTGGTAAATGTTACCTTCATTTAAAGATATTGACATTGGCACCCTCAGGGCTCCTTTATTGCACCTTTCTATTTACAATTCTCATTCACGATCTTTCTAAGATACATCTAAAAATATGCATGTAGTGCAATTGCCGATGATATTGCAATGTGGATGAACACAAACATTAAAAAACAGACAAATAAGAGAACCATATTATATATACAAAAGCATATCAAATTGAAATTGACAAACTAAATAAATATATGAACGAAAAGGGACTAGAACTATCGGGAGAAAAAACACAATTAATGTTATTCAACACGGGAAAAATCCACAAGTTTTTCCTCACCTTGGCTAGAAAAAAAACTCTTCAATATTCCAATAATGTTAAAATTTTTAGGTGTTTATTTACTCCTAAATTAAACTGGAAATTCCCCTATTGAATATCTATAACAATGCCCAGACAAAGGCTAAACTTTACTAAAAATAATCGGTTTCCCCAATCGTGGGGGCAAGATACCCAAACCTTGTATATCTTTCATAAATCGGTTCGTTCAAAATTGACCTACGGACAGGAAGTATATTTTTCAGCTTCTCAAACATTACTTAAGCGATTACAAGTATAGACAGTAAAGCTATTAAAGTAGCCCTTGGTGTTCCAGTGCATTCTAATGCTTTTTAAAACATATAAAGAAGCTAATCTCTTGTCACTTGATGACAAACCGCAAACTAGCAACAGCCAAATATGTAATCAGAAGTCTTTCTGTATCAAAATTCAGTAACAAATGAAATCTTTCTTGATTCCAAATCGGATTTTCCTAAAAGGGCACAGAATATTTCTTACTTGCAGCCCCTTCGAAATATACTGATGATTTATTTAGAAAATGTGACATCAATATTGCATCCATTTCAAAACCTCCAACTTTTGCCCACAGTTCCTCAATGGGAGCACTTTCTCCAAATGTTGATATAGATTATACTACTCAAACAAAAAGAAGACAATATTAATTTGATATCATAGAAGCAAAAGAACATCTTGAAAACACATATCCACATCATCTTGAAATCCTACACGGATGGTTCAGTTTTAGAATCTTATACAGGGCTGGATTTGTAATTCCCGATTTAAAAGCAAAGAAATCATTTTGTTTAGGGGAAAAACTTTTCAGTTTTCACTGCTGAACTATATACAATCCTTATGGCCTTATCTTGGAATCTGATCTTAAATGTGGCAATTTACAGCATTCTAATCTGTGTCGACTCTAAATCTGTTCTTTATAGCTTACGAAATTGGGATGCAAATGTAAGGAAAGACTTAATTTTTGATATAAAATTTATTAAATACATTCCGTTTATGGCGAAAGGAACTTTTGTAGAGTTTTGCTGGATCCCATCTCATTGTGGTATCTATGGAAATGAAATAGCTGATAAATTAGCAAAAGAGGGTGCTCTTAGAAAAAATCCATATAGTGGATTGAAAATGGATAAACATGAAATCATTTCTCTATTAGAAAAATTGTATGAGCAATGAAAAATTTCCTGCAAAAACGACAGTGTTATTATGTCAAAGATCATTGTCCAGTATAATTTAATAAATGTTTTAAACTCATGGAAAACCAAATTTTCTAAGGATGTAGATTGCGCTTGTGGTCTCCCATTATCTATTCAACATATTCTTTTCGAATGTCCAATTCTAACAACGTTATATAAAATTCTAAAGATAGATATTGCTTCGTTAGGGGCTTTACAAAAATACTTTACAGCCCCAAAATGATTAATATTGCAAAGGCTATATCGAGTTCTGTTATTATTCATTTGTTGTAATTGATTTATCATTTATGATTATTGTTTGGTCATTAATAGGCACACTTTTATATAGTTGTCTCCGCGCGCATGTACACACACACACACACACACACACACACACACACACACACACACAACACACACACACACACACACACACACACAGGGGCGCGCGCATACACGCACGCACACACACGCACACATGCGCTCACACACACACTTATATAAGCAC
>CM031618.1:15398859-15411359 GCA_018398815.1 Conus ventricosus
TCTGTTTTTGTTTTCTCATCAGTGCCAAACAATATAAGCTCTGCATTAAATGACAATCTTTCACAGTGTGAACACTTACTTTTTTATAATATTTTCAAGTTCTTTCCAGAAAGTATATGCAAATTCACATTCCTACAAGTAGTGACTAATTGAATCTTTCTCTCTGTTACAGAAATTACACATGTCACAATCCACAACCTACATTCTTTTCAAAATACTGTTAGTTACTAAAATTCTGTGATATATTTTAAGCTGGAACCATCTCAGTTTTATTTCTTTTATTTTCTTAATTCTTTTAGTACGTCTGTCCAGTTAATAGGTATATTAAGGCGCTGTTCCCATTTCATTAAAGAGCTGATGTTTAAAACTTCAATGTCTTCTATCATGATATCATAGTGAAATGCGTGCTCCTATAGTGGCGCTACAATTTGTTTTGTAACGCTAATGTTCTGTGATTACTGGTGTTACTGTCGAGTTTTATTGACATTTTCTTCGCAGTCGTTTATTGATTGTAAGCAACTTATTATAATTTAGAAAAGCTTCTCTGACAGTGTGTGACGGCTTATAAAGTTACCATTGTCATCAAGTAATGTTTAACCAAAAATATATTGTTCTGCATCCATTTCTTGTAAAAGAACGGTTTATTTCCACTTTGAACTTTTCGTTACAAAAAGAGGTTCAGTAGCTAGATCATTGTTATTTTTTTAATTCTGCACGGTTGCAATAAAAAAACAAAACAAAACAAAAAATATATATATATATGTAAGTATGTATGCATGTATATTATATATATATATATATATATATATATATATATATATATATATATATATATATATATATATATATATATATATATGCCTGAAAACCTCTCTCCGAAATTTATTTATTTTGCTTTGTACAAATCTATCTGGTCCATATGAATCAAGGGCATCGATTTCAGGACATAATGAATGTAGTACCGTTTTCATTTACAATATTGTGCACGTATACTTTCCTTTTCAGGCGATTTTTAGGGCTTGGATATATATCTTCAGATTGGGTATACCTGGTTTTCCTTTCCAAATATTTTGCACAGAATATTTTCTTTTAATTTTATCATTTTTGTTGTTCCAAACAAACTTGAAACAACATTTTGCAACATATCTATCCGAGAGTCTGGAGGGTTGGGCAGAGGATACACAAATATACAAGTTTTGATAGCACTAATGATTTTAGCACTGCTATTCTACCTAGTGGTGTAAATACTCTTTTTGACCATATTTTAAATAGATTTTTAACTTCTAAAAATGTATCTGTCACATTGATTTGAGTCATATCTGTCAGATTATTCGTAAACCACACCCCTAGGATTTTAAATTTTAAGGGTTCCATTCTATTTATATAAGGGTAAGTACGTGTTCGACGAATTCTTTCTTATCCCTAGCCCAACATTAAACGTTTTTTCATAGTTTAATTTAAGTCCGGATATTTGCTCAAATTCATAGAGATCTGTGAACAACTTTTATATGATTTCTTATCTCCTTTAAATGTGAAGGTGGTGTCATCTGCAAACTGATTTGTCTTGAATTCTGTATTTTGTTTTTTTTATGCCTTTAACATCTTGATCTTGCCTTATTTTTTTTGCTAGTATTTCGGCACATAAATCGAACAAATAGGGAGATATAGGATCTCCTTGTCGGCATCCTCTTCCTATAGAAATCCGGAAAAAAACCTTCCCGTTCACTAATAGCACAAGACCTTATCTTTTCATAAAAGGATGATATCCATTGCTGTATTCCTTTTCCGAAACCGAAAGCATGTAGAACCCTACTCATGTATGACCAGTCAACAGAGTCAAATGTTTTTTTCAAAATCGACAGAAACCAATAACCCAGGCAAGCGGTTCACCTCTAAATAGTGAATTACATCATATATGGTTCTTAAACTGTCTCCTATGTATCGACCGGGAATGAAACCTGACTGGTCCTCATTTATGATTTTGAGTAAAACAGATTTTATTCTACCTGCCAATACAGGCAGAAGCAATTTTATAAATAACATTTAGAAGTGAAATTGGTCTCCAGTTCTTTATGTATTCTCGTGGATTATCTCCTTTTGGTAAACAAATCATTATACCTTCTTTTTGTGTTATAGACATTTCGCCTTATTGTATCCCTCTTTTAATGAATGTCCCGTGCGAGTACACCTGACAGGGGGGGGGGGGGGGGGGTTCTTAAACAGGTAATGTGCAGTGGCAGAAACGGAGCGATCACTCAATCCCTCACACACCAGACCACAAGAGGAAAGAGGTTTCAACAATATTTTACTTCACGTTACAATCATTCACTCACACTAACACTCCAGATGGGGTATGGGTCATAACAAAGAGGAAAAAACAGCCGAGAGAGGAAAAGAAAGGAAAAAAAAAACAATGGGGCATAGAAGAGAAAAGCACTATTCAGAACTAACTGACTTAGGGGACAAAGTAAATTGAATAGACCACAAAAACCCTCCAATATCCTGGGATCCCGCTACTGTCCAACCTAAACCCGCTAAACCGCTACAAAGACATTAACATAATGACAGAAGAAAGACAGTACTAGAAACAATAATACACCAAACAGGACCTACTCAGGGTTAAACAAAACAACAATAATAATTTATAAAAAAAAAAAACAATCAGTGACCGGCTTCAGGCCCACACACACGCACGCCAAACCCACACCCACACCACTCAAGACTGAAGACTCATCTTAGTCCTTGCCCGAGGAGGTTCACCGTGGGAGGTAGATCCTAAGAAGGGCGACGCCCGCAGTGGGCTGGTCTTCCAGTCCGAAGCGAAGGTGTCTCAGTGAAAGGAGAGGTACACCTTCAACAGTCCTCAGGGCAGCAAACTGGTGCCTGGATACCGAATGGCGTCTGCCGGGTCCGGATGCTGGCCCTCCAGCCAGTCCAAGATCGGAGCTGCCGGAAACAAATGGCGAAAATTTTCCCGCCCTATGGCGGAGATCAGTCTCCAGATGAGAAGTCATCTCTTTATCGTCCTTGTCAGTGTGTGGCAACATAGTGGGTCCGGCAGTGCGTCAGTGTGAAGGGTCACAGTGCCGTACAAAGGTCAACAATGTCTTTGTCACTTTAAAAGGGTAAATAAACTACAATTAACTTCTTTCCCTTTTCTTTTGCTTTTAACCTGTACTAAGGATAACTTCCTTAGTCAAAATCTCAAATGAATAAAAACAACTAAAACCCCATCCATACGTCGTCACAAAAAACATATGGGACAAGAACAGGGAAACGGAACCAATGTGGGCGATACGGCAGGAATTCCACCCCCCGCGTCTAATGTCACCGTTCGCACGCTCTGCATTCCACGATCCCCGGTCATGAAACAAAAAGGAAAATGAAACTAACATTTACGAACCCTTGGGGCCCACACAATTTTAAGCAATCAAGCATTTGCCCCCTGTGTAATAAAAAAAAAAACAAACACGTTCCTTGACTGAAATGGTAGTAAGAATTTTCAACTTGCCAAAGTAACCGAATACCTAGCCGCTAAGGCCGAAAACGCAATTAAAAGTAATGCGTTTCTCCCAATTTCCCAAAAAATGCAATCTCGTCCCTTTTCCCAAAACCGGGCCCCCCCTTTTTGGGAGCCGTTCACACAAAAAGGTGTGCCCGAGCCAAACGGCACATTAAGGCAGAAGAAAACCCTAAAACCGCTGGAGGTTAAAAAACCCAAAAAACCCAAAAAACACGTCCAAAACAAAATTTTTATTCCAAAAGGGGGCGGGGGGGCGAGGTGAAAAAAAGGGGCCCCGCCCCCCAGCCCAAATGAAGGATGGCAGCCGAAAACGTGACGGTCCACCCCAAAGGGACTCCAGGTAGGGACGCCCAAGGTGGTTCTTCAGTGGCAGGGATGGGTCCAGGTGTCTAGGGGAAATATTTTTCCGACCCGCTGAAGGGTGAAAGATTTTCCCACCCCCATCCAACCGAAGTGGTAAAGAAGGGGGGCCAGCTAGCGAGATGAGTCTCTCCGACTCGCGGTCCGCAATAAAAGCCACACCCTAGCCTAACAAAGAGGAACGGTAAAAAAAACACTCACCGTGGACCTGACATCAGTGATGAATCACGGGGAAAACGTTTAAAAAAACAGCAAAAAAGTTTTAAAAAAAATGAAGAAAATATTGGGGGATGAGAGCAAAATGCACGGACGTAGCCACCGGAATGACACAAATGCACACCGTCACCCCCGGCCCAAAGTAGTAAAGATGTCATGTAACACTCCACTTTACACTGGGTTTAAAAAGAAATGAATTATCTTTCCCAAAAAAAATTTTTTTAGTCCCGGCCCCGCGGCAACAAAATCCCCCAATTGTCTCCAAAAAAACTTTTTTTAAAAAAAATTTTATGTCAACCATCTGTCCCAGGAATTATCATTTTCCAGTTTTTAAGACTTTTGTAGCTTCCCCTTTAAAAAGGGAATTGGCCCTCCAATCGTCAGATTTTGCGAGTTAGTTTGGGTAATTATTGGCAATTTTTCAATTTCAATATTTTTACTTTCTTTTGTATATTAGTTTTTTAAAATAATTTTTGTTTCTTCTAACATAAAACGTCCGTTTCTGTTTGGTAGTTTTCCCTTTTTTCGTGACTATTTTTTGTTCTCTTGCTTTCCAAATTTTTTTTTTTCCCGTGAGGAAGTGTTGTTCACTTTTTTTTTTTGACGCCCATCTTTCCCTGGACCTTACTATCTTCCCTTTCCCTCTTTGTTTCCTAAACTCTTTTTTTTTTTATTTTTATGAAGCTAAAAGTTTTTTTTTCGGGGGGGGGAGGGGGTTTTTGGCCTGCACTTGTTTTTTCTCACGTTTGAATGTTCGTCTCTGTTTTGTCGACTTTACACAAGTTTAAAAATTTTTTGCCATCTTTAATAAAAATTTCTCTGTGTTGGTTTCCTATGGGGGCAAGAGGTACCCTGCTTGTTTGCTGTTTTTCTGTTCCCTGCCTATTTTATTTTCAACTTCGTTTCAATTAAACGAGGGGGATTTGTATTTGTTTTTTTGTCCGTCTTTTTGGGTTTGCCTATGATCCCTTTGCATCCATGGGTGGCCCTCAGGCGTAGGGTAAAGATCGTCCCTGCATTTTACTGTTTGCTAAGGGCTTTGTTTTTTTAGCACATTTGTTCCTCCCCCATTTTGTTCTGTTTCATTTACTACCCTTCACGGGGTGCTTTGGGGGTGCGTTAGATTTGTTTTTTTTAAAACCTTGGTGGGAGAAAAACCCCAGTATTTGGGCTGTGGTTTACTCTACTTAATGCCGGAACACAGACAAAAGATCCGTCTCTCTGATGGGGCCAATCCAGGGAAGAAAGGCCCGGGGAGGCAATACAAATAGATCTGCCCTTTTAGAGGTTTGATGGTTCCCTCATCAGCTGTGAAGACTTTTTTTTATTCTTTTAAAATTTTTTTCTAATTTCATGTTCCCCTTTTTTTCATCTTCAAAAACCACCCCCCCCCCCCCCTTTAGTTCAAATCTTTGCCATATCATTCTTGATGACGGGGTTGTGGGGTTTTTTCCCCCCTATTGATTGTTCGTCTTTGTATTGGCTGACTTATTCAAGTTAAAAAGGCTGTGCCACTCTTAATAAACTTACCCTGTTTGGTTTTCGGTAGGGGAGGGTTCCCTACTTGTTTTTTTTGTTTTTAAAATAACAGAGATATACTCACAGCGTAGAGTGAAAAGGGAAAAAACGGCTTTTTCAAGGTGACACAAAAGAAATGAAGATACGTAAGGTTACCCTACTGACCAGGGGTCTTAATCCTTTGTTGTCGTGCTGAGTTTTACGTCGTTAACAATCTTTTCACTTCCATATAATACAATTACTTTCAAAGGGAGGGCGACACAGATGGAAATTGAATTAAATGTAAAAACAAAAAAAAACAAACAAAAAAAAAAAACTACCATCCGACTGAACGAAACAGACAAACTAATTACAAGTCAAAACACGACGTGTTCCGACCTCTGTGGTCTGATACAGGCCAGGCAAACAACGTTAAAGACAATGAAAACGAGGAACGAACAATGACACTTCTCCTAAACTTGCGCGCAAAAAAAAAACAAAAAAAAAAAAGGATGTAGCTTGTAGTTTTTCTTCTCTTTCTTCTTCTTTTAGGTCTGAATAATACAATCATCCAATAAACTCACTGCGACTGTCACGACCGACCCCTGGAGGTCTGCCCTGACAGGATCGGTCTAGATGGGAGTGAAGGGAGTGACTGACCTCACACGCCCCGCAAGAGACCACACAAGAAAGATTACAATACAACACCCATTTATTCACACCAACACACACATAGTCACAAATAAGCATTCCAACACACACAACGTGCACAATCACAATTCAGCATTTCAACACACATGACATACACGCAATCAAGCATTTCAACACACACGACATACCCATAGTCACAAACAAGCATTTTCAACGCACACAATATAACCATGATTATAAATATGCATTTCCAGCACCCATCCCCTTCCGTGTCTCATGTAGTTCCCCCACACCCCTGCCTCTCCAAAGTCCACTGGGAGCACCCTGACGCACCAGGTGCCCCAAACCGGGTTGGTTCTTTGAACGGAGTGTCCTTCGATGCCGACACCACTGACACACACAAACATACGCCCAAATCGCACGCCACAGAGCTACCACACCGGTCACATGGGCTGTTTGAAGTGTGAGGACGGTGGAGAGCTCATCCCGTGGGACGAGGTGTTGTCGCTGGAGGTCCCGGACAGGGATCAGGACCGTCCGGCAAAGCCCACGTGCTTCTCCACCAGCGCGCTGCCCCAACCAGTGTGCAGCCCCAACCAGTGCACGGCCCCAACCAGTGCACAGCCCCAACCAGTGCAGGCTCCGGGTGAAGCCCCCGGGAGGAGGGGGGAAAAACGGAACTGGGAGGAAAGAAGAAAGGGTACTGGAACCCCGCAGTCAGTACGGTCTGACACATGCTGTTAAATCCTAACAGCCACTCGCATGATGGGCGAGGGGAGGGTTTGATGAATACATTAATAGCACCAGTTCAACACAGACCTGAGCATAACACAGTAAACAAACCAAATCAGGAATGTTCACTAAAGGTCTTGTCACACGAAGCAGGCAAGAGACTGCATTAAATTAACAGGCTATAAAAACGAATATGAATTATCTTCATCCTTCTCTCACTCACGTTCAACATTTTCCTTTCTTAGGAACTGAACTAATACAGCAACCATTGCCACCACATTTGCAAATAATAATCATTCAATGGCACAATTACCCCCACATTTTATAGCAACATTTCAAAATAACACAAATCCCCAAAACCACGCATCAAACGACTAATCATGCGTACGCACGCTCTCAAACATAAAACTCTTTTCTCCTTGCACCCACAAACAGACGGTGGCCGAAGTAAGAATAAGAGACCGGTGATTGTGACAGGGGCGGACGAGCGAGACCAAGCAAGTTCCAAACCCCTAAATCACCAGGTTCTCCCCATCCCCACCGACTACCGCATCACCGGATTGCATAAAAAAGGAGGAAAGAATTTTGGATATAATTTAGAATGGCCAGGTTAAAGATTGAATTACCAGTTTTTTAAAGCGGTCTCAAATAATATTTCTTTTATTAATTTTTTAAAACAAAAAGAAATTGCGCAAAAGAGAATTATCCGGCTAAACAACAACAAAAAACAAACGAACCACGAAATGATGCTTACCAGCTACCGTGGGTGACCCAGAAGTGGCGGGTTCAAGCGACTCTCTGCCCTCTGTCCAGTCGAGAGGACCAGCAGGAGCAGATGCGGAAAAAGAGATGATGTCCCTCCCCCACAGGCGACTGTAGGAATGAAGGTACCGACCGTACCTTCGACGAAGTGGTTGAAGAACCAGGACCGGAGCAGGCGCTCCCAGAGACATCTTCCGCTCGAGTGAAGAGAAAAACCTGCCTAAGCGATGGCGGCCAACATGCCACCCTACGTCACAGTGAGAATACCTCAACCCCAAGAGGAATCTTGCACTTTGCGGGCAGGGGGAAAAAGACAGGTGAGGGGCCCGGATAGACAGCAAGTTCGAGAGAAAGGTACCAGCCACCCGTAAACCCTGCAGGATGAATTGCAAGGGCAGTGGAATTAGAGAGAGAGAGAGAGAGAGAGAGAGAGGAGAAAGCAAAACCTAACCTGAGCTGAACGACATAAGGTGCAAACGCACCACAAGCCACATTAAGGGACGGATACACGACCACAGCAACGACAATAAATAAATTTGAATAATTCCGCCCCCCCTTTAGATGGGTCAATCGCCCGTAGGCCTCGTGACAAACTCGTGACAAACCCCCTTCTAAAGCATCTGTTTCTCTGAGATACAGTGCTCCTTTGAACCTTGACGCATGTGCAAATTCACAACAATGGGACCGAACCCAACCTCTGTGATCGACCGAGTACGATAAATCCAGTACAAACATTCACGATAGAATTACACAGGGAGATACATAATACTACATTTATCAAACAACTAAGCAAACCTTCCAAGAATAAAAGTAGCAATCCAAAACCATTGGCGATTCACTACCGTTAACATCACTGAAGGGGAAAACTGTCCTACACCTGATTACAGAGACCAAAAGGGGATATAACCCTGGTTGAGGGGAAGCGTCCCTCTGACTGATTTCTCCAATGTGCTGACTACGGAGCTCAGCTGAGATAGTCAGCATCCGTATTGCTGGAACCCTTGCTATGGGGGAAAATGACTCTGCATTTCCCACTGCCTAACTCATGAGTCGACGACTAACTGGCCGGATCCGGTCCAGGCACTGGAGAGGATTGATGATCGCTCTCCAGTACAAACTTCCGGCCGTCGTCTCTTCTTGGGCACGCCAGTGCGTGTCCAAATCTGCCGGAGAGCTTCAGCAACAGTAGGGGCATCGATAGGCCTAAGCGGGACAGCCTCTGGGTATCGAGTCGCAGAGTCTACCGCTCCCAAAAATGTAGCGGTGACCGCGATCGGATGGTGCATTAATGGGTCCCACCAGGTCGACACCAACCTTGCTGAATGGCTCCCCAACCAGTGGCACTGATCCTAGGGGGAACACGCCTCAAGCGATCCTTAGGCGTTGTCCGTTGGCAGACATCGCAACTGCGGCAGTACTGCCTAACCTGAGAATTCATTCCCGGCCAGAAGAAATCCTGTCTAACTTGCTCGAGAGTCCGCTTTGAGCCCATATGGCCTGCCATGGGTGAATCATGGGCCTGCCGGGAGAACAGATTTCTCTCAAGCTTTGGGGGACTACTAGCTGCTTGGCCACACGATCTGCCTGAGTGAAAACCCTAAAAGAGGATCCCCTTGTGGAGCTTAAAGCTCACCTTGGCGTGTTGGGAGCGGGAGGCGGGGATGATCCACCAGTTGGCGCAGGCGGTTGGACATCCAAGTCCCTGGCTGAAGACGAACCATGGTAGCAGGGTCGGCCTGGCCAGAACCTCGTCAGAGATCGGCTGAAAGAACAGGACGCAATTTCCTGTTCTGCTTCTTGGCTTTGGCGCGCGTGGTAACTCCCACACACGCCTGTACGGGCAGATCCGTAGACACGACTGACTGCGTCCGTCTGCAAAGGTGATAGTATTCCCTATGAGAAGGGAATAAAAAAGGTTTCGCTCCACCGTGATGGCCCATACTTCGCCACAGAAGTAAGGGGTGGAGATAGAAATGAGTACAGAAGGACGGGTGGAGGTAAAACCAGCCTCCAACCCGCACACATCATAACTGGCGCCTCGCTGAGCCTCAGGGGAAAACCAAATCCTTATCAACAAAGAGCGTTGATGCTCCGAATGCCTGAGGGTTTGTCGACCAAGGAAGAACCAAACAACAGAAAGAAACACCGGGCACTCTGTACCACCAGAAGCTGGGATGGACCCCACGTTAGCCGAGGCACGAGGACGCTGGAAAGGACTAGCCCCATGACTACTGGCGGCTTTTAGGGCAATCTTTCCTAATGTGGCCGGGACGACCACAAAGGAAACACAGTCGGGGCGCTGAGGTCCCCGATGAACTGCCTGCCTTGTTCGACCCGCTAGCAGTCGTCGGCGACCTTATTGCCACTAGACCCAGCGAGGGTCTTCCTGTACGTATCTGGGCGATGCCCTTTAAGCTCTACGAGCTTCAGCAAACACCTCGGCGGTATGAATCGCAGCCGCGAAATCTGTGGTGCTGTCTCGCCTATGCGGATCCTCAACTCTGGGGACACGGTGTTGGTGAGCTGTTCGATGAGAATCAGATCCTCAGCTCCAGCTTAGCCAACGAGCCAGTACCCTAGCGTTTTGCGCTGCCTATCTCCAAACTGCACGAAGGTCTCATCGTTATTCTTTTTCATGGACCTGAATTTCCTCCTGTACGTCTCTGGGGTAAGGTGGAAACGTTTACGCAGAGCAAATTGCATGTCTGCATAAGACGCACCTTCATTTAGAGTGAGCACACACTCCCTTGCAGCACCTGATAATCCAGAAAAAAAAGGTTTGCATGGTCTTTTGTTCTCAGACAATTGGTATGAAGTAGCTTACCTTGTCAAAATGTTCTAAGAACATATCAATGTCCTCACTAGGTCTGAACTCTGGAAGCTTTAATTTTGGGCCTCTAACTCTATCACTTGCCTGGCGATCAACCCCCTGATTTTACAGATGCGGGAGGCCGCGAAAGATGGTTGTTCCATCTCATCCCTACGCAGCAAATGCCTCCTCCTTACGCAGAGGCTTCCTGTCTAGCGCCTCCTCTCTGCGCAGAGTTGCCTCTCTAGCAGCATCCTCTCTGCGCAGAGTTGCTCTCTAGCAGCCTCCTCTCTGCGCAGAGCCTCCATCCTATCTAGCTCTTCACGACGGAGGGCTTCCTGCCTGACAGCCTCTTCCTTACACAGGGCTTCCTGCCTGACAGCCTCTTCCTTACGCAGGGCAGCCTCTTCCTATGCAGGGCTTCCTGCCTGATAGCATCCTCTTGTCGCTGTCGCTTCAAAAACATCAGGACAGAGGCGATATCCTGAGCGGGATTCACCCCTCCCGACACGGGAGGATGACCCGTTTGGGCCCGTCCCTGGGTCTCGACTTTCCCCTGAGGAAAGTCCCCCGGGGCGTACTCCTTACGAGGGGAAGCATGGAGAGGAGAGGGTTTCGGTCTCTGCGACCCAACAGAAGCCCACAGTTGTTTAACCATACTCTGATCGCATCCGAGCGGAAGCGTCAGGTGGGGTCTCGGCAGAAAGATCCCCAGCGAAGAAGCAACGAAGTACTCGCGGGGGACTATCGGCTACAGCACTAGAATAGGTAGAAGTCACTGTAGTCGAAGTACTGGTACTAATAGTAGGGACTACATTTTGAATACCTTTCTTCTTCGATGCACGCGTCGCCACACCACCAGCACCGGACGTTGCCATGACAACAATATCCTACGGTTCTCAAATACAGGGGAAAGACAATTCCACTTGGAAAAACAGATATTTTAGGGATGTGTGTGTGTGTGTGTGTGTTGTGTGTGTGTGTGTGTGTGTGTGTGTGGTGTGTGTGTGTGTGTGTGTGTGTATGTGCGGATTTTGTTCCGGCTGCTCCCACTCTGGCAACACCGCGCTCCCCAACACGAGCAACAGTGCGGTGGGGCTCACCGACAATAAGGAGGAAATGTCAAGGCTGCTCCACTCTGGCAACACCACGCTCCACAGCACGAGCAACAGTTTCGGTGGGGCTCACCAACAAAAAAAAACAATGACAGACGGAATCCGGAGAAAGAGAAAAAAAAAAACGACACTAACGTCCGATACAACCACCTGTACTCAATAACCACCGGTAAAAAAAAACTGGTTAACTACAAAACAGGAATGACAGACTGAGTGGCAACAGAAAGGAAAGTCTTACGGCCGTATCTGCGTTGGGGGCACCCAGCGGAAGGAGGGTCTGGACGCGGGTCGATTCCCCTGGTCTCACCTCGACTCCTCAGCCACACCAGATGTTCCTTCAGGCCACCAAAAGACTCCCTACACGCTAGAGTCACCCAGCCAACAACCCACAAACAAACACGACCAACTGACTAAACGTATACAAAACAGACAGAAACTGGACAGGTACTCCGCGAAAACGAGAGAGACAGTCAGAACCCTTCACATCCCGGACGAGCCCCCCACAAATGTCACGACCGACCCCTGGAGGTCTGCCCTGACAGGATCGGTCTAGATGGGATGAAAGGGAGGAGTGACTGACCTCACACGCCCGCAAGAGACCACACAGAGAAAGATTACAATACAACACCCCATTTATTCACACCAAAAACACACATAGTCACAAATAAGCATTCCAACACACACAACATGCACAATCACAATTCAGCATTTCAACGCACACGACATACACGCAATCAAGCATTTCAACACACACGACATACCCATAGTCACAAACAAGCATTTCAACGCACACAATTTAACCATGATTATAAATATGCATTTCCAGCACCCCTCC
>CM031618.1:15416359-15421259 GCA_018398815.1 Conus ventricosus
GTTTAATGCAGCGAGGCCGTCATCTCTGTATAAACCGACGTGTTTTCCAAGTTGTTTTTGGATGTTGGATAGCATGAATAGTCCGACTAGTTCACATGTTTCGGCCATCATACGATCCCATGGTTACATCAAATGTGGAGTTTTTGCTCGTTTTTTTTTTTTTCAAGTTTCATTTTTCTGCTATGGGGGTAAGGGTTTTTTCTTGGTGTGGAAAATAATCTCCATTTCTGACTCTGTTATATTTGTGTATTTGTTGACAAATTTCAAAGCTTTATTGAGTAGTTCTTCATCTATGGATGGATAGAAGTCTACTATGTCAAATGTAATGAACATTGTATTTCTCTGTTTATTGAGTTTCTTAAACCATTGTATGACCTCACAGCTGTTTTTCCAAAGGTTGTATTCAGTGTTTGATTTTACATCTTCCATAGCCTTTTCCAAAATTCTCTTGCTTATTTTGCCCAGTTCGGATTTAGATGGGTTTATTAGTCTACATGTTGGGTTGTTTTGGAAGTTAGGCTTGTGGTCTTTGAGTGTTATGAAGGCTTCTTTTGTTGCTGTTGCCTCTAACCCTGTCGCTTAACTCCATGCGGTGTGCAAGCTCTTTTTCTTTTTTGCGGATGTTGCTGTGTGTAGTTTTGTCAGCTTTCTTGTAGAAATTTTTTGGATGTTTTTGTTTAAGAGTTGAGAGTATTCATTTGGTTCCATTTTGTAAAAATTGCTAGTTTTGGGCAGCCTTTACGAATATCTTTTTATCATTTTGGATTTGCTTTATATCATATGCTAGTGATGTTTGAAAGTTGTTATTTGATTTTTTGAATTTATTATTGGCTATCAGTCCCTTCATTTTGTCTTCGGAAGGCTTCATTTCATCTATTGTCGGAGGTGATCGCCATGATTTGAATCCATATGTATTTTTTGTCTTCATTCTTTGCTTTTGGGTTTAGGAAGAAGAATGCCTTCCATCTCATATGCGCACAAATTTCTCGGTTTGTTCTATCAGTTTTTTAGTGTAAGTTTGTGGGTTTGAAAATGGTATGTTTTTTAGTGATTGCCTAAATTGATTTTCTTCCATTTTAGATTTTGTCAGATCACAGTGCTCAACGTGAGGAGCGATAATTATGAAAAATATAAAGTGTTCTTTAAAATTCTGGAAGGGTTTCTCAACCCCTTGGGGAGCAACATCTGTTAAAAATATTTTTTTAAAAATGAAGTATTAAAATCAACAAACTTTTTCTCGAACCTCTCGCTCTCCTCAGGTGTGGGGTGTGTGTGTGTGTGTGTGGTGTGTGTGTGTGTTGTGTGTGTGTGTGTGTGTGTGTGTGTGTGTGTGTGTGTGTGTGTGTGTGTTGTGTCTGTGTACTTGTGCGTGGTTTTAAAAATATTCTTAACAGATGTTACTCCCCAAGGGGTTGAGCAGCTTCAGATTTTTAAAGAACACTTTTATATTGTTCATATATATATATATATATAAAAATATGCATACGATTAGTCCCTGTTATGAAAACAAAAACGCTACCTGCATGGAAAATCCGGTTTTAAAGTTCTGGCAATAAAAATGCCCTTTCTGCTCCAAAAAAAACTTACGCAATTCTGTTGTGAAACCATCAGTGCCAGGACGGTTTTTTTTAATAATATATTATATATATATATATATAATATATATATATATATATAATTATATAAATATAGATATATATATATATAAAATAATATATATATATATATATATATATATTATATATAATAATATTCTTTGATGCTATACATGTCTCCTCCAGTGTGATTTCGCCTTCTACATTATTCTACGCAATTCTGTTGTGAAACAATCAGTGCCAGGACGTTTGTTTTTTTTAATATAATAATATATATATATATATTAATATATATATATATATATTATAAAATATATATATAATATATATATATTATATATATATATATTTTGATGCTATACATGTCCCCTCCAGTGGTGATTTCGCCATCTACATTATTCGCTTTGTCCGGTCAAATGTGGAATATGTCAATGATTAATCCAAATCACAGTCGTTCAACTTTGCATTTTGTGTCCAACGATTCAAAAAAATCCACGAACCTCGTGAAGAATCTATGTTAGTTCATTTAGAATATTACCATGGCTATCAATTAGTCTAGCCATACTCTTACTTATAAAAAGTCTTTTTTTCTAGGTTACGGAAACAGTTCGTCACTTTTTTACCTTCCCCTCTCCCCCTGGCCTCGATCTTACATGTACCCTTTCTATTCTTTTCTTTGAATAATCTTCAGCCTTTCCTTATTTAAAAATCTATAGCTTTGATCTCTTATTTTCCCCGCCGTTGTATGTCTTGCTATATTTTACGTTAAATTTCAGTCACAGATGAACTGAAAGCAAACATGATGAGCTTAAGTATTTGCAGAAAGAAACAAAAAGTGATTCGGTTGGCCTTTCAACCCGGGCAAAACAGTACAATGACTGATGGTGACTTCTATTCAAAGGTGAAAACAAAAAATTGATGATCATTTAGATGGCACAGTCCTAACACATACAGGCACGCACGCATGCACGCAAGCACGCACGACGCACGCACGCAAGCACGCATGGACGCACACACACACACACACACACACACACACACACACACACACACACCACACACACACAAAACACTAGATATTTCACAGATTCACTACTCCATTTGTGCCATAATAGTCTTTCAGCCCAAAATTCTTTCTTCGTAAGTAGCGTTTGTCAGCTTGCCTGATCTTCATTGTATATTGTAGCTTTTCTGTGATTATGTAGTTAAGACAGGCTGCCTTGTGTGTCCACAGGAATACTGTCTCTTTTCTGTCTGTCCCGTCGATCTGTCTGTTTGTCCGTCTTATTCTAGATTTGATCTCTTAAACTTCTGCAAGCAGTCATCAGAACTTCTTCACGTAAAAGCATGCAAATACAGAGAAAACAAATCCAAAATGACAACAAACATGCCGAGAGGAAATTATTATTTAAAAAAAAAGAAATTTGACTTCGTCTTTAATGTATTCTTCTTCTCTTTGTTTGTCTTATTTCGGTATGTATTGTGAATAAAGTTTGTTATCAACGAATATTCATTCAAGCCATTGAGTACCGGCAACGCAAACACATTCAGGAGCGTTGTGCGCGCGCGCGCGCGCGCGCGCGCGCGCGCGTGTGTGTGGTGTGTGCGTGTGTGTGTGTGTGTGTGTGTGTGTGTGTGTGTGTTGTGTGTTGTGTGTGTGTGTGTGTGTGTGTGTGTGCGTGCGCGCGCGTTCCTGTGTGTGTCAGAATGTGAGTTTCTTTTGTGTGTGTGTGTGTGTTGGGGGTGTGTGGGTGGGGGGGGGGGGGGGGGGGGGTTGATTGCTAATGTTTTAGCTTTGAAAACCTCGTAACTTTTGGTTTGTGAAGGCTCTGTTTCCTCTTCTTTTTAACAACCTAGTTGTCATGTTCTTTAGAAATGTGTGCATAGTCAGGTATGGGAAGGGGCCATACATTAAATGTGACATTTGACTTCTACTACTACTACTACTACTACTACTACTACTAATGCACTACTACTTACTACACTACTACTACTACTACTGCTGCTGCTACTGCCACTACTACTACTATCATCATCATCATCATCATCATCATCATCATTATTATTATTATTATTTATTATTATCATTTATTTTTTTTTTTATTATTATCATCATCATCATCATTTATATTACCATTATATCATCATTCTTGTTGTTCTTTTTTTTTCTTCTTCGTCTACTTCTTGTGGCTGTCGTTGATGGTATTTCTTTATCTGTTTATTCATTTATTCATTGATTTATCTATAAGCTAATTCTATGTTGTTTGTGTGTTTGTTTATTTGCTTTTTTTTAATTATATATTATATATATATATATATATATATATAAATATTATTATATATATATATATATTTGTTAAAATGTTTATTAAAATGAAGTGCTAAAATTCATCTACAAGCTTGTTTCAAGATATGTCTCTCTCCTGAGGAGAGAGACATATCTTGAAACAAGCTAGTAGATGAATTTTAGCACTTCATTTTAATATATTTTTTAACAAATGCTGCTCCCCAAGGGGTTGAGCTTTTTCAGATTTTTTAAGGACGTTATTATACTGTTTATGAGATATATATATATATATATATATATATATATATATATATATATATATATATATATATTATATATATATATATATATATTATATTCCAAGGATAAGTACTGAGCACCATTCCAGCAACTTACAGAGCAGCTTGGTGTTGCAATGCCTGCAACAAATATTCAATTAAACAAAAGCTTGCGCTTATGTCTTAGATTGAAGAAATAGGGGGAGATGAGCATTCATATCTGCAGTGGCATAATATATATATATAATATATATATATATATATATATATATATATATATATATATATATATATATATATATATATGTATATATATATATATATATATATATATATATTATATATATATATATATATATATATATATATATATATATATATTATATATATTTGTTAAGAATATTTAAAAAAATGAAGTGTTTAAAATCAACAAGCTTGCTTCGAACCTCTCGCTCTCTTCAGGATAATTCTTTTGGGGCACGCTATCTGTTCTTTTTAGGCGTGCGGGACCTGATTCCATTTCTGCACGTGCGAGTCGCACGTGCGAGTCGCTTCACGTGTGGTCTGTGGTTCTTGTTGGGGTCTGTTCAGGTGGCGTGCGCTAACAAAGATTTCCATTGTGCCTGCAATTGTTTACTATTTCTACTTTTGTATTCAAGGTTGCTAGGTGTGGTTTACATAATATTAACCATTTTTCTGTGGAGCATAGATTGCATCGTTTTTGAAATATTGTTGTATGA
>CM031618.1:15421359-15426359 GCA_018398815.1 Conus ventricosus
GCACCCCACAAATACAATGTGCCACCCATGATGCGGTCTAACTTTTGTCTAAAGTCATTGAAGAATTAAGTAAATTCATTGCAAATTCTTTCATATCATTATGTCCATTGGCTTTAAATGTTAAACGCTTGCGCTGGAGGGCACTTGTAGTTCGTTAGTATTCGTCTGTACTGGTAATAAACATAAAGTTTATACTGCCCTTACTAAAAGATTGGGGTGGTTTAAATGGTTTGCATATGAAAAACCACAGCCAGTGTTGCGCAGTAAATGGCAAAATTTAACTGATTCTGGTAAAACGCCATAGGGCGGGATGACCACGCTGATGGCACTCTATCACTCTTTATTGGCGGATTTAAATATTTAGTTAGTGGATTTACAAGTCTGACTTGGAAGCCATATGATCCATCTACTGCAACGTTAGATTGCTGAAGTTCAAAGATTTGGGGTTATAAAACGCTCCTACATTATAAGTAGCGCTTTCGTTATATTTAAAAGGCTCCATTTTGTAAAATAGTTTTTAAAATAGTTATAAAAAAAATGCACATCTATATAACCCAAAAAACCAACGTGTGTTCTTAACGTACCCAATTGACAATAGGCGCGGGAGTTGTAGGATTGCCCTTAAAAATGGCTTTAAAGTAAAATGGGTTAACATATCTGAAGAGGCTCAGAATAACTGGATCAATGTTAATGACAAACAAGGCAATCAAATAACTCATATACAAATACCTGATGGTTATTACAACTTTTGTTCTTTAAAAGAAGTACTTAGCGAATTTGGCATATTGTTAAAAATTAACGAAGCAAACCTTAAAATTACTATACATTTCCCACTAGAAGAAAGAAGAGAGTACACTTTCCCTAAAGGGCTTGCTAAAATCTTAGGCTTTCACAGTATGACAGAGCTTATAGATTTATACAAGAGAAGATGTTTATCAATTTGAAGGTAATAAACCTTCTGATTTTCTCGTGAACCCAGTGTTGTATGTCCACTTACAACAGTTAAAAACAATGATAATTTGTTTAATGGCTATCCATCTACAGTTCTACAAGTGCTGCCAGCAACTAGGGCGGGGTTTTGCGATATCAGTTATATACGTTTGACGGAGACAGCGAATTTAAAGAATTAAATGAGGGTCTATAAATTCATTGGATGTAAAAATAACTATTCAAGACGGAAAGCCAGTTGATTGTTCTGATTTTTTAATAGGGTTGAAAGTAGAAGATCATATTAGAAAAGTAGTAAGGACTCAATCCCGCGGACGTTAATAGCGCTGAAGTAGTTAGTCAAGTTAATCTTTTAAAGTTCTCCAATGCCCTACAGCATATGAAAACTCAGGATTAACGTAAGCTCTCTTGTTATTGTTAGAGACTAGTGATTTCTTGTTAACAGCAGTTGTGTTTACTTGATGAAGAGTAGAGCGCAGATTAACATTTGTGTGATAAAATACTTTGTTCTCAAAGAGAGCTTGCTTGTAGTTGTCGTGAGTTATATTTTTTGACAACTTCTTTACTTATGCCTTTAGCCTTCTTCATTACAGAAGTCTGGCTGGCAACGCTATACATCTTCGACCTCAAACCAACATATTCTTTTATAACTGTCCCATTAAGTTCATCCTTCATCTTTCCAATCATTTTCTTGTTTACAGTTGAATGTAAAGGACTGTCTTTTGGATAGTCGCATGTGTCGTACCACCCATCAACTCCTTTAACTAATTCTGTTTCTAAGTCTTGTAAAAGTCTTCTGTGGGGACGTCTAGAATAAAAGAGTCAGTGTCTGTGTAAAGGACTCTTGCTTCGGGGTACAGTGGTTTAAAGTAGTCGTACAGAAATTCTAACATCAATAACTTTGACAACTCTAATTCATAAAGCCAATAAACACGGCTTGTCCAACTTAACATCCTTTTTCTTCATCATAATGCCAACCAAGCTGTCGTTAGAGCAAACTTAATGCTTGGTTTCTTTTGTAACTAATTTAACATCTTACGATTGTGTACGTTCTCCATGGTTTTGCCAAAACAGCTGTTGTTCATCAGTTTTAAAGAAGTCTTTTTCTGAAGCATCAGTGGCTTGGGTTCTAAGATCAGTGTTCTTCTTGATGTATGGCCTCATAAAATGCTCTTGATCACAGATAATTATTCTGTGAACAGCTCTTAGTTTCAGTCCGTGTCTTAGGTAAAACTTTAGAAGTCTGTAATGACACACATATTTAGTTTTATGCCTAAGATAGGCACAAGTTTAGGCGGTTCGATGGGACTCATCTTTAATCTTTCTGCGGCTATGGGTAATCGTTGTGGAGATCATGTAATTCTTTAGGATATTCTAAGTCTACTTCTAAGATTAGTCCTGCTGGATTATCAGGCGTAAGCTGTGACAACATACCTAACACAGTATTGACATCATGAGGCCCTTTATCATTTTAAAGTTTCTCAGTGGAAGTGGTTGACTCATGGCCCCCCCCATACAGATTGTTGGCGTCTAAGTACATTAGATAGTTGGACGGTTTATTTGGGGTCATAATCGTCTAAATACTTGTTGTTGGCTTTGCAGTAAGGATGTGAGGCCATGCTAATAACCCCCCCCCCCCCCCCCCCCCCCCCCTCAGCCCGTCTTCAATCATCTGAAGTGTGGCAGATCAGAAATTAAGTCAATCTGAATGTAGACTTTAAGAAGGCGTCCCAAGAAGGCCTGGGGCAGAGATGTAATGTGATGAGTCTAAGTTGTAATGTTTCATGCAAGTAATCTGTAATTCTGAAAGACGTCTGCCAATAAACACACGTCAGCCAATAAATATTGATCATGGTAATCGCCCATTGTTTCACAGTGTAATTCTGTCCAGGCTTTCTGAGCGTATTCATATTCAGAGTCAGTTATGTCTTTGCCTCTAAGACTAGAAAAGAAAGCGCCTTAGGTGGAAGTGAGTCTTTATCAAACCTGTCCCACGAGTTCATGTATTCATAAGGATAGACGCCTTTACGCACCAAAGATGGGTCAAAGTATTGTTTAGTTATTGGAAAGTCTTGTATAGATCCTGCTAATTTATCTAAACCAGCCATCAGATGCTGAGCTGAGTCAAAAAAGGGATAAACAATCAAGAGTAAAAGTCATGTACTTTTGAAGACTGTGCAATGCAGGAAAACCCTCTTATATTCAGATGTCACTGCTTGCATGATAAAATGAGAATCGTAGCCTCGTAAGTTATGAAAGAAGATAGGCAGTTTCCATTTTTTGGGTCAACTTTAAGTTGAAGATTACAATTGTTGTGCGCAGCCCCTCTAAATTTGCCAGTAATGTGATCGTGGTCTCTCACTGTGTCGCCTAATAATTCTCTGTTACATATCCAACATGTGTAGATGAGACATTACGTTCTTGGTCTTCAGGAGTCATAACAATGTCTGAAAGATTTAGTTGGTTGGAGTATAATTGCGAAGTTGTTTCATCTGCTCTAAAAATCTGCTAGCTGCGTTGGCCCTCTGTAAATCTCTGGTCGTGTGTGTGCCCCATCTGACCTAACAACAATAAACGCATAAGAACAGATCTGATGGGGGGTTTAATAAGGTTGTTTTTTTGTTCTTGGTGTGGGCCATAGTACTGTGGCAAGATTGATTCAAAGTCAGCATAAACCACGTATGGGCTCATTTGCATTTTGTGTACATTCTTAAAACTAACTTTAGACCCGGTTTAGGTGTGAGGAGTTTGGGTTTCACAGTCTACAAAACTTTTACAATGTTTCTTATGACTGGCAGCTGCTTCTATAGTTGGGATTCTGACCAAACATCTTCTATAAAGCCCTTGCTTAGCATGATCCTTTGATGTAAAAACCATAAGTCTGCTTATTGTTCTGATTAATACATAATGACTCTTTGTACTATCTTCAAACATGATCAAGTCTACATGTTTGTTAAGTGGTTCGCCTAAAGTGGGAGCATTGGGAGAAACCCTTAGAGGCACTAGATCAGCTTCTACAGACCATGTGTATACGCTTACAGTGATTGGTTTGTTTTGCTCTTCAAACTGAGATATACCGTTTATACTTACTGGAAAGGTTATGTTATCAAGTTCAGCTCTTGCTTATATTGTTCATAATTAGATTCTCTTTCTGCGTTCTTTTTAACAGGATGTAAATGTGCTAAAACACACCACATAAAACACATGTTGTCAGAATTTTTTATGTTTAAGACTGCTCGTTTTAAAACTACTCTTTTGGGAGAGTAAGGTAAGAATTGCCAACTATAGGATAGAACTTTGTTTGTCTCAATTTGATTTCAAGGACAGTTCCTTCAGACCATCCAGAACAGCGCAATTTTGCTTCTTCACTTGCATGGTTAAACTGTGTAAGCATGTATCAGCCCAGTCAGAATTAAAGTCGCGATAGCTAATAACTTCTTTCTGTTTAGTTGAAACCCAGACTCCCATGCTACCGTCATCATCAGGCGTTATATAATCAATCAGAACAGCCAACAACACTTTTACTGGCGGCTCCATCTGAAGAGACTCTGGGAGTTTAAGATAGCATGTGCTACGCCTTCATGAACGTTCGATGGTTAATGATGCTCATGTCCCACTTCGCTAAACATATTGCTTAATTGTTTGTCACTACCTTTCACCAGTGCGCTGGGTGCAGTTTTTCAAACTCAGACACGTTTGTGAGGCTCATTTTTTTAACTCAAATATTTACGTAAATTAAAAATAAATGTATATAAAAGAAAGTAAAACACGCTTTTATTCTTCGCCCAAGCGTTGCAACACTTCAAGACACGTTAACCTTACAATAACACCCGCCAATATTTAGCTTTTCTGAATCACTACAGTTAATGTTCATCACTTTAATTGCTTCATCAAATAGTTCACTATGATCTTTTATTATATTGTCTACATCATTCTCAAAACCAAATTCACTAAAATCAATGTTTAATGCTTTCATTGTTTCGTTAAATAGGGCATTACAATTCTTTAAATCAGATTCACTGAGTTCGGCAGCCATTTTTAAATCTAAAATA
>CM031618.1:15436905-15446905 GCA_018398815.1 Conus ventricosus
TGGTTACATCTGTTAAGTTGGATGATAAACGTTTTGAATGCGGTAGCAAGAGTGACAGTGTGACAATGCCTTTAAAAAACAACTGCATAAGCCAATCTCTCTATGCATGTATGGGATTTTATGTCAAAATATAATTCGGTTTAAAAGACTTTAGAGAACAGTTTTATTCAATGAAAGACAGAGATCATTTGATGAATGTTTGCGTGAAAATGATGTTATTGAGAATGATCAAGAAAAACACAGGATTAAGCAAAAACTAAAATCTGAAAAGTTTAATAAATTAGTATTGAAACGGACAACCCAACACAGTATGTATGTTTGTAGATAATCGTTATTTTTTTGGTTATTGAAGTCATGCTTAGTAGAGAACGGTATTAAATGCCGCTTTTGGATTCGCCCGGACGAGACCGGCCAAGGCCGGGTTTTGAGAGCGGGGTGAGCCAAAAGCGGCATAATACCGTTCTCTCGTTCTGGGGGTCTGGTATGTCTGATTAACACGAGCTCTGCTCGTTCATTAAGCTATTGGATATCAAATCTGACAACTGTGTGCTTTTGTCATTGATAAATCTCTTTTTTTCCGCAAACAAAGATATCCTTTGCATATGTTACGTACCACCAATTGATTCACCGTATTATACATATTCTGACATTGAAAATGGAATAAGTATGCTTGAAGAATTTGTGAGTGAATGTATACTTTCTCTTGATGATGTTTATGTTTTATTAAGTGGTGATTTGAACAGTCGAACTTCAAACTTTTCACATGATTTAGAAGATGATGGTTTACCTATTGATGATCAGTATGTGAGTACTCCTTTATGTACAAACAGAAATTCTGAAGATAATGTATTGAATAATGATGGTAAAATTTAATCAATATGTGCACCGCTTTGAATTTGTGCATCATGAATGGTATGTGTCGGGGCGAACTGAATGGTCGCTAAACATATATTTCTGAGATACGTAATAGTGTAATTGATTTTTGTTTAAGTCACGAGATATGTTTTTGAGTTTCTCGAATGATTGTATATTACAAGTGCTAGAAAGAATCGAGTCAGACCATATGCCTTTGTTGATGAACCTCAGTGTCCCAAATGACTGTATGGATAATACAGAAAGAAATGTTTCTAACCTTTTCATTGAAAAGTATGTTTGGAATAAGACGTATACTAATGTATTTAGTGATATAGTTTGCTCCCCTGAGATTCAACGGAGAGTTGAAATGGCGATCAGTGTAATTGATGTTGATATAAATAAAGCTCTGTGTATATTTAACAGTTGCTTGAAAGAAGCAGCTGAGTGCATGAAAAAACAGAGCAAGATAAATGTAAAACATAGTTATGATGATGACTGGTATGATGTGGAGTGTAAGTCTGGTAAGAGAAAGGCCCGTATTTTGTTGGATAGATACCGTCGTACTTTATTGCCACCAGATCATGCTATGTTAAAAAACAACAACAACAACAATATTAACAACAACAACAAAAACCACTGGTATCCTCTGTAAATAACCAGATGGAATTCTGGGATTCAATGCGGTTAATTCACAATAAAAGTAAACAACCTTCTAACAATATTAGTTTAGAAAACTGGTTTCAGCACTTTCAGAAAATTGCTTAAAAAAGAAGTAGATATCTGTAATATTATGGACGATGAAGGTGGTAGTGACGACAATGGTAACAATGATACCAATGATAACAATAATACCAGTGATGATATATTAAATCGTCCAATTTCAAGGGAAGAGATTCCGCTGGCTCTAAAGAAATTAAAGAAACGTAAAGATAGCGGCCCTGATTGAATCATTGGTGAGATGTTAAAAAATGCATGCACATCTGATTTGTTGTTAGATTTTGTCACATTTTTTTTAATGCTCTGTTTGGCAGAGGTGTGTTTCCTGAACTGTGGAGTGAATCTATTTTCTTCCCTTATACAAGAAAGGTGATGTTGATAATCCAAGCAAAACAGAGGCATTTCTTTGTGTATCATTTGTAGTAAACTATGCAGTGCTGTTATCAACAGAAGTTACAGGACTGGGTAGAAGAAAAGAACCGCAAAGGTGAATTTCAAGATGGATTTAAGCGGAACTATTCTACAATAGATCATGTGCTTACTTTGATGGCATTTGTGCAAAAACAATTTTGTTTGAATCGCAAATTATATGTTGCATTTATTGATTTTGAAAAAGCCTTTGATTCTGTTAATAGAAGTATTTTGTGAATATTGTGTTTAAAAATGGAATCAGAGGGAAATTATATCGAAGTGTCATGAGCATGTATGACTCCGTCAAAGCTGGAGTGAAAAGCAGTGGGTCTTTGACTGATTCCATAAACTACACGACTGGTGTTAAGCAATGTGATGTGTGCAGTCCTATATTGTTTCCCTTATTTATTAATGAACTGACATTAGAATTTACCAATTCACCAATTCTGGACAACATAGAGCAAAGTTTATGAATGATTTTTTTTGGAAATTTTCATTCTTCTGTTAGCAGACGATGTTGTATTAACGTCTGAAACTGTAATTGGTTTACAAACCCAGCTGAACAGTTTAGAAAGAGCTTCTCCTGCATTGCAGCTAAAAATAAACATGACAAAAAGTAATATAATTGTGTTTAGAAAGGGCGGTTATCTTGCTGCGAGAGAAATGTGGACATATAATGGAGTCGAAATGCCCGTAGTGAATGCTTATAAATTTTATTGGTATTTATTTTTTTTACACGCTTAAGCTTTGCCTTTGCTTGTAAAGATCTTGCAAGTAGAGCTAAACTTGCTTTATTGCGTATTTGAGGAAATTGGCACAGTTAGATAACGCATCTCTATCTTTGTTGTTGAAATTATTTGATATTCAAATTTAACCAATGTTACAATATGGTGCTGAGCTATGGGGCTTTGATTCTGCTGCTACGCATATTGAGAAAATTCATTTGTATGCTCTGAAGACATTTCTTGGTGTTTCGATGAGAACACCAAATGATTTGGTATATGGAGAGACTAACTGATATCCTATCTATTTACTATCAGTGGTTAAAGGTATTCCTTACTGGTTAAGAATACCACAAATGGAACCACACACATTACCTTATAAAGCCTATACGATGCTCGTGGAGTTAGATGCAAGGGGTAAGAAAAATTGGGTCTCGAATGTAAGGCTAAAGTTGTATGAATATGGAATTGGTTTTGTATGGGAAAATCAGGGTGTTGGCGATGTAAATGCTTTTATTCGTGTTTTAAGCAAACATTGATTGATTGTAGTTGGCAGAGGTGGAACTATCATGTTGAAGATAGCAATAGATTTGATATTTATAGAATGCTAAATCCTATGCATTGTGTTCCGAGGTATTTGTCAATGATTATTGACAGACATTTGATATATATCATAACCAAGTTCAGATTTGGTATATCGGATATCTATGCACATTTACAGCGTTTACAGACATTTAAACGATCGTGTTACTGTTTGTCCATTATGTCAGGAATCTCAAGAAAATGAAGTTCATTTTGGGCTTTCATGTCCAGAACTATGTGATCTTAGACAACAGTGTATTAAACCTAAAATTTCTCTCGGCATCCTTCACTATTCAGATTAATTTTGTGAATCGGAATGATGGTCGCGCGTCCCCTGCGCGGAACCCTCCTCTACACCGACCGTACGCTCATCGTGTGCGTGAGCGGTTTGTCCGTGGAATCGACACGCGGCCCCTCCGGGGTAGAGAGCGACTGCCGAAGAGTGGAGCGCCTCGAGCCGTTAGTGTCCTTCACCATGTTGGGCACTGGTGGTGGGGAACAAACACGGAACGCACGATCGCAAAGGGGAGACAAAGAGGTGGATCGAGGGATATAAAGAGCTCAACCAACCTCGGGAGAGACACTGAAAGTGTAGTAAATGTAACGAGATCTCAGTGTTAGATCGAGGAAGTCGATCGTAAGTGACGCGGTTTTGGCCGGTCGAAACAAAATGGCGAACGACCGACACAAAATGGCGGAACGACCGGCGAAGAAATGGAAGCCGAGTGGACGACGTCAAGTTCGGCGAACGAGAGCCCCGAATGGAAGGAGAAGGACAAATTCGGGAACGGGGGCCGAAAAAGGCCCAAAAACTGGGGAAAAAGGGGAAACCCGAGGGGTTTTCCGACTTTCGAAGATCGAAAAGAGCGGAAGGCGAGGTCGCGAGGCCGAACAAAGCACAAAGGCAAGACGCGGGGTTAACAAATAATAAAGCACACCAAACCAAAACCCCCCACCGTTCAAGAATAAAAGGGGTAAGCCCCGCAACCCCCCAAAAACAAAGAAGCAACACAAAGCAAGCTAGTCCAAAAAGTTAGGGCCGCCTTAGATTTTGGTACTCAAAGAAATGGTTTAATGCCGAAAAAAAAAAGCGCAGCGGTTTCTTCGACTTTTCGACAGCTCACACCCACACTGTATGACCGAAATAATCTTTCAGACACGCATTTTGGGGTGAGAAATGCACTCACCCAAAAACAAAAAAAAATCCGGAATAAGCATAAAATTTGCCGGGCGCAATTACACACATTTTTAAATTTAAAAAAAACGCACAGTGCACTGCAAGGCCTCCCTATTTGAACATTTTTAAATACAATTTCCCTGCGTGGGAAAAATCCCCGCTAAGGGGGCTGCAATAACCATCCCCCAAGAAAAACTGCAAACAGACCCGGGGCCCGGGGGCTCTGGAGGGCCCAAGAGGCTTTTTTCTAGAAGAAGGGGAAAGAGTCGGAAGTGAGCCACTCAGTCATTCAACGCCTTCACCAGCGTCCCCAAGACACGGGAAGAGCCGAAAAACGACCCCCGAGGGGCCAAGAATCACCAACGGGCAAACATCGCTACTTGAGCGACACAGTCCGCAGCGAACCATCGATAAAAACCACCGAACGGGAGCGAGAAGAACGCAACATCAACTAAGTCGCCAACCGCCGAGGTCGCCTTCCCCCCGTTTCAACCTCCGCTCAAAAGGGCCCCCGCCCGTCTCCCACAAACACAACACCCAAACAGGCCAAAGGAGGTGCCCGACGTAAACAGCGATGGACGACAAAATGGAGCACCATCCCTTCACCGATGAGTCAAGTTTCTCCCTGCCCGAAAGAGGGCCCGGGGACGCGTCCGGTCGTCCCAGGGAGGGGTTTTCTATGGTGTGTTCGTGAGCACGACGCTAGGAGGGGGCTCCCTATGGAAGGGGAGGATCCACCTTATGCAGAACCCCTCCCCTTTGTGCCAGGGCAGATTACTGGCGAAAGGTACAAGAAGAAATCGTGACCGTTGATTACCCCACCGCAACCCATTTGCCCCGGTGCCACCCTCATGGACGACAACGCCACCCAAAACCGGGCCCCGTGTGGTAACGACTACCTGGCACACAGTTCCCACTGACTGCCATCGCGTTTGCCTCATTTAACCCAATGAAAACCTTTTGGACCACGGGAAACGCCGCCCCCACACAACCACCCTCCTCCTGTTGCCCCTCCACCAACTTTCCAATTTCTCTGCAGAGGGAACGCCATGCCTAAACAGACCCTTGTGACTCTGCCAGTCCTGAGGCCTCGATGCGTGGAATTTGGTTTAAAATGGCGGACATACGCACACGGCTTTCAATAAACTTCTTGTAAATTTTGTAAATTTTTGTGATTTTAAAAAAAGGGGGGTTTTAAGGGTTTGACCCTTGATTTTTGCCAAAAAATTGAATTGCCCAAAAATTTGCAATGCTTTGACATGAAAGCAAAGACATAAATAAAAACGTTAAAAGCTTTTTTGGGTTTTTTTTTTTTTGGGTAGATTTTTTTCTGTCTCCCAAAACTTTTTGTGCTAAGCTTATCTTAACACAAGGGAAAGAGAAGGCAAACAGACCAAACTTATCTGTTTGGGACGGCAGCCGAGAGAAAAAGAGGTAGGGAGATGACACGGGCTTTTTTTCCCGAGGGCGGAATGGGTTGGGCACCACGGACTGTCTTATCACGCCTTTAGCCACACAAAAACTTCGCCGACAGAGCAACAACTGCCGTGAAGCTATTGTCGACATGGTACAGTATAGACGAAAAATGAAAGAAGAAAGCAATTTTCTGGGTTTTTTTTTACAGGGGTTTTAAAAGAAGAATTTTTTATTACTTTAGTTTGACCCCGAAAATTTGAAATGGATTATGCAAAGTTCTTTATAGTATCCCCCTCTAAGGGGGAGGCCCCTTTCGAAAAACATCTATATCTCTCTCCCTCTTTCGCTCTCCTCTCTCTCCCTCTCTCTCTCTCCTCTCTCTCTCTCCTCCCTCCCCTCTCCTTTTCTCTCTCCTCTCTCCTATTCTCTCTCTCTTCATCCCCACACTCCCCACCCACCCCACCCCCAATGCCGCCCCCCTTTTCCCCTTTACCCTTCTCAACCCCTCTCTCAACTTGTCTGTCATAAATAGTACATAGGGGGAGTAATTTCACTTCAATAAGAATGATTTGGGGGCTGAGATGAGGAAAAAAGAACGATGATTAAAAAAAAGAAGGACAAAAAGACAAACCAAACGGAAGGAAGAGGCAGGAGTTAGAACAGCCACAGGAAGGGGGAAAAAAAGAGAACCAGAGGCAAAAAACGCAGGCAGGGAAAACAGACACCCGAGAGAGAGAGAAGAGAGAAAAGAGAAGAGAGAGAGAGAGAGAGAGAGAGAGAGAGAGAGAGAGAGAAGGGGAGAGAGGAGGGTAGGAGGGGAGAAGAGGGAAGACAGACAGACAGACGAAGAGACGGAAGCAAAACTGGCCAACATCGAAACGATAACCATTTAAGACCCAAACACAAAACACCTTACACACACACACCCCCCCCCAAAACCCCCCCTCACCACTACTATACACACACACACACACACACACCCCACACACACACACACACCACACACACACACACAAAAACACACACACACAGACCACCAGACACACCACACCAAAACACAAAACACACACACACAACCCCACACACAACACCACACCCCACACAATTTTTAAAAACACATCAAACGGACTTTAAAAAACAGACTGAATTTAAAAAAACATCAATCAAGCACGGCATTTTCGAAGTTACACTGGATAAAACACACCCACCATTCCCACTTCCCCCTTTTACCCCCCAAAATTTTCCCAAAACCCCATTTTCCCTAGCTTCCTCTTTTACGAGCTTCCATGAACACACACACACACAACACACACACACACACAAAACACACACACCCACACACCACAACCACACACCCACGCGCGCGCGCGCGCGCGCGAGCGCGCGCTGGTTAAGAAAAGGGGAATAACATTCGAACGCTGGAGAAAAAAAGGGTGGGTCAATCAGAAAAAATGTTTTTTGATTTCAAAAAAAGAAAAAAAAAACAACAACCAAAGGGGCCCCCTAAAACAAAAGAAAAAAAAGAAAAGCAAAAAAAATACATTTTCTTAGAAAAGAGAAAATACCCAAAAAATAACCCACCACGCAAAAAAAGAAAGTTTATCTCCCCCCAAAATTTTTCAATCTAAGACATAAAGCAAGCTTTGTTTTTTAATTGAATATTTTTTCGCAGTCATGCAACACCCAAGCCCTTAAGTTCTGGAATGGGCCAGTTTTTTATCCCGGAATTTATTGTTTATTTAATTTACCCTTTGGATTCATTCCATAACTGGCCCCACACTTGTTAAAGAGGTTATAAATATAAAATATATATATAAAATATATAATATAAAAATTATATAATAAATTTTTTAAAATTAAAAATATATAAAAATAAAATAAATAAAATAGAGCAAAAAAGCCCCTCAGAATCAAAATGCCACCAATTGGGAACACATACCAGTTTAAAAAAGGTTTTTAAAAATATTTAACGGTAAAATAAAATATATATATATAATATAAATATATAATTTTAAAAATTTTATTTTATATAAATAAATTTTTATATAAAAAATATAATAAAATAAAAAATATATATATTATAAAAAAATATAAATAAATATATAGAAAAGAAATAAATAAAAATATATATAATAAAATATATATATATAATTTTATATATAAAAATATATATATAAATATATAAAATAAATAAAAATATATATATATAAAAAATAGACAAGTTAGTAAATACCAGCAGAGATTTTAAAAAAAAGCCAACCGGACTGAGCCAAAATTTTTTTAAAAGGGAAGGTTTAAAAAATATCACTCTGTTTCATGCGATGCAATCACAGGATGTGGGGGTCGTGCTGCCGGTGTTTTTTAACTGCTTTTGTCTGTCATCACGTGGCTGTGTTTTTTTTGTGTTTCTGGGTTTTTGTTCACGAAGGAAATTTTCCCCTTGTGCCTGATTTTTTTAACCATTTCTATCCGTATTTAAAGTTGCCATTGTGGTTTGCATAGTATTATTTCTTTTTTTGTTTGGCATAGGTTACACTTTTTGAAAAGTTGTTTTTATGGTGCGCCTTCTATGATTTTCCAGGGTAATTTTAACTATCTTTTTTTCTTTGAGCTTCCAGATTATTTTCCAATTTTGTTTGGGTTTTTTTATCTTTCTTTTTTAAATGACTGTTTGTGGGTTTTCATATTTTATTTAAATTGGGTTTTCAGTGATACCCTTTTAAAGTTTTTTTCTGCTTCTCTGAATTTTTCAGTGCTTGGTAACAATCGTTGTAGAGGCATTTTTTTTCTCAGAGGCACTGGTTTTTTCTTGATACAGTTTTCAGGTTTTCCTTTTATCACCCCGTTTTTCTCTTACTACTTTTTATTTTGTTGGGTTTAAACAATGATGTTTTTTAAGGTTTGGGGAAAACGAGTTGAAATTTGAAGCGTTTTTTTTTGAATATCTTGGGTAATTTGTGCCTTTTGGGGAAAATATGTTAGGGTTCTAAAGAATTCTTTCCCTTATTTTTTTTACCTTCCTCATATGGGGTTTTTCCAATGACTTTTTTTTCCTGTTCTTTTTGTCGCTCATGTCATTACTGGTCAATTGTAGTTTTATTTACCACTTTTTTGAACGCTTTTGAATTCAGCGCCGTTATTTAATCTGTTTTATTGCATTACATTAATAACTCTATTTATGCCCCTGGTATTGTTTTTAAAATATGGAAGGGGGGTTTACTTTTGAAAATTACAAAAGACAGGTTATTATTTGGGTTTTTTTGTTTTTATAATTTTCTGGTTGAGGTCAAACTTTATTAGGATTTCACTACTTTTTTTTTTTGCTTCAAAATGATTTTTTTGATTTTGGTTTTGAAAAAATTTACACAGTTCTTTTTTCTTTTTTTCAATGTTTCTAGGGTTGTCGTTCAGCGCAGCAAGGCCGTCATCCCTGTACAGTCCGACTTGTTCTCCAAGGATTTTTTTTAATGTTAGATAGTATGAATAGTCCGACAAGTTCGCAAGTTTCGGCACCATCATACGATAATAATAATAATAATAATAATGAATACTTATATAGCGCCTATTCTGGGCTAGAGGCCAAGCTCTAAGCGCTTTACAATCAACACTCGTTTACACAACGGGCTGCCTACCTGGGTAGTGCCGACTGAAGAGCTGCCAGCTGGCGCTTCATTCATCGTTTCCCGTGTCATCCAGTCAGTATCGTTCAATATCAAATCACTCATTTTCTTACTTCCTTCATTCTTTCCATTTCTCACGCAGGGTGCATGCTATGTGTAACGTGTCATCCATACCAACGGCCAAACTGGCCTACTCTTCCGAAAGTTGGTGATGGGATTTTACGTGTGTGCAAGATGTTATGCGTGCGTTCACACACGAACCTCGGTTTATAGTCTCATTCGCAGGACTGTATGGGAAATGGAGTCAGAACCAATGTTAACTCCGGGGGAAAAATCCCCCTGCACCGAAACGCCCCGGCGGAGGTTCGAACCCGCAACCCCAGGATCACCAAGATTAGAGTCCGGCGCTCTACCAACTGAGCTATTCCGGCTCCCAACCATGTCAAAGTTATGGCACTCTGGCAGTCACAGAGTGACAGCTTTGAACGCACAACTCAAGA
>CM031618.1:15454405-15466905 GCA_018398815.1 Conus ventricosus
ACCCTTCTATGCTTGCGATGTTGTTGACGTCTTCATGGGCAGCTCAGACAATAACCTCATGCAGGATTGCCCAGTCCCTTTGCTTTCCTCTCTGGTTGAACCTGAAATGCGCAAGAAGATTAAATACTTAGATTGGAGCAGAAATTGAGATGATGGCATCACTATTCTTCTCAAAAGTGAGGACCGGGGGATCATTCTGCCAACACCTGGAAGAATTGAATCCGCCAAATATCAGTGGACTGTAAAATTTGATAGACAGGTAGAATATCTGGATATCAAACTTCCAATAGTGGATAATGTCATAAAGACAGATGTCTTTTCCAAACATTGCCATAGCTACCTTATAAGGAACAATGTCACCCTCTTTCAGTGTTCAAGGGTCTTCTTACAGGTGTTGGCACCGGGCTCAGAATGTTATGCAGCAACGATAGGCTGCATGACATACTCAGAGAGTATGCCAAGTATTTTACAATCGCTGGTTGGAAGTTTGAGATATCACTTTAACAACTGAAAAAAAGAGCTAACAGAGACTGATATGTTCTCATCGGGCAAGAGAGACAACCCAAACCCAAGAAGTTGGTTTGTGTCATACAGTATGATAAAACATTACCATCTGAGATACGAATTATTAAACAAAACCTACACATCCTGTATTCCAATCCCCAAAACAGGACCATTTTCCCTGAGGAAATGCTAACTGGTGCTCATAGAAGAACATGCAACTGCGCAGAAATGTACAAATCTGCTGTACCACGTCGCCACCCTCTCCGTGGTCCCATGAGCAGACTTGGATTGGTTGTATGCTGTGCCAGCTGGTGTGACCTTTGCGCACATTCCAGTGACCTGACAGGGCTAAGAAGCCCATGGGATGGGCGCAGGCAGCGCCTCACATGTTCAACAAAAAGATACCATCTACGTCATCAGATGCCAGAACCACACAGACGTATGGTATGTTGTATCCACCAAGGACCTCATTAGAAGGTGGGCCAATGATAAGTCAGACTGCAACAGGAAAATGGCCCAGCTGTGTGGGGTTGGCAGACACTTTGTCCAGACTGAGCACCCTGAAGATAAGGCTCTGTTCTTTTTTCCCATCCATGCCACAGAACAAGTTCCATCTGAAGACAAACTCCTAGACAGTCAGACTTACTGGCAAGCCAATTTAGGAACTGTCTTGAAGGGTTTCATCTCCCGTACAGAATTCAACAGTATGCAAAGGATGAGAAATAGGATTCTGCATTAAGGCGGTGCTAGACTCAGGATAAAGTAGATTCCTCTAAAAATGCTTGGGCTCAATTACACTACTAAAGGGCTGGACACTTCATGTATTAGAGCTGCACATTTGATTAAATGTCATGAAGATTATCACATTTTTCACACTTACTGTTTTCTTCTCACCCCACACCTCCCCACCTCACCCCTTCCCCGCTCATCCGCACCTTTTTGTGAACATTAAGGTTTTGTTTTGTTTTTTCCTTCCTTTTTCGTTTTACTTTTTTTTGTCCTTTTTTTTTTTTCTTCCATCCCTCTCCCTCCGTGTCTCGATCCCTGCAATCACCTGTTTGAATGTTGGTTGACCAGTCATTCTTTCTGTCTCTCTTCCTGTCCCCACCTTTTTTTTCCACCTTGCATTCTATAGTCTAATCATACATTCTTGTGGTCACCTGTTTCTGCTCTGTTTGCGCTGTTCATTACATTTGACTTTGATTGACAGTGCCCTTGGAGTTGCCCCGACCTCCCATTCCACTTCCGCTACAACACCCCCCACCTCCACCCCCTTTAGTGCACTGAGATTGCGTTCTGTTCCCGTGCTTTCTGGATCAGCTGTTGGATCAACCTACTTGTCAAAATGCGTAGCCAAGTATTTGTGTAGGGTTTTTTTTTTCTTTTAAGAGAAAATATGTCTGGATGACACTTACTGCATTTTATTAGTATGTAGCTGCTACGAGGTTACTGTTTATCCTTCTTCTTCTTTCTTAGGATGTCCACAATCATCAAGTTGATTATTCTGACTCTATCCATGTGTATGGCTTTTTTTTTAATCTCACCATTAGGGCAGCCACACTATAGATCGGGGAAGGTGCATGCTATGTGTAACGTGTCATCCATACCAACGGCCACACTGGCCTTCTCTTCCGAAAGTTGGTGATTCGATTTGACGTGTGTGCAAGATGTTATGCGTGCGTTCACACACGGAACCTCGATTCATAGACTCATTCGAAGGACTGTATTGGGAATGTAGTCAGAACCAATGTTAACTCCGATCCCCCTGAACCGAAACGGCCCGGCGGAGATGCGAACCCGCAACCCCAAGATTGCGAGTATGAAGTTCTACCACCTGAACTATTCCGACAGTGGATTAACAGTTGGTAGGTTGTTGATGCAATACTGTAAGTGGAAATCCCCTGATGCTGACACGCGCTTTTTTTTTTTTTTTTTTTTAACGGGTGAGCACGTGCTCAGCAGAAGATGGAAAGAAAGAAGGAATATTCCTTTTCATTTTATTTCTCCGTTTGTTTCTTTTTTTTGCCCGAGACAGATCTACCTAGAAACTTTACTTTATTATGTTTCTATGTATGTGTATGTATGTCTTGTGTATTTGTGTATCTTTTCTATTTTATGAATACTTATCAGTTTGTTTGTTTTTTTCTTTAAACGTAAATGTTTCGGATATCTTGAGTCTGTTTTTGGAGTGGGCCGTTGTGCATGGTCATGTAAAATGTTCCGATCTGCATATGGCTAGAAATTACCTCTGCGGAGCAACTGTTGTTATGGACTTCAACGCGATTCGCTCAGATTTTCGATTTCATTTTGGTTCGGTTTTATATGTCAGCATGGTAATATGTCCATGTGCTGGCATGACGCATGTTAAATTTAGCTGTCAATATGAGTAACAAAGTAACAATTGCATCTATACTGTTCAAAAAAAGAAACGCAAAATGAAATTTTGCCACCTGGGGTGGACCATACAGTTGAGAACACGCCAAAAACCGGCCCTGATGTATGTCTTGAACGTCGACGTGCTAGGATAACATTGATTCCGGTTGTCACTATGTGCACGTGCGTGTTGTGGGCCAGGTGCGACAGTGCAAACATTGGGTTGTGCTTCTGTTGTTTCGCCTGCAAAGCATGCCCAACTCAGTGGTGAACACACACACACCATGGTCATAGTGCAGTATAAACGCCGGGTCATTTTGGCAACCGGCAGGCACACCGTACCAAAAAACAGCATGCCACGTTTGAGCCCAGCAGAGAGAGAAAACGCCCTGGGTCGTTTGCAAGTTGGTCAGAGTGCAACTGATGTGGCCCATGCTTTGAATGTCTCCCCCAGTACCATATGCCGACTTTGGACTCGCTTCCAGAGGACAGGGTCATCAGCTGATGCCCCGAGGTCAGGCCGACCTCATATCACAACGCCAGCCCAGGACCGCTTTATACGGCTAAGACATCTCCGCAATCGCTTCCTGCCGGCCTCGTCCACTGTCCAGGCATGCGCTGGTGTCCGTCGCATCTCCGACCAGACTGTCCGGAACAGGCTGCATGCTGCTGGGCTGAGGGCTTACAGGCCCCTACGTGGCAACGTAATGACGGGGCGCCATCGACAGACCAGACTGCAATGGGCTACGCAACACAGACACTGGACACTGAGGAACCATTGGCGACACGTCTGGTTCTCGGATGAGTCACAGTTTCTGCTGCAGCGCCATGACAGGAGGCGAAGGGTTTACCGCCGGGTTAATGAACGCAACCAGCAGAACTGCGTCGACGAGGCACCTCCGCATGGTGGCGGCAATGTCATGGTATGGGGGGCCATCAGCAACACAGGCAGGAGCCAGCTGGTGCGCGTTGAAGTTCACCTGACAGCCCAGCAGTACGTCCAGGTCATTGTTCAGCCACACGTCCTGCCTCTAATGGCCACTCGCAGGGCCGTGATCCAGCAGGACAACGCCAGGCCCCACACAGCACGCCTGACCACAGCCTTCTTTACCGCCAACAACATCAACACCCTGGCCTGGCCCTCTCTTTCCCCGGATTTGAATCCTATGAGCACGTTTGGGACGTTTTGGACAGACGCCTGAGAGTGAGGGCCAACGCCCCAGCGACTCCAAATGAACTGTTCCGGGCATTGCAGGCCGAGTGGGCGGCCATCCCACAGCAGACAATCAGAAACATTATTGCTTCATTGCCCCGCAGATGCCAGGCTACCATTGCAGCCAGAGGGGGTCACACCCGTTACTGACTTTGGAAGCGGCCTGCCGATTTCCCTGAGGGTCTGGGGCTGGTTCTTTACCACAGCATTGCAGGGGAGACTTCTGTCCTACTGATGACCTGTTTTTGTCATTTTCACATTAAACGTGTTGTCACACTGAGCTTCAATATATTGTGTTTCAAATCGGCAGCTTGGCATTTTGCGTTTCTTTTTTTGAACAGTATATGAATTGTCAGTGTCTAGCCAACTCACAGAAGCGAAGAGATGTGTTTAACTATTTAAGGGGGAAAGCATACTCAATATATTTGTTGCAGGATACTCATGTCAAACCGAAGTTAGAGACTTATATTCGTTCAGAGTGGGGTTACAAATGCTATTCTGCGTCTCATAATTCACATTCAAGGGGCGTAGCTATTTTGTTCAATAATAATTTTGACTTTCAGTTAAGAAAAGTTTATAAAGACAAGGCAGGTAATTATATTTTTGCATCCGTTAAAATAATGGATAAAGAATTTCTTATTGTTAGTATTTACGGGCCCACTCGTGATGAGCCTGAGTTTTATGTGGAGTTGGAAGAACACATTGGAGAAGTTGGTAGGTTGCTGAAGCAATACTTTAAGTAGAAATCCCCTGATGTTGACACGCTTTTTTCCCCCTTACACGGTGTGAGCACGTGCTCAGATGAAGATGGAAAGAAAGTAGGAATGTTCTTTTTCATTTTATTTCTCCGTTTGTTTCTTTCTCTGCCCGAGACAGATCTACCCAGAAACTTTACTTTATTATGTTTCTATGTATTTGTATGCACATGTCTTGTATCTTTTCTTTTTATGAAAACTTATCAGCTTTTTTAAATTTTATTGTATTTTATTTTATTTTATTTTATTTTAACGTATATGTTTCGGATATCTTGAGTCTGTTCTTGGAGTGGGCCGTTGTGCATAGTCATGTAAAATGTTTTGATCTGCATAAGGCCAGATATTACCTAAAGGATGATGATAAACTCCCTGACATGCAAAACATCAAAGTAAACAAAGCAGGAGTATTCAAGTTACTGCCCAACATCAATGAAAACAAAGCTACTGGTCCTGATGGCGTTCCTGGCAAGCTCTTAAAATTATGTGCCAATGAATTGAGTGAGGTATACCAACTACTTTACCAAGCTTCACTGGACCAGGGAGTAATACCCGATGAGTGGCGAGATGCGAGCATTGTTCCTTTATTCAAAAAGGGCGACAAAACAAAAGCAAAGACCTATAGACCTGTATCTCTTACATCCATATCAGCAAAACTACTTGAACACATAATATATAACAGTTTAATGGACCATCTTGACAAATATGACTTCTTAAATAACGCCCAGCATGGTTTTAGACAGCGAAGGAGTTGTGAGACTCAACATATAACAACTTTCAATGATTTTAATAACTGTCTTAACAACAGACAGCAAATAGATGCAGTTTTATTAGACTTTTCTAAAGCCTTTGATAAGGCTGACCATGAGGGCCTGCTGCTTAAATTAGAACACATCAGCATTGGCGGTTCTTTGCTAAAATGGGCTAGATCATTCCTCGTTGGGAGAACGCAGAAGGTTGTTGTGGAAGGGTCGTCATCCCATTGTAAACTAGTCTTGTCAGTGTGTACCACAGGGAACTGTTCTGGGGCCCTTGTTTTTTTCTTAATTTATATGAATGACATAAGTAGAAATCTCTCTCTTGGAACTACTACTATAAGGCTTTTTGCAGATGACAGCTTAGTATATAGAACAATCAGAAGCACGAATGACACACTAATTCTACAAGAAGATCTAAACGCTTAGAAGAGTGGGAAAGAACTTGGAAAATCGAATTTCATCCCCAAAAGTGCCAAGTGTTGCGTATATGTAATAAACGCTCACCAACTAGATCAGACTATTCTATTCATAATACTATTCTTAAAGAAACCAATGCTGCAAAATATTTAGGCGTGATTATAGATAGTCGTCTCAAATGGAAAGAACATTACAATTTAGTATGTAAGAAACCAAATAACATCTTAGCTTTCTTATACAGGAATATCAATGACTGGCCCCGAAAGGTTAAAGACGACTGCTACAAAACACTGGTTAGACCAGTACTGGAATATGGTTGCTCAGTCTGGGATCCTTACCATCTAAAGGACATTGATAACCTCGAAAAGATTCAGAAGAGAGCAGCACGGTTCATAACAGGGAACCACATCAGAGAAAAGGGAAATACTAGGAAGAACATGAGGGAATTGGAATGGAAACCCTTAGAAGGGAGAAGAGCTTTTATCAAACTTAACATCTTCTTCAAAGGCAGAGGTAAACTAATTGATATTCCAATGGAACAGCTAGTATTGAATAAAAGTAGCACTAGGAGTGGCGGTCAATGTTATACCATACCTGCATCAAATATTGACAGCCACTTACATTCTTTTTATACTAGTTCTGTACGGCTGTGGAACTCACTGCCGGGTGCCATCAAGATTGCCACAAATGCAGTCTCATTTAAAAAACAAACTGATACGACAGTTTTGAGATCTGCATATTGACGATTTTCTATTTTAACTTCCCCAGATATTTTATGGTTACCTGGGCCTGAGTCTGGCCATTGCTTTTAACTTCTTGAATATTGAGTGCGACCCCTTTTTGCCAAATTTGCTCCAGGGGCCAACAGACTGAGTCGCACTATTTTATGTTATTTTATTTTACTTTTTAACATGCTCGTTTTTGAGTGAACCAGTATTTTAGAAAGAAGAAGAAGAAGGTGGAGCTGAAAATGTCATTATTGGAGGTGATTGGAATTTGGTACTTGATTACTCCTTGGACCGTTATAATTACAGAATAACAATAATCCTAAAGCAAAAGGGCAAATAGAAATCATGACGGACAGCCTAGACTTAACTGACATCTGGCGTGATTTAAATCCCGAATTACGAAGGTATACTTGGAGGAGAAATAACCCATGTCAGCAGAGCCGTTTAGATTTCTTTCTTATTTCCGACTGCTTATGTAATCATGTAACAGACGCAGATATTCTACCAGGATATCGATCTGACCACTCCTTAATTCTAATAACTCTAGATCAAGGTAGAGAGATAAAAAGAAATCTATTATGGAAATCCAATAGTTCATTGCTGGAAGACACCAATTACATAGAAGACAAACCAATAATTCAAACAGTTATTGAAGAATATGCTGCTCTACCATATTGTCGCTGTGGGCTGCCCCAGATTCCTAAATCAGAAATCCAGTTTGTTATTTCTGATCAACTTTATTTGGATACATTACTTATGAAAATTAGAGGCAAAACTATATCATACGCAACGATGAAGAAACGGAAGGACACAGAAAAACAGAAACATCTCGAAAGTAATATTTCTTTACTTGAAAAGAAAGTGGAATTATCTCAAGAAGAAAGATGTGAACTTGAAAGTTATAAATAAGAGTCGATTACATTTCGGGAAAATAAGATGGAGCGGATGTTGTTGCGTTCAAGGGCGAGATGGGTCGTAGAAGAGGAAAAAATAACAAATTATTTTTGTGGACTTGAAAATCGAAATTACGTTTGTAAAGATATTACGAAACTTACGCTGGATAATGGATCTATTTTAAGCGATAGTGATGACATTGCCGAAGAAGTTAATAAGTTCTATCAAACAATTATACTCTAAAAGAGATATTGAATCTTGTGAAATTCTAGATTTAGTAAATAATTTACCGGTATTAACTGAGAGTTGGGTAACTTTTTTGGAAGCAAAATTACTTTAGAAGAAGCCGGTGTTGCTCTTAAACACATGTGTAATATGAAAAGTCCTGGCAGCGATGGCTTCACAGCAGAATTCTTCAAATGTTTCTGGTTACAACTTGGTCCATATGTTGTAAGAGCGCTTAATGATGGATTCGATAGAAATGAACTATCTTCGACGCTAAAATAAGGCATTATCGTATGCATTCCAAAGGGTGACAAGCCCAAAGACCGAATAAAAAATTGGAGACCAATTTCACTTTTGAACAATGTGTATAAAATAGGATCTACATGTATAGCCAACCGATTAAAATGTGTGCTTCCCTCTATCATCAGTGAAGACCAGACTGGTTTTATTCCAAACGGATATTTGGGAGATAACATTCGTCTTATTTATGATATACTTGATTATATGATTATATCCCAAAAAACCTTGGATACTTTTATGTTTCGACTTTGAAAAAGCGTTTGACAGTATAAGCTATGATTTCATGTTTAAGGTATTACATGCCTTTGGCTTTAGTCCAAGTTTCTGTCAATGGATAAAAACATTCTACACAAATTTTAAGTCGACTGTTTCAGTTAATGGAAAACTAGCCGGTTGGTTTCCTGTTGAGAGAGGATGTCGCCAAGGGGATCCAGTCTCGCCATATTTATTTGTTATTTGTGTTGAAATCTTAGCAAACATGATTAGACAAAATGAAGACATAAAAGGAAATAAAATAGCAAATACTGAGAATAAAACATCACAGTATGCAGATGATACTGAACTTTTACAAGAAGGCGGTCGAAAATCATTCGAAGAATCGATTATGGTACTTGAAAAATTTGGAAGAGTATCTGGACTCTTACTAAATGCGGGGAAAAAACAACAACAGCAACAACAACAACAACAACAAAAACCCGAATGCAGTACTGTTAGGAAGTAAACGAAACTCGCCCATTAAGAACAGGTCGAACTTTAATTAAGGACCACTTATACACAGTCTCACAAAACATAGAAAGAAAAACCGACAAACGACAGAAACTTTATAAATGTTTAATTTTATTATCAGTGAACAATATTTTGTCACTTTCATCGAAAAAAAATATTCTTTCTGATCAGACAGGGAGCCTGAATGAGACTACCCCCCAAAATGGCATTCACAAAAAGAGTGTTTCGTTACAGCCTGATCAAAACCGAGTGTGCCCCGCTCGTGCTGCCACACAATCCACACAGCGCTGCCTCGTGGTGTTGACTGTTCTTGTAATGAGTGCCTGGGTGAGGTTTGCCCACTCCTGCTGCAGGTAGTGCAGCAGCTCCTGTCGATTTGCCAGAACAGGGTGATTTTCTTGAACTCTCCCCCCAAGCTCGCCCCAGATGTTCTCAATAGGGTTCATGTCCGGGCTGTTTGCCGGCCATGGCATCCTGATGATTCCAGCTTGCACCACAAAAGTGTTCACGGCTCGACAACGATGTGGGATGGCATTATCGTCCATGAACACAGCCTGAGCCCCAATCTGCTGGAGTGCTGAGACAACCAAAGGCCGTAAAATCTCCTGCAGGTAGCGTTGGCCGTTCAGGTTGCCATCCACATGGTACAGGGGAGTGTTGTGGTGACTGCTGATGCCCCCCCCCCCCCCCCCCCATACCATGACGGATCCATCACCAAAAGCGATGACCTCCTGGATGACGTCATCTGCCAGCTGCTCCCTGGGACGCCGCCACACCCGAATGCGTCCATCTCGTGGCTTCAACTGGAACTTGGACTCATCGGTGAAAAGCACCATCCGCCACTGAGCCCGAGTCCATGTTCGATGAGCTGTGCACCAGGCCAGGCGACGTGCCCGGTGGGCCGCAGTCAGTTTTGGTTTCCGGACTGGGCGCCTTGCTCGAAGGTTGGCAGCACTGAGGCGCCGCCGTATGGTCATCTTACACACGGATGTGTTAGTGGCAGCTTGGAGCCGACGCCTGATGGTGTTGGAGGTGGTGGTCCTGGTCCGAAGAGCATGTCTGCGGATGAACCTGTCATCTCTTGCAATGGTCTTCTTTGGCTGGCCTGGACGGGGTCTCTCTTTGACAGTTCCAGTGGCTTGAAAACGTTCTCTCAGCCGAATGATGACGGAGTGGGACACTTGTAGTCTTCTGGCCACTTCTCGAACGCCAACTCGATCCTGCAGCCATGCAATCACCCGGTCCGGTCAAAATCAGACAGCTTGCGTCTTGGAGGCATTTTTGTGTTATGAAGAATTATGCGCTTTGGGCTGCTTTTAGGGCATTCCAGTCAGTAAAATGCTCTGCAATGCATTGGTTTTTGCACGTGCATTTGGAATTTCAGTGCAAAACCGTTTGAAGCAGTGTTCACTCTTGCTTTAAAAAAAAGAAGCAATTTTGACAACAATCTGCAACTTTCAAGCCCCCCTCTGCATGCCGCACGTGACAATAAGACGGCTTTCGCAAGCTTTGCGGAATACTTTGTTAACCCCTTAAACCTTTCCCAGTCGAATTCTTCAAAAAAATGCATTGCTTGTATTTTTTGGCCAATTTAAAAAGAAAGGGCCTTTTTCAGGGTGGTACTTGATTAAAGTTCGACCCTGTATATGCCACATTTAAATATCAAATGGAACCCTACTAAATCAATAATTTTGGGTGTCTGGTTTACGAGTGATTAAAAAAAATTGTGAAACTATGAATCTCGAAGAAAAATTTGCAGAGATAAAACTTGGCTAAAAAGGCAGATAACACCTCTTGACAGAGTAGCAGTACTTAAATCCCTGATCTTATCAAAACTAACCCAACTATGGATGTCACTACCAAACCCACTAGACTACATAATTGATGAAATTCAGAAATTTACATTTAAGTTGGTATGGGGTAAAAAAGAGAGATAAGATTAAGCAAAAACATCTGTAAAAAGTATACTGCATGGGGGTTATAGGAATACCAAACACATGGAAGCAAATACATGCATTGAAGTTAAATTGGATTCGGAAACTTTCATCAAGTAACCATAGTTGGAAAAAAAACATACTCTTCTCATTATATTACAAAACATACTCTTCTCATTATATTACAAGGCAGAAATTATTCATAAATTAGGAGCTGATTTGTCTGAGCAGGATGAGTTAATAATTTCTGGAGAGATGCATTCAAAGCACATAAAGAAATAGATGAGGTTATTGGTGTCAAACCTGCAGATGGATTCTGTTTAGAGCCTTTATTTGATAATAGGAACTTGATGATTGGGGGCAGATCTAAATTTTATATAAACAGGATAGAAAATGGTGTATTCTGCATACGGAATCTTTTAGACGAAAATGGCGATTTTTGGGAGTTTCCAGTCCTTTGTTGATAGGTATAGCATCAATACAGATTTTGTAACATATAACGGTTATATTAGTGCTGTGAAAAAATATTTGAGAGAAGCTGGAGTAGACATAACATGCATGAAGAAGATGAGTCAAGTAAACTGATGTCTGTGATATGTTCAGCTTCAAGAGGAGCCTCACTTTATTATGATCTGTTGAATCAAGACACTCTAGGGACAACTTTATTTTTGCAATAAATGGAATGAAAGATTACCGAAGGATGTTATTTGGGCTAAAACTTTTCTGAAAATCCAACAGATAAAAGATATGAAGTTAAGATGGTTTCAGGTTGGAATTGATGATAGGATACTAGCAACCAATAATGTTTTGAAAAACATGGGCATTAAAAATTCAGAAAAAAAGATCTTTTTGTAAGAGAGAAACACAAAACATTCACCATTCATTTTGGTACTGCCTTCATGTTCAAACGTTTTGGCAAGAATTTCAAAATGCAATGAATAGAAAATGCGAAACTATGAATCTACTGTTGAATGAACGTATTGTCATGTTTAGTTGTGACAATGCTTGTAGATCAGATACCACATTTGACTTAATCCTGTTACATGCCAAATTCTATATTTACAAATGTAAATATGAACAAGATTTCCCATTATTTCAAGTTTTCATCGTGTATTTGAAAGCAAGATTTGAAATAGAAAAGTATGCTGCCTGTCACAAAGTTCGTTACACAGTGGCTCCCTTTTTTTCTTTTTCTTTTTTCTTTTTTTCTGGCAAGGTTTCCAAATAACATGAAACAACATGACAACGGTCAGTTGCTTTGTTTTCCCTGTTTGATTAATTTATTTGTTCGGTTCAGTCGTTTTGTTTTCATTTATTGAACTATTATTCTTTTTGTGTTTACCCTTTGTCGTTATTAGTGTGTCTATATATGCCTATGATAAGATTTTAAAAAACCCAACAACAACAACAACACGCATACAGTGTTTATTAAGTGACCGTTATGATTTTGATAGTAGTAGAAATAACAACAGTAGTGGTTTTGGCGGTATTAGTAGTTATATTGATGGTATAAGTATTCACTGTAGTAGCAAGGTGATGATGTTGAAGATGTCTTTTTTTATACTTTTTTTAAAATTTGCATTCCAACATGTATATATACAGGGAAGGCAAGTATATACATAAAGAAATAAATAAAGAAAGAAATCACCCCAAACAATGTGAATTCACAAATTCAT
>CM031618.1:15474405-15476703 GCA_018398815.1 Conus ventricosus
CTTCCAATCTGTGCATGCTAAGCTAAAGTATGCACAGAAAGAGAGAGAGAGAGAGAGAGAGAGAGAGAGAGGAGAGAGAGAGAGGAGTAGAGAGAGAGAGAGAAGAAGAGAGAGAGAGAGAGAGAGAGAGAGAGAGAGAGTTGTTCTTGCCACAATGATCATTCAGGTGATTGGCCCTGATCTTCTCAACATGCATCTCAATACTGTGTTCGTTATCCGTTTGTCTTGCTAGTTGTGAATTTGGTAATTTTTGCTTGACTTATACAGCGATATCCAAGATCTGCCATATGTAATCGAAACGCATGAGTCATACCAAACAAACAGCATACAAAGGCCTAAAGTGAATTAAACAACCTCCCATGATCCCGTCTTCTTACCGATCAGTATAACATATGCGATAGACAATGCAAACATGGGGCGTGCTGATTATGAGTATGACTATGATTATGATTATGATACGATAGTTCTTGGTGGGATCTGTACCAACCATACAAACGTGCATACGACATAATCTATAAACTTGGTAACCCTGCTGTGCTTGTGTTTGGTATCTTCGGAAATCTTATGATAATTCGGATCATGTATCGTCTTTCTGCATCCAATGTTAGTGTGTTCTTCCAAGTTCTGGCGTGCTCTGATATGTTGATGTTGGTGGTGGGTCCTCTGGACAGCTGGCTTGACAACGAATTTGATGTACCAAGATTTGAAGAGCTGGAAATTGGCCATGCAAGGTGGAGCAAGTGATACGGTACATGACGCCATCCTTGTCGGCATGGATGCTTGTGACCCTCTCCATGCAAAGAGCAGCCTCTGTGATGTGGCCCCATCGAATCAATGCTGCGTGGACGAAGAGAACATCGCGAATTGTTGCCAGTGTAGTGATCGTCATCAGCTTTGTCATCAACTGTCACTTTCTGTATGGATATGATCGTCATGAATATTATTGTCCAAACTCGTGTTGTAGTGAGGCTGTATCACAACTGTACGACTGGTTTATTTCAGCAATTTGGCGTCCGGTGAACTTTGTTCAGTTTTCACTGCTGCCCTCTGTCGTGTTGGTGGTTAACAACAGTATTATTGTATGGAAACTTGTCAGATCTGTTGGAAAAGGCAGGCGTCTTCCCATGCAACAAGACATTGAAGACCACAGACTTCAGCAAGTGTCTTTAATGACCTTGACGCTTATAACTGTCAGTGTTTGTTTTATTCTTCTGTCAGCACCCTATGCAATAATAATAGTCATACCACCTGTTGATGATGACGACCCAGTTCAGTTTGGACAATACATAGTCTTGATAGGTGTCAGTAAAATGCTGTTCTACAGCAACAGTTCTATTAACTTTTACTTGTATTGTCTAATGGGTAGGAAGTTCAGAACAGAGTTTACAAATATCATACTTCATGTTTTTATCCCTAGGGGGAAAAGGAAGTCATCTGATCTTTAAAGATTATGCTCGCTAGTGCCTGTTCATATGTGGACACAATAGCTGAAAACCTTGGAAAAAGCATGTCACATTATATATTAATTTAGCGTAGTGATTATAGCTGAATGATTACCACAAACTTAGAATAAAAGCATTCCAATGAAATGTTCATCAAGGACCGAAACTCTTGACTGTCCAGTGTTTGTTTTGTCGTGTGACTATGGAACCAACCCTGTGTGATGTGGTCAATGCAAGACATTTACAATCCTACATTCTTCAGGATACTGTTCTTCTCTTTTCATTTTGTTTGCCTAATCCTATTTTTCCCTTTCTGAATGCCTGCCATTTGTCCTTCTTTTTCCTCCTTTGCACACGTGCACTCCAGTGTACTCGGTCATGATGATGTCTTCGACCCTCTCTATCATTCAGCAGGATCCTTTCAGGTGAAAACGGCATGAGTACTCTACAACAGGTACAACAGAAATCAGCTGGCTGCACTGGCTCCACCTATACCGGTGAATTTAGATCCTGAACGAATTTTGAATCTTCAAACTGACAACTCTCATAAGAGAGAGAGAGAGAGAGAGAGAGAGAGAGAGAGAGAGAGAGAGAGAGAGAGAGAGAGAGAGATTGTTACTCACCTTAAAACCCTCTACATCTGTTACATCTGTTGCAATCAGCCCCGTCCTTGCTTGTACCGTGGTCGCACAAGCAAAACTCATGCCAGTGACGTTACGTTTCCCCTTGGACTCACCTCTGTTCCTCACCCACCTCCACCCCTTCTGATAACACCTACCCATGAATGGCCGCTTATTGTTCAAGTTCTCAACCTTATTGCTACTGACATGGGTGCAGAGTCTTTTTTTTGGTTTTT
>CM031618.1:15477703-15482703 GCA_018398815.1 Conus ventricosus
TTTTAAAGAAGATGTGTGTGGGAGGGGGAGGAGGGTATTTAAAAAGATGGTGGGGGGTTTTTGGGGGAAAACCCCTCCCCCCAAAAGCGTACGCTCATCATAGGTGCGAGGGGTTTTTTCCCCTGGAATCGACTGCGGGTCTCCGGGAAAGGGAGCGACTCCCGAACAGAAGTGGCTCGACCCTTAAAAATTCCTTACCATGTTGGGCACTGGGGGCAACAATCAGGACGCACGATCGCAAAGAGGAGACAAGAGGTGGTCGGGGGGATAGAAAAGAGCTCAACCCCTCGGGGGGCACTGGGAGTGCGGTAAAGAAATAAAACCGGGTGCCGAGAAGAAAGCAAAAACGCGAAAAAAATGGGGGAAATAACTAATGTTACAAGGGGGGGATCTAAGTGTAAAAAGGGGTAGATAAAGGGAAATCGCGAAATCTCTATACCTGTAAAAATGATAAATAAGGAAAAAAAATGACCCCGGGGGAAGCCGAGTACAGCCAACAAGGTGTGTGGGGTCGGGCAATATTGGGGGAGACGGCCCCGGCGGGGCCAAAAACAAAGAGGGCGGATCGTTGAGGGGGGGAAGGGGTCGATCGTCAAGAGTGACGCGCAAGGCGCACAAGATAAATACCCCTGGTGTCCCTTGTAATAATCCTAAGGAGGTACTGAAAATTTCACCATTATAGATGGGAATCGTTTACCTTGAAAATTTGACAAATAAATGCGCACCAGGGGGCAGTCAAGAGGTCGACTTTCGAAGATCGAAAAAACGGAAGGGAAGTCGCGAGTGCCGAGCAAAGCACAAAGGGGGAGGATGGGCGGTTAAATAGTTAAAAAAGCCCCAAACCAAAACCCCACCCGGTTCAAGAGTAAAATAAAAAAAAAAAAAAAAAAAAAAAAAAAAAAAAAAAAAACAAAAAAAAAAATTTAAAAAAAAAAAAAAAAAAAATATCTTGCTTGGACGGGAGGCCGAGAGGGAAAAGGGGGTTACGGAGGGGTTTCACTGGTTCTTCCCACGGCGGAAGCGGGGGGGCACACGTGACTGTCTTATTACTGCATTAGCCACAAAAAACTTTTGGCCCGGCAGAGCTACTAACTGCCCTGATGCTATTGTTACTGGTACAGTTATGACCCCAAAAGAAAGTTGTTTAGATGTCATTGAAGTTAATGGGAGACACGTTGGGTGGACCGGGAATGCATAGGGTTTCCTTGCACATTATTTTTACTGGCCTCGAAAAAAGAATGGGGAGCCATTTCAATTTGGGGGTTCTGATAAGATTTTATTTAAGGAAAAAAAAGCATGGCAATGCACTCCCCGTACTTCACAATATACCGGTAGTAAATGGGGCAATCAATAAAATTTCGGGAAAAATTTAAAAAATAAAAATTTATGTGCGTGGGCGTGCGGGCGGGGTGGTGAGTGTGTTGGTGTGTGTGTGTGGTGTGTGTGGTGTGTGTTTTGGGGTTTTGGGGTGTGTGGTGTGTGTGTTGTGTGTGGTGACGTTGCATAAGCCTTTACCAAAAACAGCCTTGCATAACATTACGGGATTTCTTCTTTTTAAATCCTCTGTAAAAAACGCCACAACTTTTCACTGTTTTATCATTTGTCGAGTCATTAACAAAAATAAAGTTGAAAATAAGGATGTCTAAAGTGTTTAAAAGAAATACACTTACTAAGACACTTAATTCAGGACAAAAAAAGCAAAATGAATTTCATTTGCTGTGATTCCTACAAAAGGACAGGTGCTTACCGATCGTTTGAATTGAAAGCGAAATATCATATACTCCGGAATAAAAAATTTTGAACTTGTCAGAAAATTTTCAAATGTCTATCAAACCAGGGAAAAAAATACTTCAGAACACAATGCACGGGTTTTACTTTCTGTAAATATCAAAATACTGCTGTCTTTAACATTAAATTTCCCCCCCCCCCCCCCCCCCCCCACTTTGCCAACTGCATCAATCAGATTTTGCCGAAAAACACGGAGAAAGCTTTTATTCCGACACCCTGATTGTCCCTACAAAACCAAAGCTGTATTCTCCCGGGTTTCAGGCTTACACGAAATCCCGATTTTCGACCTCTGGATCCACCTATGAACCTAAGGCAGAAAGGCAATCGGGGTTGTTCCATTTGTTACCCTTTAACCAGAAGGAATACATTAACCACTGAAATTAAATAAATAGGATATATTTATCAGTTTCCCTTTAATTTAAAACCAAATTTAATTGGGTTTTCATTAAACGCCAAAAAAATTTCTTCAAAAAAATACAAAAAAATTTTCCCAAATAACACAAGAGTAGATTAAAAACTACATAGCTCAGCACGATTGTAACATGGTTGAATTGGATATAATTTTTTAACCTCAGAGATCCAAAACTTGCAGTGTTAAATTTCCCAAAATGCACAATAACGCATTTTTTAGCTCTACATACAATATGTTTTTCAAGCAAAGGTTAAGCTAAAGCATGTAAAAAATTAATCCCAAAGAACGATGTTAATTTATCACGGGCATACTGACACCATTTATATGTCTCCCTTTTCTCTGGAGGCAAAAAACCCACCCTTTCAAAACACAATACTATTACTTTTTTCTTTTTTTTTTTTTAAACTGCATGCAAAGAAGCTCTTTCCAAACTGACATAATAATCTCATTTTCTACGCTTACCAAGGGGGACAATAAACCCCGACCGAGTGCGAAGGTAGTAAAGGACCTCTCTGACAAGCTTGCCGTCGGTGATGGAATTGAAGGGTTCACCAGTTAATTCAAACCATTCCCCCATGTTTTCCGAAGCGGTTTTTTTTTAAAGAATAACAAAGAGAAGTGGTGGGGCAAAGGGCAACCCCCTTTGGGGATCGTTTTTCATTGGGGAAGTTTTTTCTATCATGTCAGAGAAACCAGGAAAAGGTTCCCCCACACCAAAAAAAAATAGCTCGTAGTGAAGGGGAAACGAGCAACAATTATTTGTCACCTCATATAAGGGAAGAAGTATTTTGTCAATTCCGGGTGACACGCTTGTGGACAAGTTGGACGTTGGTCAGGCCAAAGACACACTTTGGACTCTTAAAAAGGGAAAAAAAATCCTAAAAGAGCACATTTTTTGGCTGTCATGGTGTAACGAGTATATACAAAATTTGCACTTGCAAATAAAAAAACGGTAGACCGGGTTTCCCGAGCAAGTGGTTCAGCCCGAACCAAACGAACAGTGATAAAACACTGACGGTGCAAGTTTAATCGTGCAGTCGGGCATGTATGAGCGTTTCAGATGGCCTGAATGCTTTCCCATTTTGCTGACATGATAACCCAAATTTTTTGTTAAAAATAAAATTTTTTTCCCTTTTTGTGTTTCTTACTGGAGTTAATGGTTTACTGCAAATTACACAATAGAGAACCTGTAATTTTTTTGTTTTTTTCTTTTTTATATTTTTGATGAAAACAAGGGCAGAAAGGGTCAAAGGGAAAATGCAGTGCCCCACATGGGGCTACGAGGGGAAAAAATGGGTGATGGGCCCAAAGGGAAGGGGGGACGAGTCACGGGACTTGGCCTAATTTTTTAAAGGGTAAAACCCAAATTTTCCCCGACTGCCGGGCTCTGTCCTTACACCAAATCTTTTCCTTTCCAGTGTGGCCTTGGGGATTTTAAAAAGCCGAAAAAAAAGACCTGCACCCCATGCAGAGCAAACGGTTATGAGAACTTGAACAATAAGGGCCGGGCCCTTCATTGGTAGGTGTTATCAAACCAGGGGGGAGGTGGGGGAGGACAAGGGGATCCAAGGGGGAAAATAACGTCACTGGGGTGAGTTTTGCCTGTGCACCACGGTACAAAACAAGGACGGGGGGATTTCAAAAAGATTAACAGATGTAGAGGTTTTTTAAGGGGAGTAATTAATAATCTCTCTCTCCCCTCCCTCTCTCTTCTTCCTCTCTCCCTCCTTCTTCCTCTCTCTCTCCCCCTCTCTCTCTTAGAGATTGTCAGTTTGGAGATTCAAAAACTCGTTCGGATCTAAATTCACCGTATAGGTGGAGCCCGTGCAGCCAGCTATTTTTGTTTTCCCGTTGTGAGTCCCAGCCGTTTCACCTGAAAGGACCTGCTGAATATAAGAGGGGCAAGGGATCATCAACTGGTAAAAAGGAATGCACGTGTGCAAAGGAGGAAAAAGGGCAGAGGGAGGCAAAACGAAAAGGGAAAATAGGATTAGGGGAACAAAATAAAAGGAAGAAACATATCCTGAAGAATGTAGGGTTTAAATGACTTCATTGACCCCCATCACACAGGGGTTTGGGTTTCCCTTCACACGACAAAAAAAAAAACTGGACAGCAAGAGTTTCAGGGGCCTGGGAACATTTCATTTTAATGCTTTTATTTTAAGGGGTTTTGGTAATCTTTAGCTAAAACACTACGCTAAAAAAAAATTTAAAGGACATGCTTTTCCCAAGGTTTTTTAGCTATTGGGCCAATAAATAGGCCTACGAGAAACTTTTTAAATCAGATGACTTCCTTTTCCCCCAAGGGAAAAACACGAAAAAGATGTTTGTAAATCGTTTTTGAACTTCCTACCCATTAGACAATACAATAAAAGTTAATAGAACTTTGCTGTAAACACATTTTAAAATGACCCATCAAACGGGATTGTCCAAACTGAACTGGGGCGCCTCATCAACAGGGGGATGATCATTATTATTTCATAGGGGCTGACAGGAAATAAAACAAACCTGACATTATAGGGGGTAAATTTAAAGACAAATGCTGCATCTGTACTTGAATGTCTTTTTGCACGGGAAACGCCTGCCTTTTTCCCAAAAGACTGACAAGTTTTTCCTACAACAATAATATTGTTAACCACCAAAAACAAAGGGACATGAAAACGAACAAAGTTCACCCGACGCCAAATTACTGAAATAAACCCGTCGTAAAAGTTGTGATACAGCCCACTACAACACATTTTGGACAATTGTTTCATGCGACATACCAACAGAAAATGACATTGATGAAAAGCTGATGACG
>CM031618.1:15487703-15492703 GCA_018398815.1 Conus ventricosus
TTTTACAAAACACACACGCCCCAAAACCAACGCGCGCGCTTTTAAATTTCGCTCCCGGGCTGTCTGCAAAACCCGAGCAGCGTCTTGGCTGCAAAGACCGTTGCTAAAACGGGGGTCCCCTTCGCACAGTGACATTTGTACAAATACGTCCCCCTTTTCCTCTCTTTTCTCTTTTCTCTTTTCCCATTTAAAATATATAAATATAAAAATATATTATAAGAGAGAGAGAGGAGAGAAAAGCTTGTTTCTTATGTCTTAGATTGAAGAAATAGGAGGAGATAAGCATTCATATCTGCAGTGGTAGTTAATACTGCCTAACTAACAGTATGTGCTCAAGTGGGTGGATGGGGAAAAAAAAATAAATGCTTCTCAAAATGAGCCTTCAGCAAGCTTATAATCTCCAATAGGGAGGAAACTCACTAACACATAACTCCTGGTCATATACGGATATTTCGGAACTTGGTTGTTTCTCCTCAGTGACCGCGGAAAGTGGTAATTTGACTCCTCTGCCTTTTCGGTTTTAAGAAGAATGCTATCCCAGAAAAGGCTGGTGTGCAATACCGTAGTATGCTTGTTGAGTTTTCAAAAAACCAACCAAAGGTGCCACCTAAGAAGCAAAGAAAATCATGAAAGAACAAAACAAGCTACATTTTCTTGTGAAAAGTAGAAAATATAAAAAGATAACCTCTTAAGACACAAGTGCTGAGGGCCAGTTCTTGGAATTAATTCGCAAGGGACTAAATTACAAAAAAACTATTAAATTCCAAGGATAGGTACTGAGCACCATTCCAGCAACTTACAGAGCAGCTTGGTGTTGCAATGACTGCAAGAAATATTGAATTATAAACAAAGCTTGCTCTTATGTCTTAAATTGAAGAAATAGGGGGAGATAAGCATTCATATCTGCAGTGGTAGTTAATACTGCCTAACTAACAGTATGTGCTCAAGTGGGTTGATGGGGAAAAATAAAATAAATGCTTCTCAAAATGAGCCTTCAGCAAGCTTATAATCTCCAATAGGGAGGAAACTCACTAACACATAACTCCTGGTCATATACCGATATTTCGAAACTTGGTAGTTTCTCCTCAGTGACCGCGGAAAGTGGTAATTTGACTCCTCTGCCTTTTCGGTTTTAAGAAGAATGCTATCCCAGAAAAGGCTGGTGTGCAATACCGTACTATGTTTGTTGAGTTTTCAAAAAACCAACCAAAGGTGCCACCTGAGAAGCAAAAGGAAATCATGAAAGAACAAAACAAGCTGCTTCTTAGGTGGCACCTTTGGTTGGTTTTTTGAAAACTCAACAAACATACTACGGTATTGCAGGCCACCACAAAGACAAAGGTCCCGCAGCCAACAGCAAAACCTCGAGGTTTACCAGCCACATAGGATTCCCCAACCACTGCTTCTATCTAAACGGCTCTGCTGACATGGGTTATTTCTCCTCCAAGTATACCTTCGTAATTCAGGATTTAAATCACGCCACATGTCAGTTACGTCTAGGCTGTCCGTCATGATTTCTATTTCCTCTTGTGCTTTAGGATTATTGTTATGTCTGTAATTATAACAGTCCAAGGAGTAATCAAGTACCAAATTCCAATTACCTCCAATAATGACATTTTCAGCTCCAACTTCTTCTTCTTCGGAAAATACTGGTTCACTGAAGTTTTCAACAACAAAAAGATTAATACACAAGACATGCACATACAAATACATAGAAACATAATAAAGTAAAGTTTCTGGGTAGACCTGTCTCGGGCAGTGAAAGAAACAAACGGAGAAATAAAATGAAAAAGAACATTCCTTCTTTCTTTCCACCTTCAGCTGAGCACGTGCTCACCCGTGCAAGGGGAAAAAAAGCGTGACAACATCAGGTGATCGCCACTTAAAGTATTGCTTCAGCAGCCTACCAGCTGTTAATCCACTGTCAGAAAAGCTCAGTTGGTAGAGCTTCAGACTCGCAATCTTGGGGTTGCGGGTTCGCATCTCCGCCGGGCCGTTTCGGTTTCAGGGGGATCGTTCCCAATACAGTCCTTCGAATGAGTCTATGAATCGAGATTCCGTGTGTGAACGCACGCATAACATCTTGCACACACGTCAAATCGAATCACCCACTTTCGGAAGAGAAGGCCAGTGTGGCCGTTGGTGTGGATGACACGTTACACATAGCATGCGCCTTCCCCGATTTATAGTATGGCTGCCTTAATGGCGGGGATTTAAAAAATCCATACACACGCATAGTGTCAGAATTAATCAACTTGATGATTGTGGACACCCTAAGTAAGGAGAAGAAAAAGGATCAACACTAACCTTGTAGCAGCTACATACTAATAAATTCAGTGTCATCCAGCATATGTTCTATAAAAACAATGAAAATCAAACTACACAAATACTTGGCTTCGCATTTTGACAAGTGGTTGATCCAACAGCTGATCCAGTGAGCTCAGGGACAAAAGGGGGGGGTGTTGGAGCGGAAGTGGAGTGGGAGGTCGGGGCATCTCAAAGGGCACTGTCAATAAAAGTCAAATGTAATGAACAGCGCAAACAGAGTCGAAACAGGTGACCACAAGAATGTATGATTAGACTATAGAATGCAAGGGGGGGGGGGGGGGGGGGGGGGGGGAAGGTGGGACAGAAAGAGAGACAGATAGAATGACTGGTCAACCAACATTCAAACAGGTGATTGCAGGGATCGAGACACGAAGGGGGAGGGATGGAAGGGAAAAAAAGACAAAAAAGTAAAACAAACAAAAAACAAAAAAGGAAAAAAAATAACAAAAAACTTAATGTTCAGGGAAAAAAACAAAAAGTGCGGATGAGCGGGGAAGGGGTGTGGTGGGGAGGTGTGGGGTGAGAAGAAAACAGTAAGTGTGAAAAATGTGATAACCTGCAGAGGTGAGGGATTTTCTCTCAGAGCTTCTTAACAGCGGGAATACCTATGTTGTTGTTCACATTGTGGAAAAGGACTACCACGTCAGAGAAAGCGAATGTGGCTGTCGGGAACAGGGGGCAGTAATGCTCGCTGATCAGGTCCACCTTCTGCAGGAATTCCTTCGAATCATTGATCTGATACGGTAGAAAATTGCTAAGATGAGCAATAGCTTGTTAGACAACAACTAAGGCAAAGGTTTGTGTTTGTGGGTTCTTACAAGAGGTTGGATATGATCAGGATGGGTATGTGAATCTGGAGTTTTAAAGTCTGCTATGTCGTCAGTCAGGGCTCCCTCTCTCTTCCACTTAGTAACCCAGGAGCTCACTTTTCTGGCAGTTTCCTTGGTGGGGCTAGTTTCAACTACGTCATAGTAGTCACTGTTAGTCACTTCATTCAGGACAATTTGATTATAAACGTCTAGGGGAGTGATCACTGTAGCTCCTGCTTTGTCAGCATAATCTGAATGCAGCAATGTTTTGTCATAGGCAAATTACTGAGTTCTGAGATAGCTTTCCGTTGGCTACTGGTAAGATTGTTCCTAGTTCTTCGCGTGTTGCTGGGGGCAAGAAATGTTGTGAACAGGCTTCAATGAAGTCTTCGAGAGCTGCGTCGCGCTTTGGAGCCTGTTTCGTGGTTGACGTGTAACAAGGTCTCTTTACAAAGTTCTCCTCCTCATCAAGGCTTTCTTGAGTGCCACCTTCTTTCACTCCCTCTTTCTTTTTTTTAACGCATGTTAACGGTGCCATCGAAGGCGTTCAGCCCACTTGTATGTACCAATCAGCTGATCTGCTACGTCAACTGGGTTCTCTGGATGTAGGGGCAAAGCAATCCGGCAAAAGGTAGACACCAGTTTGATCTGGAGATATTTCTACACTGTCCGCCAATACGATTGGATCACATGTTCTCAAATCTTCCCTGAAGGAACATATTCAGTGGTATTGAATGCATTTCTGGTCTTAGTACTTTCACTATCAAGGCATCTATTTCTGTGTTTGTTCCTTCTGAGAGGTCTTTTGTCGGAAAAAGGCCGTTTCCCTTCAATTTATCTTACAGTATTTGAAAGATGTAATATTTTAAGAACCATCATTTTGAAACAATGCAGTGGAGACAGGGTTGTCGTCGGAATTGCACAATCGCTCAGGTTTCTTATCAAGTCTCTTCTTAATCGAAAAAATTGCGGCTGCCAACTCAGTTTTGACACACTCTCCAGTGCTGGACAATTGCTGTGGACCAAACATATGCATGATAGTGTTCCTAAAGAGTTTCAGTTCTTCAGAAGTAGTAGAAATGACAGACACCGATTCTGACATGAGAGAGTCCAGGATTAAAGAGCTAGCATGAATAAGAATTATTGCAATCTTGTCACAAAGAGTGGTATTTGGGTGTCACGCTAAATTGAATTTAAGTCTGGTCCTACGGAAATATTTTTTCTTTCTCTCTGCAATTGCACACACACACACACACACACACACACACACCACACACACCCCACACACACACACACACACACACACACACACACACACACACACACACACACACACACACACACATTGAACCCAGTAGATTGAAGTTTTAATATGAGCTTTATATACAATGGCGGGCCACCAGATCTATGGCGGTCTTCCATTAGCGCCAGCAGAGAAAATGATCCTCGTAAAGAAAACAAAATAGATCTGTCATTGTTTTCAAAATGCTGAATATTGAATGGAGGTTAGTTTGTGTAAAATGGGAAGGAGAGTAGTTACACCTTGGGGTAGAGTTTAAGAGCGCGACTTCTTCGTCTTGATGAAAGGCAGTGTCGCCTGTGAAAGAAGACGAGACAGACAGGGGTACTTGATGACGTGACCTGTCTCCCCCATCCACTCACGAGGAGGCTTCGGGTTCTCAGCAACCCATCGACTTATCGGAAGCAGTCAAAGGATTGACAGAGCACAGTGTTAAAAAAAAAAAAAAAAAAAAAAAAAACGCCTCTTGTTTTAGGGGCCAGTCAGAGCCGGATGAATCGTATCTATTAACGACGTGTGATTTTTTTTTTTCTTTCTTCAACTTGAAAATTGGAGCATCGCAA
>CM031618.1:15497703-15500203 GCA_018398815.1 Conus ventricosus
AGTCGTGCAGTTTATTGAATCAGTCAAAGACCCACTGCTTTTCACTCTAGCTTTGATGGAGTCATACATGCTCATGACACTTCAATATAATTTCCCTCTGATTCCATTTTTAAACAAAATATGCCACAAAATACTTCTATTAACAGAATCAAAAGCTTTTTCAAAATCAATAAACGCAACATATAATTTGCGATTCAAACAAAATTGTTTTTGCACAAATTCCCATCAAAGTAAGCACATGATCTATTGTAGAATAGACGGGATAAAAATTTATGTGATACGTTGGTTCACCAGAAAACTGAAAGAGCAGTGAAGGGAAAAGCAGAAACTTGTGGTTGTGACACCTGTTCTTCACTAGTAACATCAACAGTGTTGGACACAAAGCAGAAATCTTCGCACAATGTTATGAGTAACGTGACATGTGCGGATAGAAATTTGATATATGCTCTGTTGTGTAAAACGGTGTAATAAGACAGTTTATGTTGGTGAAACCGGACGTTCATTGAAAGAAAGAATAGCGGAACACAGACGTGACATCAAGTTCCAAAGAGAAAAGCCAATAATGCGACATTTCCTTCAGCATTCGGTGGGAGACCTTGCTGTTGCAGTGTTGGCAAAAGCTTACAGTGAAAGCAAAAGCTTCAGACTTATTGCTGAAGAAAAATGGATAAGGACATTGGATACAAGGGTGCCAAATGGATGTAATGTTAAGACAAATTTGTAACAACCCTATCCAGATTTACCTGTAAACAACATTGATGAATTGCAGGAAATTTATATATATTTTTCAGGTGACAGTTCTTGTATGCCATGCACAGTCACAGACAGGACTATGGTCATATTATTCTATGGTTGCAGTTTCATTGTGATTTATGGAGCGTATTGTTATGTTTTTGAAGTACATTGGTTACTGTATAACTACACACAGACACACACACAATTTCCACCCCTTCCTCTCCCCACCCCTTTTTTTTGTTCCCTTGTTGATGACATCACACATTATGATGTCAGAAATTGCGTAAGATATTTATGACGTCAATTCTTGGCCCTGACCAGTCACCAAAGATGGATATTACATAGTTGCATTGTTTTTGCTTTTTTCTCTTGAAAAAGGCCACGTGGCCGAAAATTAGATGAGTGGTATTGTGATTTTTCTATATTGTAGAATAGTTCCGCTTAAATCCATCTTGAAATTCACTTTGCGGTTCTTTTCTCTACCCAGTCCTGTAACCTTCTGTTGATGACAGCACTGTATAGTTTACTACAAATGTTACACAAAGAAATGCCTCTGTATTTGCTTGGATTATCAACATCACCTTTCTTGTATAAAGGAAGAACAATAGATTCAGTCCACAGTTCAGGAAACACACCTCTGCCAAACAGAGCATTACAAAAATTGTGACAAAATCTAACAGCAAATCAGATTTGCATGCATTTTTTAACATCTCTCCAATGATTCAATCAGGGCCGCTAGCTTTACGATTCTTTAATTTCTTTAGAGCCAGCAGAATCTCATCCTTGAAATTGGACGATTTAATGCATCATCACTGGTAATATTGTTATCATTGGCATCATTGTTACCATTGTCATCACTCCACCTTCATCGTCCATAATATTACAGATATCTACTTCTTTTTCAAGCAATTTCTGAAACCAGTTTTCTAAACTAATATTGTTAGAAGGTTGTTTACTTTTATTGTGAATTCTCCGCATTGAATCCCAGAATTCCATCTGGTTATTTACAGAGGATACCAGTTGTTAATGTTGTTGTTGTTGTTGGTTTTTTTTTAACATAGCATGATCTGGTGGCAATAAAGTACGACGGTATCTATTTAACAAATTACGGGGCTTTCTCTTACCAGACTTACACTCCACATCATACCAGTCATCATCATAACTATGTTTTACATTTACCTTGCTCTGTTTTTTCATGCACTCAGCTGCTTCTTTCAAGCAACTGTTAAATATACACAGAGCTTCATTTATATCCACATCAATTACACTGATCGCCATTTCAACTCTCTGTTGAATCTCAGGGGAGCAAACTATATCACTCAATACATCAGTATACGTCTCATTCCAAACATACTTTTCAATGAAAAGGTTAGAAACATTTCTTTCTGTGTTATTCATAGTCATTTGGGACACTGAGGTTCATCAGCAAAGGCACATGGTCTGACTCGATTCTTTCTAGCACTTGTAATATACAATCATTCGAGAAACTCAAAAACATATCTCGTGACTTTAAAAAAAAAATCAATTACACTATTACGTATCTCAGAAATATATGTTTAGCGACCATTCAGTTCGCCCTGACACATACCATTCATGATGCACAAATTCAAAGCGGTGCACATATTGATTAACATTTTACCATAATTATTCAATACAGTATCTTCAGAATTTCTGTTTGTACATAAAGGAGTACTCACATACCGATCATCAATAGGTAAACCATCATCTTCTAAATCACGTGAAAAGTTTGACGTTCGACTGTTCA
>CM031618.1:15505203-15517703 GCA_018398815.1 Conus ventricosus
ACTTCGAGTTGTTCTGTTCCAACATACCATTTCTCATGTCTCCCAAGGAACCCACCCTTCCTAAAAACCATCACTTTGGTTTTGTCACTTTTTTTTTCAAGTTTGAGATCAGAACAGGCCTTAACTAAACAATTAATCTGGTTCTGTAAGCCAGATGGCGAACTTGACAGTAGTGCAAGATCATTTGCAAACATCAGAATGAAAAGTTCAACAAGGCCGGGACAGAGTTGTACACCATGCTTTCCGTCCACTGACAATTGTTCTGATAACTGATTGATGATTACGGAGGAAATGTTGTGCTTGCAACGTACCCCTGTCTCAAACCTTGTGGGCAATCGAAACAGTCCGTGAAGTCGTTCTGCACACGTACGCGTGCTTTTAAAGACTCGTACATCGGCATGACTGCTTTGGTAAATGTACATGATGTGCCGGCTTTGACCAGGGCTCTCAATAAGGTTGCATGTTGAACCGAGTCATACGCCCTCTTTAGATCGACGAAACATACATATAGTTTTCCTGGTTTGCTCAAATACTTATGGATTACGGAGTATAAGGTAAAAACATGATCCGTGGTAGAGTATCCTCTTCTGAATCCCGCTTGTGTTTCAGACAACTTGTTATTATCTTCCAACCAGAAATATAAACGATTGTTCAAAATAGATGTGTAACATTTTCCGATCAAGCTCAGGAGTGATATTCCTCTATAGGTAGACGGATTTTCACGGTCACCTTTCTTAAAAATGGGTACAATGATGGCTTCACGCTACATGTCTGGAAAGGTCACCGACAAAAAAACTGAATTGAATAGTCTTGTTAGAAACTCACATATTATCTCTTCTGCTGACTTCAGCATTTCCGCCAGGATTTTATCTGAGCCACAAGCTTTGCCAGATTTTAAGTGTCATAATGCTCTTCGAACCTCTCTTTCAGTAATGACTTGATCGAGTATGTCAATTTCTGGTAGTGTAGCAAAATCAATAGAATGATGTCCATTAGATTCGTTTGAAGCACACTGGTTAGATTTAAACACTTCACTGAAATGATCAAACCATTTGTCTTTTTTTGTGATTTTGTCACTACAAACCTCCTTGAACTTCAGATGCAAACATGAATTGACTTCTTTCCAGAACAGCTTTGGGTTACCTATATGATTCATGAGGGCATCTGCTTTCGCTTTTTTTTAATGCTTTTCTCTTTTCTTTGATTAAAGTTTGGTACGACTGTTTGCTCTCAAAGTAATGCTTCTAGTTTGGTTCTGATCTTTTGCGTCTAAAATTTCCGCAACTTTGTCTTGCATCTTTTTTGCTTTGATGACAATCATTGTCAAACCATTCCGCCTCTCTCCTCTGGTTGTTGCCAGTAAACACTGTTTTATTCATGCACTTTGCCGCTGACAGTAGGCACTCCACGAACAAACCAACCGCACGTTGACATCAGTGTCAGTATCAGCTAATGCGCGTAACAACTTTTCCTGGGATTCGGTGATCACAGATAATCTAAAAACACGTGTATTTTACTGTCATCCCAAACCAGTTTTTCAGTTTTCACCTTTACAGCACGTGCAGTTTCTCTGTCTGTCCGTGTTGTACCCACGGTCAGGGACACAGGCAAGTGATCGGATTCTATCGGTTTTCAACAACAAGTGACCTAAAAATATTTTGTGTACAGAGATCGTTGGAAGCACAAAAATAGTCAATCAGGCTTGGCCCTGTTTGTAATTGTGATAAATAAGTCACATTCCCTTGTGAGTTGAAAAAAAATGACATCCATTAAGAATAGAGCAATCAAAAACTTGACAGACATCAATCAAATTTCTTCCAAAAACATTAAACATGAAATCTTCAGACGTCCGTTCTAAAGTCTCTTCACCATTGTGGAGTATGTCCTCATTTACATATAAAGTATTTTTGTTTCCAGTACGGGCATTGAAATCCCCATACAAAAGAAGGTAGAAATCATCTAATGTTTCCCAAACATCTGTTAAGCACTGTTCCATCAAATCGATGCCGTCCTGGTATTCGGTCGTACTATAATATGGGGAGTCGTACGGTGGTACATACAATGACAACATAACCACATCTTTATCTGTGTTTAGCAGGTCTTTGTTCATTTTTAAACATAACTGTTTGCTCGTAAACAATATGAATCCTTTCAATGTAACGACTGAGAAGCCTTTTAATCAGAACTACTACCCATCCAGAAACTCCTTCCATGTTGGCTTAGCTTCTTACTAGGTGCAAAATAAGAATCAACATCTTCAAAAATTCTGAGCTGAATATCAAATTTTACGAAGGTTTCGGTCAGGCACACTATGTCAAAAGATTTGATATAGTTTACAGTGTTTTGGAGCACAAGCTCGGACAAAAGCCCTCCAATGTTTCAATTCAGTATATGTAAACCATGATGTGGTGTCTCTGCTTGTTGTGTTGTGTCAGCTGTCACACTGTCAGCGTCAATTATACCATATTGTGTTGTGTAGGCTGTCACATTGTCAGACGTAGAGTTCCGTGGTGTGCCACCTGTCAAACTGACATAATCTGTCGTCATATATTGTGTTGTGCCAGCTGTCACACCATCAGTATCAGTCGTTTTGTATTGTGTTGTCACAGTAGAAATCTGAGCAGTGACATGGCCAGGGCCGAGTCCCTATTCCCTGTTCGAGTTGTGCAAGTGCTGACGACCACCAGTGGCGACTTAACGTGCAGAAGTCATGCTGTCTGAGATAAGGGGCGGGTCTGTTTGTGATGAGACCACCGTCTGGGACTGGTGGCGTGTGGTGGGCCGATTAGAAGTTCTGGGTGTGTTAGATTGAAATCGTTTCCCAAACTTCGCCTTGTAGCTGGCCTTGCCGTCATTACCTCGGGGTGCACGTGTAGTATTCTGGGAATTCCCAGTCACTATGGGATTTGCTGATGTACTGTTGTTGTTGTGTTGTTCTTCAATTTAACGTCTTTTCACTAAATGTGATATAAGACAGGTGTATGTGTGTGTGTGTGTGTGTGTGTGTGTGTGTGTGTGTGTGTGGTGTGTGTGTGTGTGTGTGTGTGTGTGTGTGTGTGTGTGTTGAGTGTGTGCGTGCTGCGTGCGTGCGTGAGTGCGCACCCGCGTGCATGCGTATGCATGTGCGCGCGCGCGCGCGCGCGCGCTGTGTGTGTGTGTGTGTGTGTGTGTGTGTGTGTGTTGTGTGTGTGTGTGTGTGTGTGTGTGTGTGTGTGTGTGTGTGTGTGTGTGTGTGTGTGTGTGTGTGTGTGTGATGGGGAGAAACTCTAAGTAAGAAATAAACTGTTAAAAAATGAAAGAAAAAAAAAAAGAAAAAAAAGCATCAAAAGTAAAACCAAACAACTGTACAAAATAAGATCATGAAACAGCAGTTACAGGATTGAGCCAACTGGGCTTAACATAAGAATTCGTACAAAATTTAAGAGAGACATGGAATCCTGGAATATGCACTTTGAAGCATCATTTCTAAATTCTGACAAAATCGGGATCAAAGTAGGGGCAAAAGTATAGAACGTGTGTTGTTGTACAATTATCAAAGGCGCCGCAAGCACATCGAATATTCTTGACATATTTTGTTCTGAATGCATCTATTTTTAACCGAAATAATAAGGAGAGAAGTTGTTTACTGTGTCTTGGATATAATCCTATGTTTGTATTGCGGTTTACTGGATTTACTGAGAAAGCCCTTTTTAAAAGATTACTTGCTCGAGAGTTCGTACAACAAAGTATAGAAGAATCGAGTTTGTGTATTCGGGGGAGAACACTTTCTTTGTATTATTCCTCAATTTTTTTTTAAAGAGGCTCTTTGTAAGAGAGAATATCCTTCATGTAAGCTCAAGGGAATATGAATAGTAGCCGTATTGTCAGAATTGTTTGCACTGCTCGAGCAATCTGGTCAGCCCATTCATTTCCGGATATGAAGCAATGGGAAGGAACCCAACAAACATTAACTGTTATACCTCTTGACAAAAGGTTGTGAATAAGTAGTTTAATTTCTGATATGACTTCAGCACGATTTTTTTGAATTTGTAGATTCTAAAGCTTGAAAACTGACTTTGAATCTACACAGAAGAGAATACCATAAAAGTCAAACAATAAATCATATATGTACTCTATGGCCATTAATATTGCTATTAGTTCGGCTGTAAAAATAGATTTGCCCCAAGATGAAATTATTTCTCAATTTGAAAAAAATGGAATGACAAAGCCACAACCAGCATTATTGTTTAATAGAAACCCATCAGTATAGAACTTTACGAAGTGACGATAACAATCATTGATATGTGATTTTGCTTCACAAGCTAGAATATTAATGTTATCAGTTTTAGATATAGTAGTATAGTGATAATCAAATGTTGGTTTGAAGAGCTCCCAGTTTGGTACAGGACTTATGGGAAAACGCACAGCAAGCTTTTTATGATTGATACCTGAATTTGTCAATAGGTGAGAAGAATATGTGAGTATCGTTTTAGTGGCTCAATGTTTCTAGCACGTTTAGGGAAGTCTACATCGGACTTCATATCCAGTTCCGTTTGGTTAGCACTTTGGATAGTTGAGCAGCGAAGAATGTACTTAGCGCAGGCTAGTTCACGATGGTCATCAAGAGGTAAGACACCAGCTTCATGGTATGTTCCTAAAGCTGAAGCATGAAATGGAACACCTAGGGCTAATCTGAATGCCTTAGAGTCTATACACTGAAGCTTTTTTAATAAGTACTTAGGAGCACTAAAAAAAGACCTCTTGTGCATATGACATTTGGATCTAACTAAAGCAGAAGAAAGATGTATTAAACGTTTTGTTTCCTGGCCCCAACTTTGTTTGCTTATGACTTTGAGCAGATTAAGAGATTTTCTCGCTTGATTTATTATGTGTTCCAAGTGGAAATTCCAAGAATGATTTGACATAAGATGCACACCAAGGAATTTAATATCAGAAGTGTAGCTCAATGTGATATTATGTACTTTGAAGTTAGGAGTATTGTGAGTCTGCATCACATAAACATCATACGGGATTTTTCAGACAACAGGCATAAGCCATTATCAGACATGAAGTTCGCAATGTTGTCTAACTCTTTTTATATATTCTTCTAATGTAATTAACAGATCTTTTTGATGTGTTCTTTTTTAATGTGGCGTTCAACCATAAGCAGATGTCATCTGCATATTGAATCAAGTTAAAGCTTTGGGTTTTTTTTTAAATGTATTTAGGTAAATCGTGAGTTAAATATTAAAGAGAAGAGGGGCGATCACAGGCCTTGAGGGATACCCATGTCTAGTAATCTTTTGGATGAATAAGTATGACTATTCTTGTCTGCATGCTTCTGTTGGTCAGGAATGTTTTAACAAATTTATAAATATGACCAGAGAGACCTATAGTTTTTAATTTATATAAAAGCCTATCATGCCAAACTTGATCAAATGCCTTGTTGATATCGAAAAATGTGGCGAGAAGGTTTGTCTTCTAGCAAACTGGTGTTTAGTTTGCGCAGTGAGATTTACAAGATGATCAATAGTAGACCTGCCCTTTCCAAAACCGGCCCGGTTTGCGAGGATAATGCCAGTTTTTTCACAATAGTATGTCAATCTGTTTAGAACAATTATCTCCATTAGTTTACAGACTAATGGAGATAATTGTTTACATGTACTGGTGTGTCTCGTCACAGCTACAGGAATGTCTCTGACATCAAACTGGGAATTCCCGGAGCATGCTCACCATTACTATTCCTGGCAGTGGAGTCGTTTGTGTTGTGATTCTCTGCTGGTAGTGTAGATGTTCTACCAGTGTCTCGATGTCCGTTGGCTACCATATCACTGTTCAATGGGGAATGGGGATGGACGCAGACTTTGTCGGAGCTGTTCCGCGGAGGGGTGACACTGTGATTGCTGTTGTGGTCTCCAGTCTCAACGCAATCAGTTCTTTTGTTGTCTTCATCACACCCGACAAAGGGTCCGAGTGGACATCTTCCTTGTTTCCAATAGCAGATTCCGGTTGTTTTGCTGCTAATGTTGGCCTCTGTCTCTCTCTCTCTCTTGTGTGTAATTTACCATTTTTGAAGTATCCAAATTTTCCTTCTTCTTGAACCTCTTTCAACCGAGCAGCCTGTCTCCTTGTCAGGTCTGACGAAAATCCGGATACCAGCCTCATTTAGGGCGGAACGAGCATCTCTGGATTTACAGAGAATCATTTTGTCAGACCATCGATGAAAGCATACGATCACTGGGCGGGGTTCATCACAGTGTGGGTTGGGTTTTCCCCAGCCGATGAGCTCTGTCGACATCCCTGGTGTCCTATACTTTGTTCACGAAAAACTCGTTTAGGATGGTCACTATTTTGTTGGCACATGCTTGAAAATTTTCCCAAACCGTTTCCGTAATACCGTAAAATTTTACGTTGTTCCTTCTGGAATGGCTGTCTAAACCTGTCCAGATCTCCTTCCATTTCCCTCCGCTGTGTGTTACCATTTCATTTTCCACTCTAGTTTACTTATGTGTTCTCTGTTTTCCTCCACTTTGCTGTCAACAGAGGCTACACGAGACTGGAGTAAAGAAATGACTTTCTTCAAAGACTGAGTGCTCTCATGTATAGTTTGTCTAATGGACTCACCTACGCCGTGAAGTTTCTGGTTCATGTCAGACACTAGTTCCCCTTGAGATTTTCCAGTCGACTGACTGAATCCATGATTGACTTCATGTATGAAGAGAGACCATCCAGAGTTTGTGTTGTTGGTGTCGTCGTGTCCAAGTTGCCGCTGATTTGGTTATCTTTGTCGGTTGACACTTTGTTTCGGTTTGGTCCGGGGTTTGGCTCAATGCCACCAATGAGGAGACACAACAGCAACGTGTAGACGACCAGCATGGCGGACAGTCTGTGTACCTTGTAGCCACGAACACACAAGGCGGCTATTGTGGCTTTCCTGGTCAATATTTACACTAAACACACCCGCAAAGCAGCCCACGGCCAGTCGGTAGGTGTCTATGCAGCAGGTCATAAGTTTAGGTCGACTCAGAATCTTGATTAATTAATGAATATTTTTTAATGAATTTTTTTTCTCCCACTGTCCAGAAACACAACATCTCCTGAACCTTGACGACAACTCACTCCTGAGAGGAGAGAGAGAGAGAGAGAGAAGAGGAGAGAGAGAGAGAGAGGAGAGAGAGAGAGAGAGAGAGAGAGAGAGAGAGAGAGAGAGAGAGAGAGAGAGAGAGAAGAGGAGAGAGAGAGAGAGGATAAGTTGAGATAATGCAAAGTATGCGCAAGGGGGGGGGGGAGGTATGTTTTGAGACCTTATCACTCATGCAATCCGGCAATTTCAATGGAATGCCTTAACACCAATCCCAAGCATCTGGTAAGCGGACAGCTGTAAGTATCATTGTACAAGTCACAAACGCTGGCAGATCTCAATCTGTTATTTCTATTTAATGCATCCATGGCTAAACGGACACTAGCTGACAATAAGGTGATTGACTTATTTTACTTCATGCGATATACTGAAAAACTGAAGGAGCAAGTTTTTAAACTCTGATCTAAACTTCCTGCCTGTCAGACAATATAGGTAAAAGTTGATAGCGCTATTGCTATACCACAAAATATGACCGAGGCCATTGAAGACTTTGTATAGTCCATACTTAATGGGGTCATGATAATCCACAGGTGGCACGTAAGTTACTATTGTTATAGGGACAGTCAGGAGAATAAAAGACGCACTGACAATTATAAGAGTCACAGTCAAGGACGACACCTGTTTTTGTCTGGAATCCTCTGTTGCTTGTTGTTCATGAAGACGCCTGCCTTTTCTCCTGGATGCAGACAGTTTCCACACAAGAATGCTATTGCTGACCATCAGCAGCACGGAAGGGAGAAGGCAGTATTGAAGTGAGTCCACCCAAGGCCAGATCTCATCTAGAAACCACTCGTACCTCTCTGATTCAACCTCGCAACACGTGTCAGGACAATAATATGCGTCACTATCAAATCCAAACAAAAAGTGACCATTGATCAGAAAGATGACGACGATCAGTTATAGCGGCAAGCGCTTGCGAAGTTCTCTTTGTCCACACAGCATTGATTCGATGAGGCCACAGCACAGAGGCCGCTCTTTGTATGGACAGCGTGACAAGCATTGATCCTGATAAAGACGGTATCATGTACCTCATGAATAACTCCACCTTACATGGCCAGGCACCCAGGGTCTCAATTCTTGGTACATCAAATTCTCTGTACAGCCACCTTTCTAGTGGTCCTACTATCAACGTCAACAGGTCAGAGCACGCCAGGACTTGGAAAAACACACCAACGTTTGATGCAGGGAGACGATGCATGATCAGAATTATCATAAGATTTCCAAAGATACGAACACAAGCACAACAGGGTTACCGATTCTGTAGATTATGTCATATGCTCGTCTGTATGGTTGGTATAGCTCATACCACCAACTATAGTCATCGTCATCATTATCATCACCCATTTCAATGTTTGAATCGTCTATCACATGTTATGCTGCTCGCATAAGATACAGGATAATTAAAGATAGTTCACTCTGTGTGCGTGCGTGCGTGTGCGCACGCATGATCTCTCTCTCTCTCTCTCTCTCTCTCTCTCTCTCTCTCTCTCTCTCTCTCTCTCTCTCTCTCTCTCTCTCTCTCTCTCTCTCTTCTTGTGTGTTGTGTGTGTGTGTGTGTGTGTGTGTGTGTGTGTGTTGTGCGCGCGTTTGCTTGGTATCTGCTATGCCTTTCAATGATCAAAAGCAGATTTCAACCGGCAGCACATAAATCAGCATGATTAATACATTTCATTCACAGCAAGACTCTCTTATTTAATATGTAAGTACGATTAAGGACTATGTTTCGGGGGAAACCAGGGCCAGGTATCCCAATGACCATGATGGAAAGTAAATGCTCTCTCTCTCTCTCTCTCTCTCTCTCTCTCTCTCTCTCTCTCTCTCTCTCTCTCTCTCTCTCTTGATGAAGCAATCATCAAGCCTTTATAACACTTAGCATCATACTTTAGAACAACCCGATCGCCGTACTTTAAGACTGACTTTGAAATCGCCTATGCCCCAGTAATGAACTAGTGTGGCGCGATCGCGCGCGCGCACACATGCGTGTGTGTGGCGTCTACGCATACTTCTCTTATAATTGCCCTCACTTTCCCAAAAATGTCCTCATTTTTGCAATAAATGAAAAACAGGAAGGAAATGATGGACCATTTCTAAAACATGCTGTGCCTCCATAGTTCAGCTTATGAATACATATGGTAGAGATATTTGAACAAATGGATGACACACACCTTCGTTCATGCAGACAATTATTTCAAAGTTGAATAGAGACTGCATTCACATAGTTGCAGCCAGCACTACCATTTGTCATGCAAACAATGCTGCACAAAATGGAAAGACAGCTATTAAGCAATCAGGAAACAAATGGCAAAAAATTACTAAATCATGTTATGCATTGATCATACATGCAGGCAAGGTGAATTATACATATATCTGAGTAACTGAGCAAGTGTGTGTGTGTGTGTGTGTGTGTGTGTGTGTGTGTGTGTGTGTTGTGTGTGTGTGTGTGTGTGTGTGTGTGTGTGTGTGGTGTGTGATTGCGTGCGTAGTGCGTGCGTGCTTGCCTGCGTGTGTTGCTTGCGTGCGTGGTACGCCTGTGGGCGTGCTGCGCGCGTGTGTGTGTGTGTGTGTGTGTGTGTGTGTGTGTGTGTGTGTGTGTGTGTGTGTGTGTGTGTGTGTGTGTGTGTGTGTTGTGTGTCTGTGTCTGTGTCTCTTAGTGATGCGGACTAACACGCGTACATGCGAGTGCGCGCGCGCACGTGCGCATACGCGCGTGTTCCTGTGTGTGCGAGCGTGTGTGCGTGCGCGCGTGCGCGCGCGCGCGTGCACGCGTGTGGTGTGTGTGTGTGTGTGTGTGTGTGTGTGTGTGTGTGTGTGTGTGTGTGAGTGGTGGTGGTGTTGGTGGTTGTGTTTGTGTGTGTGTGTGTGTGTGTGGTGTGTGTGTGTGTGTGTGTGTGTGTGTGTGTGTGTGTGTGTGTGTGTGTGTGTGTGTGTGTGATGTGTGTGTGCGCGCGTGTGTGTGTGTGTGCGTGCGGCGTGCGTGGTGCGTGCGTGCGTGCGTGTGGTGTGTGTGTGTGTGTGTGTGTGTGTGTGTGTGTGTGTGTGTGTGTGTGTGTGTGTGTGTGTCTGTGTGTGTGTCTGTGTCTGTTGCGTTATTTTTTTTCTTGTACAGTCCACATTAATTTATTTTGATTCATATCTGCTTTAATCAATGATTTATGTGTGTCGTTTATGAGCTGTCACCGATATCTTTTTTATTTTATTTTATAAGACCACGAGGTATGGAAGACAAAGGCGTGACGCAGTGTATTTTATTACAAACTTTGGTTCGAAGGAACTAAATAGCAAGAATACTCCTCTCTCTCTCTCTCTCTCTCTCTCTCTCTCTCTCTGATGTGCCTTATATCTGCATGTTGCTATAAAGCCGGAAGTTTCGAACTTGAGGAAAAAAAAAAAAGATCGTTTTCAATGGTGAAGAACGTCGTCAGCCTCGAAGGCATCTTGTTTAAAAAATGCATTTTTTTCTTCACCACTGATGTAGAAATAGATGATTGAAAATAACAAGCCTAAAACCTCAGACCTCAGTTGAAATGACTTAACTTCGTCGGTGCATCGGACATAAAACGAGTCAAGTTCACTGAAACTCCAATATTACTCTTTCTTTATTACTACCGTAAAAAAATGAAGGCATATTTTAACTGGAAATCAATAGTTGTCAAAAATACATGTGCCATGCAATTCCGTCGTGGTGGAAAACGGCGCGCGTTTTTTCTCTTGGTGTCGTGAAAGTGAACTTGTAAAAAAACAAACATAATATATATATATATATTATATATATATATATATATATATATATATATATATATATATATATATATATATATATATATATATATATATACATACATACATACATACTACGGTATGTCTCTTATGTCTTAGATTGAAGAAATAGGGGTAGATAAGCATTCATATCTGCAGTGGTAGATAATTCTGCCTAACTAACAGTATGTGCTTGAGTGGGTGAATGGGGAACAATAAATGCTTCTCAAATGAGCCTTCAGCAAGCTTATAGTCTCCAAGGAGGAGACAGTCTCCAATGGGGAGGAAACTCACTTACATATAACTCCTGGTCAGATACCGGTATTTCGAAACCTGAATGTTTCTCTTCAGTGACTGCGGAAAGGGGTAATTTGACTCCTCTGCCTTTTCGGTTTTAAGAAGAATACTATCCCAGAAAAAGGCTGGTGTGCAATACTGTAGTATGTTTGTTGAGTTTTCAAAAAAACAACAACCAAAGGTGCCACCTAAGAAGCAAAAGAAAATCATGAAAGAGGAAAACAAGCTACATTTTCTTGTGAAAAGCAGAAAATATAAAACAAGATAACCTCTTAAGACACAAGTGCTGAGGGCCAGTTCTTGGAATGAATCCACAAGGGACTAAATCACAATAAACTAATAAATTCAAAGGATAAGTACCGAGCACCATTCCAGCAACTTACAGAGCAGCTTGGTGTTGCAATGGCTGCAAGAAATATTCAATTATAAACAAAGCTTGCTCTTATGTCTTAGATTGAAGAAATAGGGGGAGATAAGCATTCATATCTGCAGTGGTAGATAATTCTGCCTAACTAACAGTATGTGCTTGAGTGGGTGAATGGGGAATAATAAATGCTTTCTCAAATGATCCTTCAGCAAGCTTATAGTCTCCAAGGAGGAAACAATCTCCAATAGGGAGGAAACTCACTAACATATAACTCCTGGTCAGATACCGGTATTTCGAAACCTGATTGTTTCTCTCAGTGACTGCGGAAAGTGGTAACTTGACTCCTCTGCCTTTTCGGTTTTAAAAAGAATACTGTCCCAGAAAAAGGCTGGTGTGCAATACCGTAGTATGTTTGTTGAGCTTTCATACATACTACGGTTTTGCACACCAGCCTCGTGCGTGTTTTGTGTGTGTGTGTGTGTTGTTGTTCTTCAGTTTAACGTCCTTCCACTAAAAGTGATTCAGACAATATTATAGGTAGAGTGAGCTTGATGTAAGGAATGAGAGAGATGCATTTTTTAGGGGGTGTAAGGGAGTGTAAGTTTTAAAGTGGTACGTAATGAATGTAATCATAATCCTCCACCCCACCCTATTCATCAGAACATTTAACTTAAACTAAAATTGTAACTGTAACAATCACAAATGCTAAAGATAAATATTAAGTGAACAGTCTAATAAACATTTAGAAATAGATTCAAGAGTAGTAAAATTGTTTAATATACTAGATAGTGGTAAAGAGTCGATCCATCAACAAAACCCTCAATACCTGATTTATTAAAAAGCTCTTTTGTTTTGGGACAATGAATCAGTAAATGATTGACACTTATAGAATCCCCACACATACATTTAATATCTTTGCAATATTTTGTTTTAAACGAATTTAAACGAAGCCTATGGATT
>CM031618.1:15520203-15522703 GCA_018398815.1 Conus ventricosus
GGGGTGACATGGATCACACAGACAGACAGAATCAGTCCACACTGGGCTGACATGGATCACACAGAAAGACAGAATCCGTCCACACTGGGCTGACATGAATCACACAGAAAGACAGAATCAGTCCACACTGGGCTGACATGGATCACACAGACAGACAGAATCAGTCCACACTGGGCTGACATGGATCACACAGAAAGACAGAATCAGTCCACACTGGGCTGACATGGATCACACAGAAAGACAAATTAGTTCACATTGGGCTGACATGGATCAAACAGACAGAATCAGTCCACACTGAGCTTACATGGATCACACAGACAGACAGACAGAATCAGTCCACGCTGATCTCACATGAATCGCACAGACAGATAGACACACAGACAGACAAAATCAATCCATACTGAGCTGACATGGATCACACAGACAGAATCAGCCCACACTGTGCTGACTTGGATTACACAGACAGACAGAATCAGCCCACACTGGGCTGACATGGATTACACAGACAGACAGAATCAGCCCACACTGGGCTGACTTGGATTACACAGACAGACAGAATCAGTTCACATTGGGCTGACATGTATTAAACAGACAGACAGAATCAGCCGACACTGGGCTGACATGGATCACACCAGTGCCATGTGACGTAGCCTCACATGGCGACATGTGACGTTCCGTCGCGTACGCCCTTATTTGATATAAAGCATTTCCCTAGGTAGGGAAAAGGAAAGGTAAAAGAAAAGACAATTTACGTGGCCTGACCAGTGTGATCAGTGTCGCTTGTGGCTATAGACGTAGGGTGATTATTGGTTGAATCGCTCAGGAAAATGGACGGACGTTGTCCATTGGTCAAGTAACCAAAGGCTGGTAATGCGTAGAGTTAGATGAGTAATCACTGAATATGTACTCAGGAAGAGGGCAGGAAGGAAAAATAAAGTATGGGAAAGAGATGGCTTGGGGACACTGACCAGACAGGTTGTTTGGAACTGCAGAACGAGACTCACCTGTAATCTACCATTACCAGGTGAGGTATAGACAGATGGGGAGAGAAAAGAGAGAGAGTTAAGAAAAGGGAAAAAAGGGAAAAGAATTTATCATTATTCATATTTTGAAATAGATTACGTACACGGACTTCATTCATGTTTCAGCCCTTCCCGGTGCTGTGGCAGCACCCGTAATGGGATAGGCGACTGTGGCAGTCGCACAACAAGTATTTGGGCTCAAGTGCAGTGGCAGCACCTAATTGTCTCCAGAGTTGGAGTACCTATTTGAAGAGGACAACGACTGCGGCAGTCGTGAGAGAACTGTGAAAGCGTTTGTCATGTTGACCCACTATGATTTTTTATTGTCCCCCCTGGGTCGGAACTCAGACATTGTCCCTGTATTTTAAGCCATCTTTTGCTTCTTCTTTGGAAAATGTATAAATTGTTTCTCCAGTGAGGAGAAACTGGTAAAAGATGTTCTTGGAAATTACTATCTATAATGAGATGAAATTTGGTCCCAGCTAGTCGATCTGTGGAATGTTTGTTCCTCCACTGGAGAGGAGGAACAGAACATAATTCTTGTAAAAAAAGCTGTTGTATAATGTTGGAAAAGTTGGTTATCGTTTAGTAAATTATTCCCTGGAGAGGAGGGGGAGAAGAAGAGTTATTGTATTGCGCCTTCTGCTTGTTTGGAGCGATTGCGTGTGCACGGAGTAAATGCTGAGCTGAGTGTGTGCATGCATTTGTGCCCAGTGTGACACACAGACAGACAGAATTAGTTCACATTGGCTGACATGGATCAAACAGACAAAATCAGTCCACATTGGGCTGTCATGGATCACACAGACAGACATATTTAGTTCACATTGGGCTAACATGCATTACAGACAGACAGAATCAGTCCACACTGGGCTGACATGGATCAATGCAGATCCCACACACAGGCAGTACAATTCCAAATTTCCTCAATAGGGATCACACGGACAGGCATAATCAATCTCAAAGAGGATCACACACAAGTGTAAGGTGTATGTGGCGATTGGGATAATGAATTCGTGGTTAAACAGCCCACTGTAGTTACTTTTTGGATACTGTAAGATTAGGTTTAAAGGCAGCTAGAAAAAAAAGTGACATTACTTAAGTTCATGACAGCAAATACATAATTAAACCAAATATCTAAAACTCAAGTATGGTAAGTAATAGGCTGATGTATGGTATATAAAACAGATACAGTGATGCTAGCTGGAACTATCATGCACAATGCTGAAATATAGACTGTGATATCAGCTAAGTGCATGAAATATTTCATGCGTTACGTTGGGCAATATGTGTGGCATGTGAAAGGTAACATTACAGTATTGTCAGCTACATGCGTAACACAATATCTGCACAAATGTAGATATGTTCTTTCTAGGCAAGAGCAAGACACTGATATAAGACAGGTGAAGAATGGTAATAATAAATCAGCCAAGCACTCCTGAGGTTGTTGTTGTTGTTTTTTCTTTTTAACGACAACA
>CM031618.1:15526154-15543654 GCA_018398815.1 Conus ventricosus
CAGCGTAACATATGTGATAGACCATTCAAACATGGGAAGGGATAGTTGGTGGTATGAGCTATACCGACCATACAGACGAGCATATGACATAATCTTCAGAATCGGTAACCCTGCTGTGCTTGTGTTCGGTATCTTTGGAATTCTTATGATAATTCTGATCATGCATCGTCTCCCTGCATCAAATGTTGGTGTATTTTTCCAAGTCCTGGCGTGCTCTGACCTGCTGTTTTTGATAGTAGAACCACTAGAAAGCTGGCTGTACAGAGAATTTGATGTACCAAGTATTAAGACCCTGGGTGCCTGGCCATGTAAGGTGGAGTTATTCATGAGGTACATGATACCGTCTTTATCAGGATCAATGCTTGTCACGCTGTCCATGCAAAGAGCGGCCTCTGTGCTGTGGCCTCATCGAATCAATGTTGTGTGGACAAAGAGAACTTCGCAAGCTCTTGCAGCTATACTGATCGTCGTCATCTTTCTGATCAATGGTCACGTTTTGTTTGGATTTGATAGAGACGCATATTATTGTCCTGACACGTGTTGTCCAGTTGAATCAGAGAGGTACGGGTGGTTTCTAAATGAGATCTGGATTTGGGTGGACTCACTTCAATATTGTCTTCTCCCTTCCGTGCTGCTGATGGTCAGCAATAGCATTCTTGTGTGGAAACTGTTTGCATCTAGGAGAAAAGGCAGGCGTCTTCATCAACAACAAGCAAGAGAGGATTCCAGACAAAAACAGGTGTCGTCGTTGACTGTGACTCTTATGATTGCCAGTGTGTCTTTTATTCTCCTGACTGTCCCTATAACAATAATATATTACGTGCCATCTGTGGATGATCATGACCCCATTCAGTATGGACTATACAAAGTCTTTCGTGGCCTCAGTTTTATTTTGTGGTACAGCAATAGTGCTATCAACTTTTACCTGTACTGTCTAACAGGCAGTAAGTTTAGATCAGAGTTTAAAAACTTACTCCTTCAGTTTTTCAATGTAGCGCATAAAGCAAAATAAATCAATTACCTTATTGTCAGCTAGTTTCCGTTTAGCCGTGGATACAATAAATAGAAATAACAGATTGAGATCTGCCACCGTTTGTGACTTGTACAATGATACTTACAGCTGTCTGCTTACCAGATGCTTGGATTGGTGTGAAGGCATTCCATTGAAAGTGCCGGACTGCATGAGTGATAAGGTCTCAAAACTGCCCCCCTCCCCCCCCCCCCAACCCCCCCCCCCCCCCCCCCCTTTGCGCACGCTCTGCATTATCTCAACTTATCCACCACCCCCCCCCCCCTCTCTCTCTCTCTCTCTCTCTCTCTCTCTCTCTCCAACTTTCCGTCCACTAAGAGGATCTGCTCCTTAATTCCAAACCCAAACAACTTTGAAAAAAAAAGCAAAAAAAAAAAAAAAAAAAAAAGCAACATTCGTCACATTCAGTTTACATAAAAGCTAATAGTTCTCCGTTAACCCTGTTTGAAATATCTTCACACCCAAATGTGAAACAACTAGACTAAGCTTCAAATAAGATATTCATGTTCGCAGATCCATCTTTCACTTTGTGCCAAAAGACGACGACACTGAGCTTACCTAAAGTTATGTTCAACGTAACATTATTGCAGTGAAATACAAGCTCATCAATATTATCTTTTACGGCCAGTTACAGCTGTAGGCAGTGAAATCATATCATTAACAAAGAGGAAGATGGAAAGTTCCTAAAGAATGCCACTTATACTATTCTGTCCACTTTAACAGTTCGCATGACTCCAATGGATTCCCAGCTTTTTATTTTATCTTATTATATTTTTTTCCCCATATGTTCAACGGCGCCTTTCCAGTGTCGGCTAATTCAGTTCCTCCATTCATACCGACGTCAAGTCCAGCTGTTTACAGTTCCTTCACAAAGCGGTTCACAGCAATTTATCAGCGTCAGGACGGTATTTTGTCAACTACCTGAGAACACACTGTAGGATTACTGTGTCATGTGGTTGATGATCAACAATTCCAGCTCTGGCCAATCATATGTATGACACCTTCAACGACGCCGCGCTATGACAACTATAGGTGTCTGTCACATCTGCTCTGGCCAATCATATATAGGACACCATCAACGACGCCACGCTCTGACAACTATAGGTGTCAGTCACATCTGCTCTGGGTGCCATGTGCAGGGCACCGTTTGCAACGCACTTAATGCAATAGTCGTTCAGTGATGTCTGCTGTCATTTGTTTCCTGCCAGATACCAAATTTACATTGACCATGGTGGATGACAGTATTGGTGGTATGCGACTACAAAGTGTCTTCCTGTTGTAGAATAACACGATCGCCTCTCTGTCGCAACAATGTTCATCAAACAGTCCACGCTAAAGACGTCAAATGTACATATGGGCATGGAAGGGAGAGTTAGACCCGAGATCTCTTCAGAAACAGAGAATGTTAATATGTTTGTTCACGACCACCCATCTTATTTTGCACGAAAACCCCCCGTTTCACAAACAAATCACGTCCTTCTCATGTCACTTTTGGTCAAAATTAACACCTGTTTTCTAAACAAAATACTGTCTAACAGGCAGTAAGTTTAGATCAGAGTTTAAAAACTTACTTCTTCAGTTTATCAATGCATCGCATGAAGCAAAATAAGTCAGTTACCTCATTGTCAGCTAGTGTCCGTTTAGCCGTGGGTGCAATAAATAGAAGTAAGTGATTGAGACCTGCCACTGTTTGTGACTTGAAGAATGATGCTTACAGCTATATGATTATCAGATACTTGGATTGGTGTGAAGGCATTCTATTCAAAATGCTGGTTCACTTGAGTGGCAAGGTCTACATACATAGATACCCCCCCCCCCCCCCCCCTCGCACACGCTTACCACTATCTCAGCATATCCTCCTCTCTCTCTCTCTCTCTCTCTCTCTCTCTCTCTCATCTCTCTCTCTCTCTCTCTCTCTCTCTCTCTCTCTCTCTCTCCTCTCTCAATTTTCCTTACTCTAAAGAGCGGCTGCAATTTAAACCCAAACCCAAACAACTTTGGAAAAAAAGGAAAGAAAAACGAGCAACATGCGTCACATTCAGTTTACATAAAAGCTAATGTTTAGCCGTCACTCAATGTCGGTCGTTTCAGTTCCTTCATACATACAACGCGAAGTCTAGCTGTGTACAGTTCCAGCACAAAGCGGTTCACAACAATTTATCAGCGTCAGGATGGCATCAGTCAACGCCCAAAATCACACTGTAGGGTTACTGGTCATGTAGTTCATATCAATGATTCCAGTTCTGGCCTATCATATGTAGGACAACCATCAACGACCTACGCTCTGACAACAAGCTGTCAGTCACACCGCTCTGGTGCCATATACGGGGCACCGTTTGCAACGCTCTTAATGCAATAGTCGTTGTTCAGTGATGTCCGCTGTCATTTGTTTCCGCCAGATACCAAATTTACAGTGACCAGGGGTGGGTGACAGTATTGGTGGTATGGGGTTTCCATGCGAGAACTCTTGGACGTATAAAAAACAACAATGACAGAAGGAAGAGACATTGATATCGATACAGTGTTAAAGCGGGGACCTATTTCCCAGTGCCTCTTTCCAGTTAACAGTTTCCATAGATTGCGCATAACCTTGAACAAAAACAAAATAAGTATAGCCCATCCCGGGGTGTATATTGAACTGCTAACAATGTGTTAGCTGGTCTCATTAATGATGACCAAACAGGTTTTTATAAACAAAAAAATGCGTAGCGGTTCCCATTAACTCTTTATAAATAACGCTTACTTAATGAACACAAGTGAGTAGGGGTTCAATTAGCACGACGAGAGAAAGTGTTCAAATCAATTAGCCGGGATTCAATGTATAAAACAATGAGATCATTAATTCGGCTTTCAGTAGGTTTATGCAAATGGAAAAGAAACATTCTAAACGGTAAAACAAACGAACAAACAAACAAACAAATACAAAAACTGATCAGCGTCCTTATTCAAAATAATTTGGGTTTTAAAAGATATCGGAAGATGCACATAAGGTGGCACACATTGTCAATTCATTTATTTTTGTATGTTAAAATCATACAGACTTTTAAAACAATCATTAAAAATGATCAAACCAGTCAAGCGTTGCAATGATATTCATTTGCTTTCTTTCAACAGAAAATCTATACATATTTTTCGGGCACTGTTTTTGGTTATTTGTAAACCCAGTTAATAAACGATGTAGATTTACAGACTTTGTTTACATGTTTATCCGGTACAATGTCTGACTGAACCCACGAAATATGCAAATTTTTGATATTCTTGACCTTGTATTATGTTTTAGCCACGATGATACTGCACTTCAACTAATGTTTTGCCCTGACTAACGTCTCATCATGCGTCTGACCTCTGTGAATTTAAGTTGAAAAAACGTATTAAGCACCGCACCAGCGAACCCCACTGCTCCACCCATAAATTGACAACTCAAATTAAAATCAAAATTTAGACTGCCTAAAAACATCTGATATGTCTCTATCCGATTCTGAACTTTTTTCCTGAGCAACCGCTCGACAGACACGCCCCATCCAACACTACAGTAAAGGAAGACAGAGCCACGCCCTTGGTGCAATACAGCCCGCCCCACAACAATCCAGGTTAAAACGTAAACGTCGCCAGGCTGAAAGGCTTTGGCAATCTACTGGTCTCACTGTCCAAAAAAAATGTACAACTGTATTAAACGGAATATTGCAGACTTAGTTCAAAAAGCTAAGACTAGGTGTTGTTGTTTTTTTCGGGTTTTTTTTTTTTCGACTCAGATCCAGCCAACAAGACGAAGATGTGAAGGGAACTCTACTGCAACATGAACAAAATTCTGAGCAAAACGAAACTGCTCTATTTCCCCACCAACGTAAATCCCTCAAAACTACCCGATAACTTTTTGAATTTTTCCGAGGCAAAAGTAATTACTATTCCGTAAAAGCTTGTCCCTCTAGTCCCCACGAGCAACAACCACTTATTCCGGCCCAATTTGTCCAAGTTTGAACCAGTCACCACTCAATTGTGAAAGATTCTCCAGAAAATTAAAAAAAAATAATAAAAAAAAAAAAAATTTTAAATACAAAAAAATCTAAGTAAAATTAAATTTTAAAAATCACTGAACGTGATCCTATCCCGATTCTCTCCTTTATGAAAATAATCTCGATCCTTACTACCTGTAATCACAGATATTTTCAACAAGTCTCTCCTGAGTGGTTCAGTTCCCTAAAAGACTTCAAAACTGTCCCTTGTAAAACCTCTTTGAAAAAAAAAATCGTCGCCGATCCAAATGAATGAAAAAAAGCCGACCAATCTCAAATCTCCCTTCTTGTCAAAAGCTTTAGAGAAAAAAATTATTGGTCCTTCATCAATTGTTCCAACATCTTCTTCGGATAATCTTCTCAGTTTCCCAATCAGCCTACCGTGTTGGACCATAGCACAGAAAAAGCTCCTTCCGAATCCTGGATGATATTCTGACATCTCTTGATGACGACAAAGTAACCGTTCTTCTTCTTCTTCTCGACCTGTCCCGCTGCTCTCAACACAATTGGTCACGAAATTTCTTTTCACTGAGCACAGATTTTGGCATATGTGACATTGCACAAAATTGTGTGTATTTTCAAACTGTCAACAAACAGCAGTTCGTCCTTATTAAACGAGAAACGGTCCCTTTTAAAATGTAATCAAACTTTGGCGTTCCCCAGGAGTCTGTGCGGGGCCAGTCCTTTTCATTATGTACACAAAGCCCTTTGACTGAGATTTATTAATGGCCATTCTGTTCACCATGAAAGTTCGCCGATGACACGCAACTTTAAAGTTTCTGACACGCTAGACAACAATGAAATCTTTTCAAATTCTTCAAAGCTGTGGCCTGATACAAACAGTGGATGTCTACTAATAATCTTAAATTAAATTGTGAAAACACGGAACGACCCAGTATTTCAAAACACTCACAACTCAAGACCCCGTCTTCATTTTGTCAATAATCCTAGGCCCCCACTGACATCTCGTTTTTGCCATTTGTTCGTGCCTTGGGTTCTATCTCGACTCTAATCTCACCCTAAAACACCACATAGCCAAAATCTGCCCAAACATGATTTCTCGAATTCCGTCGCATCAGCTTTTTCAACCTTTCCATACACAACAGGCCACAAAGACATTGGCGTCTTCTTGCATTCTTCAAGACTAGATTATTATAACGCCTTCTCGTTTAAATTTCAGCTGCTATCCTTATCTTCAAGGCGCCCAAAACAGCACCGTACCTCGGATCCCTTGAAGAAATTACACTGGCTTAGAAACAGCATGGCAAGAATCATTTAGACTGATAAATTCATCATTAATTTAACGCTTTTTAACAAAAATTTGATAACCGTAAAACAATACCTTCGTTTTCACTTGACATAAGTAGGTAGAATTTAAACATGCTGGGCTTGGGCTGAATAAACTCGTTTCTTATTTCATCGTGCATTGGACACAGAAGAACAAAATGTAATTCAGTTTCTTGTGCGTTTCTGCAGAACGGACACAATTTATCATTATTACTGTTATCTATATACGGTAAGAAATGTGAATTCGGAGGATACATTCCAATCCGAAATCTTGCAAATGTTCTTCGAACGTGTACGTTCTTAACAAGATACATATACGGGCTGAGAATCAATGTGCTCTTGAATTTCGAACAAACACTGTAAAATTCGTGAGACTGCAAGGAAGCATGCCAATTCTGTTTATAACAATCAATCAATCTCTGTTTGAATCTCTCATAAACAAATTAATGCTTCCAACACATTGTGCCTCCCAAACGACACCCAAACCAAATTCATATAAAACGTTACGAATTTTGCAGGCCCAAGTGGTATAATTTTGTCTCTGCAGGGACAAAAGTATTTCATACGCCTTTTTGTGGATACATATCATCATTCATACGTACCACCCACAACCAAAATTTAACAAACCTAGAATGTGTGTTGACAAAATTGGAAACCTACCAGTTTCTCCATATACTAAATGTCTTGGAGACTTTGGATGAACACGCATAAACCTTTTCAATGCAGACTGATGCCTCTTTCAAGGCACTCTTGGTCCTGTGACTGTCCCCACATTTCTGAGCCGTAGTCAAAATTGGCTGAATCTGACAATCAAACATTTTCAAGAATATGTTTGGAGAATGTTCTCCAATGGACCATAGAGGTTTCACAATAACACAAATACCCTAGTTTGCGCGATGTGCGAGATATCGTAATGTAGGCTCAGTAGATAGCTTTGTTGTTCGATATATTCCCAGATATTTGTACATGCTCACAATTTTTAACGTTTCTTCTCCAATATACCATTTTTCGTTCATGGAAAGATAGCCACCGTTTCTGTAAACAACAATATTATATTTCTTTAGGTCAAGTATCAGATCTAGGCGCTTTGACGTGTTGTAAAGTATATGTAGTTGTGTCTGCAGACCTACCACGCTATCTGAAAATAATGCGACATCGTCAGCGAAGAGCAGAATAAAACAGTTCTCACAATATCAGGATACAGCTGAATCCCATGTCTACCATTACTAATGACATCTTTTGTTAGTTCATTAATGAACAAGGAAAACAGGACAGGTGAGCATACGTCACCTTGCTTAAGGCCATGTGGGCAGAAGAATGTTTCACATAGATCATCGCCTGCCAGAACACGAGTCTTAACAACAGCGTACATACTTTCTATCGCCCAGGCAATTTTTCCTTTAATACCATTGTTGCTTAAAGTTTTCCATAGTTTCTCTCTATGAACTGTATCAAATGCTTTACGGAAATCGATAAAAGCAGCATACAATTTTTCTGTGTCTTACAAGCTTTTCTGAATCAGTGCCATGAGCGTAACAATATGATAGGAGGTACTATTCTTTGCTCTAAATTCAGCTTGTTCTTCACCATTTCTTTTGTTTTGTTATCATCGATCCATTTAGTAATTATTTTATTTAAAAACAAAGCTATACAATGTGATACACACATTCGGCAGTGAGCTTCCCCTGTAGTTGTCAGGCACATTCATATCCCCTTCCTTAAATACAGGGTGTAAGATTGACAAGGACCATTCATCTGGATACAGGCCATTGTCAAAAATGTGGTAGAACAATTTAATCAAGAAAGGTACAATAATGTCAACACTGTATTTGTAGAATTCTCCTAGCATACCATCCGATTATTCAAATTATCTTGTAAAGACATTAAGATATTTTTTTATGGCTTTTTTTTCCTTTGCCTAATTGACTACTTATAGGCTGTTCTCTTTACACGATATGCTGCCCTGTCCTGATCATAATGGGACCTTGAGCTCATGTGTTAATCTATTCTTAATAATGTTCTGCTTTGTTTGCACTCAAGGTCAAACCGGGCCCTGTTTTTCTCGGTTCCAAGGAATATAGTTTTCTTCATACATTCCCCAGCATATCTGAAGCAATCATGAAGTCTGCACAGGGCAAGGTTTATATCAGACTCAATTAAAAATGTTGCCTCGTTCAACAGACCTTAGACATACTCGGTTTGCATCAAAGCGGAAAACGTAGAATGTTTTTGGTTCTCCCATGTATACTTCAAAATAGTAGTCCTGTAAATTTATTTTCGTCCTACAACACATTTATTACTGTCACTAGTAAATGCTAGAATCACCACAACACGTTTAGTTTCAACTTTATAAACTATGTTAAAGTCGGCACATCGAGAAAGTAACCCACGTGAAACAATGAAGTAATCTAAAACACTACTACCGGTGGAGAAACATAGGCAAAATCACCTGAAAATGTTAATGCTCACAAGCCGTTTACAATAGACAAACCAAACATTTCACACGCAGTGATTAAATAACGTCCAAAAGGGTTCATAGTAGTATCTCTTGATTTCCTAGTTAAATTTTAATCCGAACTGTGTGAACAATGGAAGTCAACATGGGATACCACATCACACATTTCATCCATAGGGTCAGAACTACTGGCATTAACAGAGCCAGTTCTGAATTGAGGTCGCCAGATACAATCAGTGGCAAATCACCATTTACTCTTATTAGTTCAAAGAGGCAGTCTTCCAGCATAGGAAACTCCATTATATATGTTTGTTTCAGCATAATATACATAATTTTCAGGTGCAAGTAAACTCCTAACAATAAACAATCAGTGTTTGTACCTAATAATTTATGAGACAGCTTCAGGGCAATCATGTTGTCGTATTCTATATCAGTGTTTCAACATATTTAACAAGTTCGTTTCTCACGAGAATGATAACACCACTGAAGAGACGACCATGGACACTGTCTGGAACCTTTACACCAGGCGAAATAAATATCTTATGGGAAGAGAAAAAGATTCTGGTACAGTTACAATAAAAGTTTCCACCAAAAGAACAATATCATAGCCATTTACAAAAAAGACAAATCCAACACTTGAGTAATACTCCAAAATCCTTCAATATTAAAGACTGCAAAAGAAAATAACTTTTTATCGTCAACATGTTTTGACTTGTCAAACGGTCTAGTTTTGAACGATGGACTGGTTCCAACGTTAGAAACATGAACTTTGTTAATGTTTAAAGGGCTTTGTCCTGACCCTCATTTTTTCACATTTATCACCGTTATCAGTTGTGGATTAATTACAGTGCCAGTCACTGGGGAGCTTTTGCCGCTTTTGCAGGAAGAAGTTTGTCCACTGGTAGACTGGCTTCTGGTAACACTGGTGACCACTGACTGTCATGACCTGTTTTAGGTTTGGGTGTGACGTGAACCCATAGTCTTACCTTTACCCTCCCCTTCCCACCCATACCTACATTTTTCGATGGCATGTCTTGATGTTGGGCCCCTTTGTAGGGGAGAACCCTCTCCCATAACCTCGAGGGGAACGGCGCCAGGGCTGGTGACAGCAGGTGTTTGAAGTGGGGGATCAAGTTTGGCACCCCTCTGGAGCTGAGGCTGGGTGTCAGCATCAGTACCAAGGCCAACACCAGTCTGAAGCCGACAGGCGTCGACATGATGCAAGATGTGGTTGACACCATGATGCAGATGACCAGGAATATCGTCAGGGGGCCCTACTGGAGCGGGGTTTCCTGCAGAGGGGTTTAACTGGAGATAAAAATCGTGGAGATCTGGTCGGAATGACGTCATGAAAGGACTGGCTCACAGTGACATCTGCTGAGGACTGAATGTTTAAAAAAAAATCCGGACTCGGGGCCGCCCGGGTGCCAACACCATGAAGAGGCTGACCCGGCAACAACATCGCGATGAGACTGACTGGAGATGACATCACATGGAGGCCCTGACTTAGGGTGATGACCTGCTGGGGCTGCTTGGGGGTGACTTCCGCAGAGGTGGCCGAGGCTGGCAGTGTGACTGATGTCCTGGTGCTGACTGGTGTTGTAAACCCCTTTTCCTCAAGGTGCCGTGTCGGCTGGATCCGGTTGAGCTCCTACGACAAGGTGATGCTGGTGTTTTCAGAGTAGGATGCAGCAGTACCACTAGTGGGAGGAAAGAGTAACTGGGTGGCTGGATGGATATCCTGCTGAAAAACGCGGGGGGAATGGCATGGAAATCTTTCACTATAAGCCTTCCATTCATATAGTATGCATGTTTTCCCCTGCTTCTTGAGATACAGCACGATGTCCCTCTGTGTCCTGGTCAGGTCAGCCCCAACACGAAATCCCTCCCGACTCCGCATCCTGTCCTACCATCCCTGTCCCTCACGATGGTCATGGCATCTCTCCATCTGCAGAACTTAAACAAGGTGGGGCGGGGTGGTGGGAAAATGGGGCAGGAAACCCAGAAGAAAAAACACTTTCTATGTCTTTCTCTCGCCAGTTTGTTTGCGGAAAGTTTCTTGTTAAACCCACTTTTACAAGGTTGGACTGATTACCTGGATGGAGAGAGGGGAGGAGAGAAAAGAGAGAGGGGAGGAGAGAGAGAGAGGAGAGGGGAAAAGGGGAGAGGAGAGAGAGGAGAGAGAGAGAGAATTAGGCAGATATGTTTTTCTGTTGTTGGGCATAGATGCCGACAAACGTAACGTTTTGTTGTGGTTAAAAGAAGAAAAAAGGAAAACAAAAACCAGAAACATGGGCTTATGCACAGGGAGGAGAGGAGAGAGAAGAGAGAGAGAGGAGGGGAGAGGAGAGAGAGAGAGAGAGGAGAGAGAGAGAGGGGAGAGAGACTCAAGACTCAAATGTTTTTATTCATAAAGGCCATAGCCCCTTAGAAAGGGGATATATACATTTTAAGTCGCACATGAGTATTGGTCTTTTCAATTGTATAAACACTTCTCCTTTTAAATGCCTTATATAAATAAATAGCTAAACTTTTTAACGGTACTTTCATTGGTGATGCCATTAACAACGTTAACTTGAACAGACAAGGTAGTTCAAATACTTTTGCGGAATGAATTGTTCTCTAAGATCTCTTAACATTGGGCAAACCAGCACAAAATGAACTTCGTCCTCTTTTGCATTTCGACACAATGGACAGATCAGATTTCTTTCGCATGGCTGTCTATAGCGAAAGTAATGACTAGCAATATCAGAGACACCGAATCGAAATCTAGTCAAAATGTGTTTGAAATGCTTGTCTTTTTTTTATTGACATGTAAACTGGTAAACAGCGTAAGTGACTATACGTTCTGTAAATTCAAATCTCTCACTATTTGTAGGTGCGTGTTCCAATTTTTCCCAAACTGCAATCAATTAATCTTTCTCGGAACACCTTCATAAAAACTTCATATCACCAACACTTTGGCTGAGCCATACAAAACCAAATCCATATTCACATAGTTTCATTCTAACATTTGTTACCCAGTTTTTCTTACCTCTATTGTCCAATTCTAACAGCATTCTATACGCTTTGCGTGGTAACCTGTGATCTTGCATCTGTAATATTTTTCCCCAATATCGAATACATTTTACAACGGAATTCAATGAATCGGATATCTGCTGTTTCACCATATACCGATCATTTGGTGTCTGAAAACGACCCCCCAAGAAATTTTTTTAGAGCAAACAAATGGATTTTTCGAAATGTACAACAGCAGCATCCAGACCCCATATTTCAGCTCCATATTGCACCATCGGCTGAACTTGAAAATCAAAAAAGCTTCAAAAACAAGTTAAGGAATCGTTATGGATAATGATAATTTCTTTAGTATGCACAACAATGGGGTTTTTGCTTTACTGACAAAAATCTTTGCAGGTATAGACGAAACTCAAGCGTGTGGAGAAGTATATACCCAAGTATTTATACGCATTAACAACAGGCAATAATAGATCCATTGTATGTCCATCTTTCTCTTGCTGCAAGATACCGCCCTTTCTAAATACAATTATGTTACTTTTTGCTTTATTAACTTTTAGTTGTAATGTAGCAGAAGCTTTTTGCAAGGTGTTTTAATTGAGTTTGTAATCCAATTGCTGTCTCTGGACCAAGCCCACGTCATCAGCTAGAAGCAGAATGAAAATTTCCAAAGTTCATTCATAAAATGGCACCGTGCCTTCCAGAATGTATAACTTCTTGTGTTAATTCTTTTTTAAAAAATTAACGAGAACAAAAACTGGGCTACAAACATCGCCCTGTTTCACACCAGAAGTACAGTTTATAAAAATCTGTTATAACAGCACCAGTTCTCACTCGTGCCTTTACACAGTCATACATACTTACTATACATTTATACAGCTTTCCATGAATACCTTTTTAAGAAAGTTGGGCCACAATATAGTTCTATAAGAATCAAACGCCTTCTCAAAAATCAATAAATGCGACATACAGTTTACGATTTAAACAAAACTGTTTCTGTACAAATTTGCCATCAGAGTAAATATATGATCAATAGTGGTAGTTTTTTTTAAAATCCAGCTTGATATTCTCCAGTAATGTTATTTTCTTCCACCCACTCTTGCAGTCTCATGTTAATCAGCACTTTTATAATTTGCTGCACACATTACATAACGAGATTCCTCTGTAATTATCCGGATTGTTTGCATCGCCTTTTTTTATATAATGGAATCACTATAGATTCTGACCAACTTTAGGATTATATCCCTTTATCAAATAAGGAGTTGAAAAAATTAACCAAAAAATCTAAAAACACTTTTGACTGGCAAGCAGTTTTTATCATTTCACCAATAATTTCCCATCTGGGCGGCAGCTTTACGAGGTTTTACTTTTCTCAAAAGCATAAATTTTTTTTCTGGAAATCGGGACGATTTTGATTGTCATCATAATCGTTGTCATTTAGGTAACTGTCACCGACCATATCATTTTGGGCATCAAATTTTCCTTCCAGTAGATCTCTGAAATGATGAACCACATTTCTGAACTAATATCATTCACAGGTTGTTTTCGTTTTTCTTGAAATTTTGTGAATACGATCCCAAAATCTTTTTGGCTATTTACAGACTAAGTAATCCCTCCAACAGAGCATCATTGAACGTTTCTCCTTTCTCTTTAAGAGATGTTTATATTCCCTCCTGGCCTTACAGTAGGACTCACGAGAAGGTGTGGTCAAAGAACGCCGGAATTTCGTCAATAATTTCGAGCTTTTCTTTTGTTAACTCGGCATTCGGTATCATACCAGTCCTCTTCTTGTTCTGTATGCCGAGAGTAAACTGCTTTTTCATGCTCTCTGCCGCCCCTTTCACAAAAACAATTTAAAAACATCTAATGCCTCGTCTACATTAATATCAATCAGACTAATTTCCCCTTGCATACGCTCTTGCATTTCATTAGAAAAAATCGCATTTTTTAAACAATCAACATGATCTTCATTTCCCGACAAATTTCTCAATCGTACAGTGCCTGTTGTTTACTTGTGTACGTTCTTGTCATGACATGAGACGGTGAGGTTCAGTTCCACAGGCATTGATCAGACCATTTTTCAGATACACACATCTCACACCCAAACAGAAAATGATCGAAAACATGTCAAAGGACATCAAAAAATAGTCGTTAAAAGCTGCTACCATTATCACATATGTATGTGTAGCGACCTTGAAGTCGCCCTTACACACGCCCTTTTAAAATGCACAGTTTCAGAGCAATACACAGATTGAGAAGTAGTTTTCCCATAATTATTTAGCACAGTATCTTCAGAGTTTCGAAAAATGAAATGGTCCCCTTTTAGTTGATCATCATACACAGATATGTTTTTTTCAAAATCATAAGAAAAGTTTGAAACCTCTGCTATTCAGGTCACCGCCCAAAAATCACATACATTTCATCTTTAAATAAAAGTAAGCAATCACACAAAAATTCTTCAAGCAAAGAAACTCCATTTTCCTTATCAAAATGAGAGTAATATGGAGAGCCCTCTGGAGGAATATATGCGCACACATAACATAACATGTTTCATTGTGCCAAGTAAGGATTTATCAATAATAAAGGCATAAAACAAATCCGATTTCAACCTCCATACTTTAACATAGGGACAGATATCTTTTTTCACCAGGCACCCCCCAGTCCACCGGAACGCCTTCCACGTGCCGTGAACTTTAAAGCAGGTTTACATTACACATTGTATCCAGCAAACATAGGCGAATGAAAAAACATCAACAAATGTTTCAACAAAACATACGAAATCAAAACTAGAAACGTTGAAATAAAATGTTATTATTCATTTTCGAAGTAATCCATTTATATTCCAATGGGAAAGGGAAAGAATAGATTTCAGTTTATTATGAATGTCAACGTGACACGAATCTTGATTTCAGTAGGATGGACATTTCCAGAAAACACACCAACGTCTGTATTGTCATATTTTCAACTGCCTCTGGGATGCGAGTTTTCAAACCCGAGTCAAAACACATTCTATTTCCCGCTTCACATGCTGACGTAGTTGAACACAGGGTTGGCACAGTCGGTGCGATTCTGTATGGGTTCCTTTCGTTTGTGCGGACACATTACTATTTAAATTAAAGGACCGGCCAAGTTCCTATCTCAGTTCAACGAGTCTGTCGTCAACCCTACAGTGTAACGCTTGCCGTCGACGAGGAGGTAGTTGAAGATCATGGTCGCGCGTTTGCCGTCATTCCTAGCTTTCTTGAGATGGGGGTCAACCTTTTTCCCCACATCACGCACTTTAGTGGAGAAGTCCTCACCTATGAAAATTATTGCTGCCTTTCAGTTTGCGCTTGACCTTCAGGATCTCCACCTTCTGTTTGTAGAAGACACACCTTGCGATCACTGGAGAGTCCTGCCGGTTTTGAGTCGATGAACCCTGTCAAATTCGATGTCCTGAGACAACCTCCAATTTATCTGTAGCAAGGTCTTCAACGTGTTTTCACAATCTGCAGGGTCTCACTTTCTGCGCGAGGTAATCCTAAAAAATCAGATTGTTTCTCTTGGATCTCCCCTCGAGAAACATCAGTTTTGTTTTCCAAGTCATCAATTTTTCTCGTCAGGGTCCAGGTTTTGCTGCTGCAGGCTGCTGACTTGCTCCCGGAGATTCCCCAGTTCCCCCTTTCATGATAACGTACTCCCCGCGCAGGGCGTGCAGATCTTGCTTCACCTCATCTAGCTTGGGTCAAATTCCGCTCCATGGAGTTAACTTGCACATAACGTCGGCAAGCGAAAGTTCTTTTCCCTGGTTAAACTGGGGCTCCGTTAGGGGATGGCCCGGGGCTCTCCATGCTGGGTCTACGACTTGCTGTTCCTCCGTCGGCCAGTCGGGTCTGCCTCATGTCTCTGGTCTGGGATGGGTTTGGCCCTGGGTTGGTCTCAACGTCTCCACACTGGAGGAGAAAACCTCCCCAGAACAAATACGAGAGGAGCAGGCCTAACATCGCACCGTCTGCTCTGCGCCTTAACTTTATCATGGCGACCCGCTAAACAAGTTTTTTGCCCCGCTCGTTTGAACATAAAACACTGAAATTTTTCAAGGGAGAAAACTGCCACATATCGCCCTGAAATCCCTACTTCCAGCGGCATAGTTCTTCACGAAGTACTTGACCAAATCGGAGATGTAGCTCGTTCTTATACCCTCAAAATAGACTTATAATTCCGGAGAGCATTGGATGTGCGCTTCGCGTAAACCAAAAAACCAACTCACATCCCCCGGAGGAGAGAGAGAGAGGAGAGAGAGAGAGAGAGAGAGAGAAAAGGGACGGAGACAGAGGGAAAAGGAGACAGGAGAGAGACAGAGAGACAGAGACAGATACACAGCCACACAGAGAGATACACACACACACACACACACACACACACACACACCACACACACACACATACACACACACACACACACACACACACACACACACCCCACACACACACACACACACACACACACGCACACGCATGCACGCACGCACTCACGCACATACACACACACACACACACACACACACCACACACACACACACACACCACACACACACACACACACACACGCCCCGCACGCACGCACGCACGCACGCACGCACGCCGCACGCACACACGCACACACACACACACCACACCACATACGGAGGAGTTGCGATCAGCGCTAGCAGGCAAAAACGTGTTTTGGCTACGCTGCAAATTTGTCCGGCGTTTTTTGTTAATTAGCGATTAACTGTTACATTGACAACTGGTTTCCCGTCAACATGTCGACTCGTCGGTATGTTTCCCAAACTTCTGGGACTTTTTAGGCTTTTATGTGGAAACGGGCCAAGGAGAGAGGTGCAACAAGGCGACTTTGTCGAGAGATACGAGTGAGAAGTTTGTCAAACAGTGTTTGTGCTGGTGTTCGTCACGGCATCCCTGCTTTAATGTGGGGACATTGAACCTCATCCCGGCCCCCCAAAAACAGTCAACACTGCATTCTCCCGCAAGAAAAACCCTCAATTCTGCAAGTGACAACACTGCAGGTGAAGTATCTCTGGCCGATTCATGAAAATGCGGGCAAGTATGCACAGGGAAAAATTACAACATTGAAGAAAAGATGACTACCTTTGATTCAAAGCTGAACGAAATGCAAACCGAAATTGATGAAGTCCCCAGCAAAAATGAAGACTGAAAAAAGATGACAATTGGAAAAAACTTGAAGATCAAAAAGTATGACAAAGGGAAAAATCTATTTTTCCAACGGCATCCCAGCGGGTAAAGGGAGGAAAAAGAGACATTGCAACGTAAAGGGGAAAGGGTAAGAAAGTTTTGAAGGCAAAAGGGCATCCAGGGGGAAAGCCCCCCAAGAACGCGCGCACCGCCTGAAGGGGGGAGGGCCCCACGCCAATAAACGTTCGCTTCGAGAAATTAAAGGACAAGAAGGGTGCTGTCTGAATGCAGGAAGCGAAGGGAAACCGAACGTATCGGGGTCAAAAAGACTTCACCCCGAAGCAAAGGGGAAAAAAAGGGGCCGCCAGCAACTCCCTTTTTCAAAGAAACCCAAAAAATCTGAAAACCCAAGGGGCCTATTTTGCTTTCGACTCCCCTTGTCTTTAGGGGAAGGCACTACACTATACCCAAAAACCACAAAAACTCCAAAAAAAAACTGTAAAAAAATGACGGGCTGGCCGTTTTC
>CM031618.1:15551154-15555334 GCA_018398815.1 Conus ventricosus
TCTTTTTTAATGTGCATTCAACCATAAGCAGATGTCATCCGCATATTGAATTAAGTGAAAGTTTTTTTAAATGTATTTAGGTAAATCATTAGTTAAAATATTAAAGAGAAGAGGGGCGATCACAGAGCCTTGAGGGATACCCATATCTAGTAATCTTTTGGATGAATAAGTATTACCAATTCTTGTCTGAATACTTCTCTTGGTCAGGAATGTTTTAACAAATTTATAAATATGACCATATGTGTGTGTGTGTGTGTGTGTGTGTGTGTGTGTGGTGTGTGTGTGTGTGTGTGTGTGTGTGTGTGTGTGTGTGTGTGTGTGTGTGTGTGTGTGTGTGTGTGTGTGTGTGTGTGTGTGTGTGTGTGTGTGTGCATGTGCGTGATGTGTGTGCGTGCATGTGTGTGTGTGCGTGCGTGCGTGCGTGCGTGCGTGCGTGCGTGCGTGCGTGCGTGTGTCTGTGTGTGTGTGTGTGTTGTGTGTGTGTGTGTGTGTGTGTGTGTGTGTGTGTGTGTGTGTGTGTGTGTGTGTGTGTGTGTGTGTGTGTGTGTGTGTGTGTGTGTGTGTGAGCAAAGTGGAGTGCCTATCCCAGTCAGTGTGATTGATGTCTGCGACTTTCAGCTGATTCTTCCTAAATGTGATCTGGTGGAACAGTGTGGACTGGTTCCCAGTGTCTGTGTGATCCGTGCCAGCCCAATGTCGACTTCAGCAACATGATAGACAGCGAGCTGGCCACGGGCCCACAGCTTTCCTCTAATGAAGTAATCGCTTGACATCTGGCAGACTGTAATAATTCTGAAACGGCCAACATATGCTAAGGCATGTCACCAACGTCACTGAAGCCAGACATAACCATTAGGATATAAGTACACATTAGTAAAACGTATAACATGAAACAGAAAGAAACCCTGACTTAAGCAACAACACAAACAGGGGAGAAAAAGAGAAAGAACAAGAATTTTTTTTTTATTGTGAATTAACTATAAGGACATACAGAATGAGACCAATCAAGGCGAAAGGTGAAAATGAAGAAATGAGAATTACAAGAAATATGAACCATGAATCTCCAAGAAATCAAAAGGGTGAACAAGTGCAGAATCGCATTTGTGTCATCACCTCTATTTGCATATTTTATCTGTCAAACAAAATCTAAGCTGGCTAAGCTTACAATGCAGACAGAGAACAGAAATAAATGAACGTAGCGATTGTTCTAAAATTTGGAAACACTCCTTTCGGCAAACTGTTGTTTTCCGTTCAGTAAGAGGACCTGGCAGACAGTGGTATATTTTAGTGAGTCCATCTGTCTGCATCGTCCCGTCGCTAGGGATACTGGACTCTCCACTAACAAGCGCCTCGTCATCCCATCATAAAAGATGGGGTGGCACGATGGGGGGGGGGGGGGGGGGGGGGGGGGGGGGGGGGGGGGGAGGGGGGAGGGGGGTTTGAGGGGGGGGGGAGAGACAAGACTATTGAACTTATTTTCCAAACGTCTCACTCCGAATCAATTAAAAGCGGTGCAGGAGGCGGAAATAAATGGAAAGATAACAGAGAATTAAGTGACAAACTTTTAAAACAAATCGGCTGATAGTACCAGCCGAAAAAAAAAAGCCAATGCATGAACAAAGCTAACTAACAAAACAACCAACCAATTGTGCCACAGAAAAGGAACTAATTAGCAATCTAACTAACTACCTAACTACCTAGATAGCTAATTAAAGAATTAACTGACTAACTAACTAACTAACTAACTCGCTAACTTACTAACTAACTAATTATACAGATAGATAGACAGACAGACAAACAGACAGATACATAGACAGACAGACAATAAAACTGAGAGAGAGAGAGAGAGAGAGAGAGAGAGAGAGAGAGAGAGAGAGAGAGAGAGAGAGAGAGAGAGAGAGAGAGAGAGAGAGAGAGAGAGAGAGAGAGAGAGAGAGAGTTCTGATGCGAAGATAGAATAATCAAACTACTGCGATAGCAAGCGACCCCTCCTTCAAAACAGTGTAGTGCAGAAGAAAATCTTTAATCATTCTAAAGTCTTTTAACCTCTGCGCTATGTTTTAAAATGTTACTTTTCTTTGTCCGAAAGTACAGTGGTTCAAAACGAAATCAGTTTATAAAAAAAGGCTCATAAAGAAAACAAAACAAGGTTAACCAGACTGTAGATAAAGACAGACCTCAAAATGCAGCCGTCGTATTTCCAGACAGAAGACCAGTGTCCCTTTCCCTATATGAAGAAGGTACCGTTGGTCAGTGTGACTCTCTGGAGGCAATGGACGGGAGGGACTTCAACTTGGACCACAGCAAGTTCTTCTGTCAACTGCGCTGGGCCTGGGGAATCGCCGATTGCGGTGTGTGTCCCTTGAACCCTTGTAAGTGACCAGAGAGGCTCACAGCCCGTTTCGGCAATGACTAAGGAAAGGAATTTCCCATAATAATAATAATAATAATAATAATAATAATAATAATAATAATTATAATAATAGTGATAATGATGATTATGACGATTCTACTGCTGCTGCTACTACTACTACTAACTACTTACTACTACTACTACTACTACTATACTACTACTACTACTACTACTACTATACTACTACTACTACTACTACTACTACACTACTACTAACGAAGAAGAAGAAGAAGAAGAAGAAGAAGAAGAAGAAGAAGAAGAAGAAGAAGAAGAAGAAGAAGAAGAAGAAGAAGAAGAAGAAGAAGAAGAAGAAGAAAAAGAAGCAGAAGAAGAAGAAGAAGAAGAAGAAGAAGAAGAGAAGAAGAAGAAGAAGAAGAAGGCCTAAATACAGAAAGAAACAAAAAACCGAACTGATGCTTGCTTTGCTAATTAATGTGCTGTTACGGCGTTTCATTTGTACATTTCCTTCCATGTGAATTTTTCTTCCTACTTTTGCGTGTCTTCTTTTCTATCTCTCTTTCCTCACTTGCCTATCTTGCTGTCTTTCTTTCATTCTCTCTTTATTTCTGTCTTTTCCTTTTTCCTTCCGTTCCCTTACTTCACGTACACAGAGTGAAAATGTCACTACACCAGACAATAGAACATAAATAAAAACGCTGACGCTTTGTTTCAGACGCCAAGACACCCTTGGATGTCCATTGGTCAGGGAACATACAGTCTTGCATGAAGCGCTAGAGCTGTGGTTACTTGTTGGGGAAAAACCAAAAGGCGGGAAAAAGAGGAGGACGTAGATCCCACTGTTAAAAAAAAAAGGAATATAAATGTTAAGAAAACGTATTTCATTATCGACAAATAGGAGGTGAAACAACAAAAACAAACAAACAAACAAACAGAAACAAACACACAAAAAACAGCCTGATGCTTATAATATCCGTTTTTTAAGAGGATGGTCTATCATGAACCTTTTCAAACTGATTGTGGCATTATATTCTTAACTGAAATAGCAACACTGTTGAATACAAAGTCAGGTGTTTTTTTTTCTCTTACGTTTTAACTCTGTGTGGTGTGTGTGTGTGTGTGTGTGTGTGTGTGTGCGTGCGTGCGTGCGTGCGTGCGTGCGTGCGTGCGTGCGTGCGTGCGTGTGTGTGCGTGCGTGCGTGCGTGTGTGTGTGTGTGTGTGTGTGTGTGTGTGTGTTGTGTGTGTGTGTGTGTGTGTGTGTGTGTGTGTGTGTGTGTGTGTGTGTGTGTGTGTGTGTGTGTGTGTGTGTGTGTGTGTGTGTGTGTGTGTGTGTGTGTGTGTGTGTGTGTGTGTGTGTGTGTCTGCGAAAAATGAACGACCTATGAGATGAAACATTTATTTGAAGTCACGAAATATGGGTCTGCTACTCTGGGGTGGTCCACAATTACTGGACGTCAGGAGTCACAGGTGCTAATCTGAGGCAACATTGGACTGAAAGTGAGGCGGAAATTATAACAAATTTTAAGAACAAACATGTGTTAGTCTGTCACAAACAATGACAGACAAGACAAAAGACGACGCGTTTCGACCCCTTAGGTCTTCTTCAGGGAAGTTAAACAACATTCAGAACAATGAAAACGAAGACTTTATCTTCTCATATTCAGCGGAAGATCGGCATCGCAACATGTTGAGATCAGAATCCAGACCGAAGTTTGTGAGGGAAAAAAAGTGTTCTTCCGTCATGAAGGAATGGATGTATTATCTTCCGGTGCATTAATGCTTGGGTTATGAACAGCGAGTGACCACTC
>CM031618.1:15556334-15558834 GCA_018398815.1 Conus ventricosus
CCTGAATAAGTCAGCCAAGCGGGACTAAAATAAAGAAAAAATATTTAATTCCAGGGAAAATAAGAAAAAACCAATGTAAAACCCCTTTCCCAAGAACTGGCCAAAACTGGCCCTCAGCACTTGTGTCTCAGAGGATATCGTTTCATATTTTTCTACTTTTGACAAGAAAATGTAGCTTGTTTTGCTTTTTCATGATTTTCTTTTGCTTCTTAATGGCACCTTTGGTTGTTTTTTTTGAAAACTCAACAAACTACTACGGTATTGCACACCAGCCTTTTCTGGGATTGCATTCTTCTTAAAACTGAAAAGGCAGAGGAGTCAAATTACACTTTCCACGGTCACTGAGGAGAAACCCCCAAAGGGTTTCGAAAAAATCGGTATATGACCAGGTGTTATATGTTAGTGATTTTCCCTCCCTATTGGAGGATGTCTCTCTCCCCCTTGGAGAATATAAGCTTGCTGAAGGCTCATTTTGAGAAGCGTTTTTTTTTTTTCCCCATCCACCCACTCAAGCACATACTGTTAGTTAGGCAGAATCATCTGCCACTGTAGGTATAAATGCGTATCTCCCCCTATTTCCCCAATCTAGACATAAGAGCAAGCTTTGTTTATAATTCAATATATATATATATATATATATATATATATATATATATATATATTTATATTATATTTATAAAATATATACATACATATATATATATATATATATATATATATTATATATATTATTATATATATATTATATATATTATATATTATGTTAACAATTTAAGGTTTAAAATTTTATCTACAACGTTGTTTTTTTGAAACCGCATGGGGTTTGCAATCGTCAGGATCCTGCGATTGCACCCGCATGCGGTTTCATAAAACAAACTTTAGTGTGTATGAAGGAAGGGGGATGACCGCATTGGGGTTTTCCTACGATTGCAACCGCATGCGGTTTTCATGAAACAAACGTTGTAGATAAAATTTAAACCTTACTTTGTAACAAATGTTGCTCCCCGTACGGTTGAGCACTTTTTTTAAATCTCTGTTGGCACTTGCTACCATTATTATATATATATGTTTAACATTTGGGTGTGAAGATATATCAAACGGAGCTAAAACAGGAATGACAGCTTAACATTAGCGTTTATGGAAACTGAATCTGACGCATGTTGTTGTTGTTGTTGTTGTTGTTGTTGTTTTCTGTTGTTGTTGTTGTTGTTTTTAAAGTAGTTTGGGTTTGGGTTTAAGGTGCAGCCATCTTACAGTACGGAAAGTTGGGAGAGGGAGAGAGGGGAGAGAGAGAGAGAGAGAGAGTGAGAGAGCGAGAACGAGAGAGGAGAGGGAGAGAGAGGGGAGAGAGAGAGAGGAGAGAGAGATGAGTGAGAGGTAAGTTGAGTTAATTGGGAAGCGTGTGTGAGGGGGGAGGGGTATTTTGTTTTTAAGACCCTTTTCATCATGTAATTCGGCATTTGAATGGAATGCTTCAAACCAATCCAAGAATCTGGTAAGCATACAGCTGTAAGATCATTTACAAGTACAAACGGTGGCAGATCTCAATCACTTACTTCTATTTATTGCATTTAACCCGGCTAATGGACACTAGCTGCAATAAGGTAACTGACTTATTTCGCTTCATGCGATAAAATTGAAAAACTGAAGAAGTAGTTTTTTAAAACTCTGTTCTAAACTTACTGCCTGTCAGACAATAGAGGTAAAAGTTGATTGCACTATTGCTATACCACAAAATAAAACTGAGGCCACGAAAGACTTTGTATAGTCCATCCCGAATGGGGTCATGATCATCAACAGGTGGCGCTAAATTTTTTATTGTTTTAGGGGACAGTCAGGAGAATAAAGACACACTGACAATTATAAGAGTCACAGTCAACGATGACACTGCTTTTGTCTGGAATCCTCTGCTGCTTGTTGTTCATGAAGACGCCTGCCTTTTCTCCTAGATGCAAACAGTTTCCACACAAGAATGCTATTGCTGACCATCAGCAGCACGGAAGGGAAAAGACAATGTTGAAGTGCATCCACGTAATGCCAGATCTCATCTCGAAACCACTCGTAGCTCTCTGATTCAACCGACAACACGTGTCAGGACAATCATATGCGTCCCTATTATATCGAAGAGATAGTGACAGTTGATCAGAAAGATGACAACGATCATTACCGCAGCAAGCGCTCGCGAAGTGTTCTTTGTCCACACAGCATTGATTCGATGAGGCCACAGCACAGGAGACTGCTCTTTGCATGGAGAGGGTGACAAGCATTAATCTGATAAAGACGGCATCACGTCAGTCATGAATTTCTCACCTTACATGGCCAGGCACCCAGGGTTTAATTATGGTACATCAAATTCTCTGTCCAGCCAGCTTTCTAGTGGTGATACTATCAAAAACAGCAGGTCAGAGCACCCAGGACTTGAAAAATACACCAACGTTTGATGCAGGGAGACGATGCATGATCAGCATTATCATAAGATTTCCATAGATGCCGAACACAA
>CM031618.1:15573834-15585462 GCA_018398815.1 Conus ventricosus
TTAGCTCAAAATCATCGAAATAAAAACCCCAATCGGACTATGTATAAAGTATTCAGCAATTTCGATCAGCAGAAAATGATTCGAAAGTAGATCTTGCAAGATTTTTTAAGAAAAAGTATTGGATCGTAATGATGTTGGTAAGAAAGTAGCCAACTTGTGACAGGTGAACAAAATGTGGTTCAGTGTTATCTCTTTACCACAAATACAGTTAGTATTCTTACTAAACTTTGTTTTCAAAGCATTTAGCTTTAATCGAATTATAAGGAAGATATTTGTCTGGAATAATAAACTGGAAGATTAGACAATTTTCTTAATACATTTAATGTGGACATTGACGAATCAACTATTTGCATATACCTCTAACATAGCTGTCAGATCAGTCATAACTGTAACACATTCACCGACATTATATACGAAAAACAATCATGAGTTTCACATGCACCAATGCTAATTCTAACCGACCTTGAAGCAGTTGGAGGCGAGACACTGAGGCAGAGATAAAGGGGCGAAGTGTTGTCGATGGCCTATGCTCACCCTTGAGCTATGGGCCTCAGTAGGAAATGTTTATTCTAAAATATTTGGCGTTTCGACCTTCAGACTGCATTAGAAAAACTGGCAACAAAAGTTCTTATACATTAACTAGCATATATCAGAAGGCATGTGCTTGTCAAATGTATTACGGTAAATTCAAACATCACGTTGCCTGGTCACAGCAGAACATATTCTGAAATACTGTTTATTTAATCTCTTCTTTGTTTGAACAGCGCGTTACCTTCCCCCCGTAAATGTAAAAAACATAAACTGTTTCTTTGTAGACTTCAAGACGGAAAAATAAACTACAATATATCCTGGAAAATCATAAAAAGGGCATCACCATACAGCAACATTCAAAAAGATGCAACCTATGTTTAACTGAAAAATGGCTGATACTATGTAAACCACACTTAGCAACTTTAAACACTAAACAGAAATAGTAAACAACTGCAGGCAAAAAATGGAAATCGTTGCTAGTGAACACACCCCCAAACAACAACCTGAAAACCTCAACAAAAAAAACACGTGCAAGCAACCCACACGTGAAAACAGCTGCAATCGGGTCCCACACGCTATATAACACCGGCGGTGGGCAACCCAAATATCATCCTGAAGATAGCCACCCAGCTTGAAACAAATTTTGGGTAGAGTATTTTATATTCCTTTTAAATACTTATTTTAACACACACATATATATATATATATATATATATATATATATATATATATATATATATATATATATATATATATACATATATATATATATATATATATATATATATATATATATATATATATATATATATATTTATATATATATATATATATATATATATATATATTAATATTATATATATAATTGAAGTGAAAAGGCAAAACAAGCAATGTAAACAAATACAATCCAATATTTCGAGCAGCTGCTCGTATTCAAGGACGACAGTAATAAATAATATCTCTCTTTACTGTAACTGATGTCCCACTGTCGGGAATGTCAAATTCGCAGAAAGTCCCTTGTTGCAATGTCACACTCAGAGAATGTCCTTTTCTCCAGTTAACAACGTTATAATCACGTACAGAATGTCCTTTTTGCCACTATAACAAAGACGTCACACTCCTAGAATGTCCTTTTGTCAACCATAACGATGTCATTCTCACAGAATGTAATTTGCTCCACTATAAAAGTGTCACACTTACATAATGTCAATTTCTCCTCTATACCAATGTGACACCCACAGAATATCCCTGTGTCCACTATATTAAGCATGTCATACTCACAGATTGTCTTTTTTCTCCACTGTAACAACAATGTCATACTCACAAAACGTCCCTTTCCCCACTACAACAATGTCACTCTCATATAATGTCCCTTTCTCTACTACAGTAATGTCACACTGACAGAATGTTCTTTGGTCCACTATGATAACAATATCACACTCACAGAATGTCCCTTTCTCTACTATAATAATGTCACACTCACAGCATGTCCTTTTCTTCTGCACCATAATAATTTCGTACTCACATAATGTTCCTTTCTCCACTATAAACGTGTCATATTTACAGATTGTCAACCTCTCCTCTATAATAATGTTACACCCACAAAATATCCCTTTGTCCACTATCCCAACAACGTCATACTCACAGGATGTCTTTTTCTCCACTATAACAGCAATCGCGCACTCACAGAATGTCCCTTTACCCACTAAACAATGTCACACTCACAGAATGTCCCTTTCCCCACTATAACAATGTCACACTAACAGAATGTCCCTTTCTCCACTAAAACAATGTCACACTAACAGAATGTCCCTTTCTCCACTATAACAATGTCACACTCACAGAATGTCCCTTTACCCACTATAACAATGTCATACTCACTGAATGTCCCTTTCGCCACTATAACAATGTCACACTCACAGAATGTCCTTTTCTCCACTGAAAAAGTGTCATACTTACAGAATGTCCAATTGTCCTCTATAACAATATGAAAACCCACAGAATATCCCTTTTGTCTACTGTAAAAACCATGTCAACACACATAAATGTCTTTTTCGCCACTGTAACAACAATGTCATACTAACAGAATGTCCCTTTCCCCGCTATAACAATGCCCACACTCACACAATGGCCCTTTCTCTTCTACAGTGTGTCCCCTGACAGAATGTCCTTTGTACCACTATAACAACAATGTCACATTCACAAATATGTCCCTTTAATCTACTGTAGAAATTTTTACATTTACTGAATGCCCTTTCTCCATAATATAATGCCACACTCACAGAAGTCCTCTTTCTGCATTAAATGACAGTGTCATATTCACAAAATGTCCCTTTCTCCCACTATAATAATGTCGCACTCACAAAAATGTCCTTTTCTACACTAAGATAACAATGTCACATTCACAAATTGTCCCTTTCTCACTATTACTTTAGTCAGACTAACAGAATGTTCTTTTCTACACCAAAATAACAGTGTCGAAATTCACAAAAGTCCCTTTCTCCACAATAAAAAATGTCAACACTCACGGAATGTCCTTTTCTACACAAAGATAAAAATGTCACATTCACAAAATGTCCCTTTCTTACAATACTTTAGTAAAGACTCACAGAATGTTCTTTTTCTACACCAAAAAACAGTGTCGCATTCACAAACTGTCCCTTTCTCCCTATAATAATGTCACACCCCAAAGAATGTCCTTTTCTACACTAAGAAAACAATGTCACATTCACAAAATGTCCCTTTCACTACTGTAGCAATGTTACATTCACAAAATGTCCCTTTCACTACTGTAGCAATGTTACATTCACAAAATGTCCCTTTCACTACTGAAAGCAATGTTACATTCACAAAATGTCCCTTCACAACTGCAGAATGTTACATTCACAAAATGCCCTTTCACTACTGCAGAATGTTACATCACAAAATTTCCCTTTCACTACTGAAGCAATGTAACACTCACAAAATGTCCCTTTCTCTACTGCAGACATGTCACATTCACAAATGTCCCTTTCACTACTGCAGAATGTCACATTCACAAAATATCCCTTTCTCTACGCAGAATGTCACATTCACAAAATGTCCCTTTCACTACTGTAGCAATGTCACATTCACAAAAGGGTCCCTTTCACAAACGCAGAATTTTTAATTCACAAAAATGTCCCTTTCCTCTGTAGCAATGTTCATTCACAAATTGTCCCTTTCTCTACTGCAGAATGTCACATTCACAAAATGTCCCTTTCTCTACGGCAAAAATGTCCACATTCACAAAATTCCCTTTTCCCTCTACTGCGGAATGTCACATTCACAAAATGTCCCTTTCACTACTGCAGAATTACATTCACAAAATGTCCCTTTCTCTACTGTAGCAATGTACATTCAAAAAATGTCCCTTTCTTACTGCAGAATGTTACATTCACAAAATGTCCCTTTCACTACTGCAGAATGTTACATTCACAAAATGTCCCTTTCTCTACTGCAGAATGTCACATTCACAAATGTCCATTTCTCTATGCAGAATGTCACATTCCCCAAAATGTCCCTTTCACTACTGCAGAATGTCACATTCACAAAATGTCCTTTCTCTATGCAGATGTCACATTCACAAAATGTCCCTTTCTTACGCAAATTCACATTCACAAAATGTCCCTTTCACTACTGCAGAATGTCACATTCACAAAATGTTCCTTTCTCTACTCAAGGAATGTCACATTCACAAAATCTCCCTTCTCTACTGCAAAATGTCACTTTCACAAAATGCCCCCTTTCACTACTGTAGCAATGTCACATTCACAAAAATGTCCCTTTAAACTACTGCAGAATGTTACATTCCACAAAATGTCCCTTTCTCTACTGTAGCAATGTTACATTCACAAAATGTCCCTTTTTTCTACGTAACAATGTTTACATTCACAAAATATCCCTTTCACTACTGCAGAATGTTACATTCACACAATGTCCCCTTTCACTACTGCAGAATGGTACTTTCCCACAAAATGCCCTTTTCTCTACTGTAGCAATTTTTACATTCACAAAATGTCCCTTTCACTACTGCAGAATGCTACATTCAAAAAATGTCCCTTTCTTTTATTGTAGCAATGTTACATTCACAAAATGTCCCTTTCACTACTGCAGAATGTTACATTCACAAAATGTCCCTCTTTTACTGTAGCAATTTAAAAAATGTCCCTTTCTCTACTGCAGAATGTCACATTCAAAACAATGTCCCTTTCACTACGCAGAATGTTACATTCACAAAATGCCCCTTTCACTATGCAGAAGGGTTACATTCACAAAAGGTCCCTTTCACAACTGCAGAATTTACATTCACAAAATGTCCCTTTCACTACTGCAGAGGGGTTACATTCAAAAAATGCCCTTTCACTACTGCAGAATGTTACATTCACACAATGTCCTTTCCTACTGCAGAATGTTACATTCACAAAAGTCCCTTTCTCTACTGAAAGCAATGTTTCATTCAGAAAAATGTCCCCTTCTCTACTATAATTATGTCTCACTCACGAATGTTCTTTTCTACACTAACATAGCAGTGTCACATTCACAAAAATTTCCCTTTTTCCCCCCACTATTGCATTGTCACATTCACATTTTATGTCCCGTTTTCTACTGTAATAATACAACACTCACAGAATGTCTTTTTGTACCACTAAAATAGCAATGTCACATTCACAAAATGTCCCTTTCTTACTATACTTTAGTCAGACTCACAGAAGTTCTTTTCTACACCAAAATAACAGTGTTGCATTCACAAAATGTCCCTTTCCCCACTATAGCATTGTCACATTCACAGAAAGCCCCCTTTTCTACTGTAACAACGTCACACTCACAGAATGTCCTTTTCTCCATTATAATAGTAATGTCATTTACACACATGTCTTTTTCTCCACTATATCAATGTTACATTTTTAGCATGTCCCTTTCTCCATTTTAGCAATGTGACACACATAAGATGTCTGTTTCTTCTCCATGTCATCAGGAATATCGCTTTCTCTACTGCAACGATGACCGTGTGACGTCTTTACTGTGGAGAAACAGACATTCTGCAACTGTGGCATCGTAAACAGTGGATAAAAGGACATTCTGTAAGTGTGACATCGTTATAGTGGAGAAAGGGACATTCTGTAAGTATGACATCGTTATAGTGGAGAAAGGGACATTCTGTAAGTGTGACATCGTTATAGTGGAGAGAGGGACATTCTGTAAGTGTGACATCGTTATAGTGGAGAAAGGGACATTCTGTAAGTGTGACATCGTTATAGTGGAGAAAGGGACATTCTGTAAGTGTGACATCGTTATAGTGGAGAAAGGGACATTCTGTAAGTGTGACATCGTTATAGTGGAGAAAGGGACATTCTGTAAGTGTGACATCGTTATAGTGGAGAAAGGGACATTCTGTAAGTGTGGACATCGTTATAGTGGAGAAAGGAACATTCTGTAAGTGTGACTCGTTATAGTGGAGAAAGGAACATTCTGTAAGTGTGACATCGTTATAGTGGAGAAAGGAAACATTCTGTAAGTGTGACATCGTTATAGTGGAGAAAGGAACATTATGTGTGACATAGTCGTGGTGGAGAAAGGGACATCCTGTGAGGCAGTGTTATAGTGGAGAAAGGGACATTCTCTAAGTATGACATTGTTATAGTGGAGAAAGGTACATTCTGTAAGTATGGACATTGTTATGGTGGAGAAAGGGACATTCTGTAAGTATGACATTGTTATAGTGGAGAAAGGGACATTCTCTAAGTATGACATTGTTATAGTGGAGGAAAGGTACATCTGTAAGTATGACATTGTTATGGTGGAGAAAGGGACATTCTGTAAGTATGACATTGTTATAGTGGAGAAAGGGACATTCTGTAAGTATGACATTGTTATAGTGGAGAAAGGGACATTCTGTAAGTTGTGACATCGTTATAGTGGAGAAAGGAACATTCTGTAAGTGTGACATTGTTTTAGTGGAAAAGGGGACATTCTGTAAGTGGACTTTGTTATAGTGGAGAAAGGGACATTCCTAAGTATACATTGTTATAGGGAAAAAGGGGAAATTTTCCGAAGTATGACATTGTTATATTTGGAAAAAGGGACTTTCTGGAATAGACAGTTAAGGGAAAAAGGGGACTTTTTCTGTGAATTGAATTGTTAATTTGAGAAGGGAATTCTGTGAAATGACATTGTTATAGTGGAAAAAGGGACATCTGTGAATATGGCATTGTTATAGTGGAAAAGGGACTTTCGTGAATAGGCTTTGCTTAGTTTGAAAGGGACATTCTGTGAGTAGACATTGTTTGATTTAGACGGACATTATGTGATAAACATTGTTATTGGGAAAAAAGGGGACCTGTAGTGTGGCATTGTTACATTTAGAAAGGGACACTGTGAATACACATCGTTATAGGTAAAAAGGGGCATTGTGAATGACTTGTTATAGGGATAAAGGAAACTTTGTTAGGGGGGATTGTTAATTTTAGAAAGGACTTTTGGAAATATGGCATTTTTTTAAAGATGAAAGGGGCATCCTTAGCGTGACTTGTTATAACGAGAAAGTGACTCCGTTAGCGTGAATGTTATAGTGTAGAAAGGGACATTTTGCGAATATGACTTTGTAATAGGGGGAGAAAAGGGACATTCTGGAAATAACTTTGTTTAGTAAAGAAAGGGGACATTCTTTTAGTGTGGCACTTGTGACAGTGTGGCGCCAAAAGATAGAAAGGGGATACCTGAAATGCCACCCCGAATTTTTTTTTTGTCCACTATGAAACACAGTCACAAAAATTTTTTTCCCACTATAACAATGCGCACTGCCATGGATGTCTTTTCTAGGCACTTTTCTCCATATAAAAAAGTCCACTCACAAAATGCCTTTTCTCCCCTTAAAGCACCCCCAGAATGCCACGCATACAGAATGTTCCTTCCCCACTGTAGCAATGCCCCATTTTAAACCAAAAAAGTTACACATACAACATTTTCCCTTTTCCCCCGTAGCAATGACACACGCCATAAAAGTCCCCCCTACAAATTTTTTTCCCCCCTGTAAAATGAACATGCCATGAAGTCCCCCAAAACAGAATGTTCCTTTCTCCCCGTAGAAATACACCGCCATAAAATGCACACATACAAAAGTTCCTTCCCCCCTGTACAATACACACTGCCAAAATGTCACACTCAGAATGTTCTTTCCCCCTGTACAATGACACCTCCCATAATGTCACACATACAGAATGTTCCTTTTCCCCTGTAGAAATGACACACGCCATAATGTCACACATACAAATGTTTCCTTTTTCTCTCCTGTAGAAAAGACAACTGCCATAAATGTCACACTCAAATGTTCCTTTTTCCCCTCCCCTGAGCAATGACACACTCCCATGAATTTTTACCCAACAAAAAGTTCCTTTCCCCCTGTAGCAATGCACACTGCGCGTCAACACTCTCATTCTGTTGTTGCGCGGTCATCAAAACTATCAGAAAAGGTAGTCATTTTTTCAAAACTACGTCACCAAGACGTTACATTCCAAAAACACAAGGGATGGGGCATGGTCAAGGGGGTCAGACAGGATTGACAATGATGCCCTAGCTTAGAAAATCCCCTGCCACCACTGCCCATCCCCTACCATGGTGGTTTTAAATAATTAAACAGGGTAAACCTCGGCGTTTCACTTCCCGTGTCGGGATTTACAAGATTTTTTAGGTGGGGCCCCCGCCCACCAACACCCCAAAACACACACACACCACCAACCAAAAACACACACCCCCACACACCACACACACACACACAAAACACACCACACACACAACAAAAACCCCCACACACACACAACCCCCCCCCCCCCCCACACACCCACACACACACTCCTAACCCCCTTACCCTCACCCGCCGACGTTTTAAAACCGGGAAAATTTTCGAATAATATAGTTTTTCCCCGCCCCTGTCCCATCCACTCCCCCCTACCCACTTGTACTATTCCACTTGTAGCGATGTTTAGTAAAAAATGCGGGAAAAATTGAGGGTGGCCCCCTATGCAGAATATTTCTGACGCGATGATTCAACAAGGGAAGAGCGTATACAATATTCCGCTGCTTGCTTTCTAAAGAGATCTCAGGTTTAACCCCCCCTTCCACTCCTGTTTTGGTAAATTTTCGCCCAGTGTGAACATTTGATGGAAAATTGTTGTGCAGAAGACATGTGTCATTCTTCAAACGGGGAAGACGCTTTGTAGTCACACACCACCCAATACGTTACCCACCCTGGTCACTGTAGATTTTGGGACTGGCAGGAAACAAATCACAGCAGACATCCTGCAACGACTATTGCATTAAGAGCGTTGCAAAACGTGCCCCGCACATGGGCCCCCGACAGATTACAGACAGGTTTCAGAGCGTGGCGTGTTGAAGGTTTTCCACAAGTAGCCAGAGCTGAACATTGTCAAACCAGATGACACAGAAAACCCCACAGGTTTCTTGGGTAGGTGACCGGTGCCCTATGACGCTGATTTAAAACTTGTGAACCCTTTTTGAGGAACTTAAAACGGGTAGACTTTGACGTTGGCTTTGAAGGAACTGGGAAAGACCCGACATTGGAAAGGCGCCCCTTGAAAATAGTGGGGGGAAAGGGGGGGGGGCAAACTGTGGTCCATTGAAAATAAAGCCCAAATGTAAAAATGGACAACTGGATATGCTCTCTTTGGAACATTCAACTTGCTTTCTGTAATGGTATAATTTCACTGCCTCAATTGGGAACTGTCCCTAAAAACAATTTATGAGTTTTAAAACACTGAATAAAGTTAACCCCCTTTAAAAAAACTTCAGGAAGTCAGGGCGATGTCTTTTGCAAAAGGAGCATTTTGCACCAAAATGAAGATGGATCTGTAATTTCAATTCTTTATTTAAAACTCAGTGTGCTGTTTGGATAATAAAATAAATATAAAATTTTAATTTTATATAATATAATATATATTATTAATAATAAAAATTAATAATATATATAATAAATATTAATTTAAAAAATTTTTTAATATTTTATTATATATATATATTAATTTTTGTTGGTGTTGTAGGAGAGAGAGAGGAGAGAGAGAGGAGAGAGAAAGAGAAAGAGAGGAGAAGGGGGGGGATAAATTGAGATAAGGGAAACGTGTGCGAGGGGAGGGTAAGTATTTTTTGAGACTTATTACTCGTTAATGCGGCATTTTCAATGGAAAAACCTTCAAACCCAAACCAAGAATCTGGGAACATACAGCTTAAACCTTCTAAAGTCAAAAACGGTGGCAGTCTCAACTTATTTTTACCCCCTTGTTATTTATTTCATCCCCGGCTAAAAAAAAATCGCGACAAAAAGTAATTACTTATTTTCTTTAGCTTACAATTTAAAAATGAAGGATAAGGTTTTTAAACTCGATCTAAACTTACTGCCTGTTAGCAGACAGGAAAAAATTTTAAAACGCTATTGCTGTACCACAAAATAAATGAGCCCGCAAAGGGGCGTGTATATCCATACTGAATGGGGGAAAAAAACATCCCCCGGGGGCAAATACTTCTTTGTTATAGGCATCAGGAGAAAAAAAGACACCTGACATTATAAGAGTCACGTCAACGACGACACCGCTTTTGGGTGGGAAACCTCTGTTGCTTGTTTTCTGAAACGCCCCCCTTTTCTCCCTTTATGCAGACAGTTTCCCCACAAGAAGCTTTGCGACCATCGCAGCACGAAGGGGGAAAAACAGATTTAAATGATCCCCCAAGGGGCCCGATCTCATCTAGAAACCACCGTATCTCTCTGATTCAGGCTGACAAACCCTGCAGGGGGCAAAATAGCGCATTTATTCCAACAGAAAGTGACCGTTGACAGAAGAGACGAGATCAGTATAAATGCAAGCCCCCCGCGAATTCCTTTGTCCACACAGCATTGATTTAGAGGCCACAGCACAAGGCCCCTTTTTGCAAAGACAGGGTGACACATTGAGCATAAAGACGGCATATGTGGGCATGAAACTCCACCTTTCAGGCCAGGGACCCAGGGTATCAATTCTTGGGACAAAACAAATTCCTGGCCAGCCAGCGTTCAGTGGTCCTACCATCCCCCGGTCAGAGCAGCCGGACTTGGAAAAAAAACACCAAAGTTTGTCAGGAGACGATGGGTATCAGAAATTTCATAAGGTTTTTTCCCAAAAACACCCCAAAAACCAGCACAGCAGGGTTACAGATTTGTCGATTATGTCAAGTGTCTGTAGGTCGGTACAGCCCCCAACCACCAACTATAGTCATCCCTTCCCCTGTTTTAAACGTTTATCACTAGTTTGCGCTTGATAGGATACAGGGTAACGAAAAATACTTTTTTCACCGCGGCGGGTTTTGCGCGCTTGCCTGTGTGGCGGCGTCGTGCATGGTTCGCGCCGCCCAAAAATGTGTTGGGTGTGTGGGGGGTTTTGGGGTGGTGTGGTGGTTGGGTTGGGGTTTGGGGTGTGTTTTGGTTTTTTTGGTTTTTTTGTGGTGTGTGTGTTGGGGTTGTGTGTGTTGTTTGTGGGTGTGGTGTTTTGGGGGTGGTGGTGCGTGTGTTTGTGTGGTTTTGTGTGTGTGTGTGTGGTGTGTGTGTTTGTGTGGGAGGGGGAGAGAGAGAGAGAGAGAGAGAGAGAGGAGAGAGAGAGAAAAGAGAGAGTGTGTGTGGTGTGTGTGGGGCTTGCTTGTGTGCGTACGTGTGTGCATGTGTGCGCGCGCGCGAATGTGTGGTGTGTGTGTGTGTGTTGTGGTTGTGTGTGTGTGTTGTGTGTGTTGTGTGTGTGGTGTGTGGTGGTGCTGCGGCTGAGTGCGTGCTGCGTGCGGGCGTGCGTGCGGCGTGGGGGGGTGTGGGGGGTGTGTGTGTGTGGTGTGGTTTGTTGGTGTGGGGTGTTGTGTTTGGGGTGTGTGTGTGTGTGTGTTGGTGTGTGTGTGTGTGTGTGTGTGTGTTTGGGGTGTGTGGTGGTGTGGGTTGTTTGTGTGTGTGTGGTGTGTGTGTGTGTGTGTTTGGGGGGGGGTGTTGTGTTTTTTGTTTTGGGGTGTGTGTTTTTTGTTGTGGTTGTGGATGGTAAAAAAAAAGGGGGGGGG
>CM031618.1:15586462-15588962 GCA_018398815.1 Conus ventricosus
TGATGTTCGAATGCATTTAACATGTTTTTGTCATTAAATGACAAAAATGTTGAAAGCTGAAATGTTCTTTATTTTTTAACCATGTTTTCTCCAGAATTCAGATGTAAAAAGGAAAAAAAAGAAAAACCTAGAAACATTTGAAAAGAACATGAAACAAAAACTGTCATTAGAGTAATCCAGAAAGTGTTTTTAAAAGCTGTGGGAATAACTATCAGATCTTATCCTGTAAAACATCCTACGTAACAGTCTTTGAGTTTGTCACATTTTGTACAATATTTTGAATGGACCTGTCTGTTGTTTATGTGGGTGTAATATCTTCCACTCATGTGGGCAGTGGGCAAGTCCTTTGGACTTGTAAGGGAAGTTTGACGTTCCCGCCCCCACAGTCTCCATAAAATATAGGGGACAGTCGTTGAGCCTATGATTGAGGATCCATCTAAGGATGCAAGGGAGATCAAAAGACATGGAACAGTCTGAGTGGTCAGCTCTGCTGTTCAATAACCCAAGCATTAATGCACCGGAAGATAATACATCCATTCCTTCAGGAAGGAAGAACACTTTTTTTTCCCTCACAAACTTCGGTCTGGATTCTGATCTCAACATGTTGCGATGCCGATCTTGCGCTGAATATGAGAAGATAAAGTCTTCATTTTCATTGTTCTGAATGTTGTTTAACTTCCCTGAAGAAGACCTAAGGGGTCGAAACGCGTCGTCTTTTGTCTTGTCTGTCGTTGTTTGTGACAGACTAACACATGTTTGTTCTTAAAATTTGTTATAATTTCCGCCTCACTTTCAGTCCAATGTTGCCTCAGATTAGCACCTGTGACTCCTGACGTCCAGTAATTGTGGACCACCCCAGAGTAGCAGACCCATATTTCGTGACTTCAAATAAATGTTTCATCTCATAGGTCGTTCATTTTTCGCAGACACACACCACACACACACACACACACACCACACACACACACACACACACACACACACACACACACACACACACCACACACACACAACACACACACACAAACACACACACACACACACACACACACACACACACCACACACACACACACCACACACACACACACACCACACACACACACACACACACACACACACAGAGTTAAAACGTAAGAAAAAAAAAACCACCTGACTTTGTATTCAATAGTTTGCTATTTCAGTTAAGAATTTAATGCCACAATCAGTTTGAAAAGGTTCATGATAGACCATTCTCTTACAAAACGGATATTATAAGCATCAGGGTGTTTTTTGTTTGTTTGTTTCTGTTTGTTTGTTTGTTTGTTTGTTTGTTTGTTTGTTTGTGTGTTTGTTTGTTTGTTTGTTTGCTTTTTTGTTTCACCTCCTATTTTTCGATAATGAAATACGTTTTCTTAACATTTATATTCCTCTTTTTTTAACAGTGGGATCTACGTCCTCCTCTTTTTCCCGCCTTTTGGTTTACCCAACAAGTAACCACAGCTCTAGCGCTTCATGCAGGATTGTATGTTCCTGACCAATGGACATCCAAGGGTGTCTTGGCGTCTGAAACAAAGCGTCAGCGTTTTATTTACGTTCTATTGTCTGGTGTAGTGACACTTTCACTCTGTGTATGTGAAGTAAGGGAACGGAAGGAAAAAGGAAAAGGCAGAAAGAAAGAGAGAAAGAAAGAGGATGAAAGAAAGACAGCAAGATAAACAAATGAGGAAAGAGAGATAGAAAAAAAGACACCCAAAATAGGAAAAATTAATGACGGAAATGTAAAATGAAACGCCCTCAGCACATTAAAATTTCAAAGCAAGCATCAGTTTTGGTTTTTTTTTTTCTTTCTGTATTTAGGCCTTCTTCTTTTTTTCTTTTTCTTCTTCTTCTTTTTTTCTTTTTTTTTTTCTTTTCTTTTTTTCTTTTTTTTCTTTTTCCTTTTCTTCTTTCTTCTTTTCTTTTTCTTCTTCTTCTTCTTCTTTTCTTCTCTTCTTTTCTTCTTCTTCTTCTTCTTCTTTTTTTTTTATAGTAGTAGTAGTAGTATAGTAGTGTATAGTAAGTAGAGAGGTATTTTTAGTAAGTAGTAGTATAGTATAGCGCAGCAGCATAATCGTTAAATCCTTATCACTATTATTGAATTATTTTTAATTATTATTTTATTATTTTTTTTTATTATTAAAAATTATTTAAAAAAAAAATTTTTATTATTTTATGGGAAATTTTTTTCCTTATATTTCGAACGGGCCCGTAGCCTCTTTGGTCACTTATAGGGGGCAAGGGACACACACCCAATGGGGATTCCCCGGCCCCCGCGCGTTTTAAAGAACTTGGTGGGGCCAAGTTGAAGTCCCCCCGTCCATTGCCTCCAAGAGCAAAATGATCAATGGTACCTTCTTCATATGGGAAAGGGCACTGGTCTTCTTCGGAAATAAACGGCTGCATTTTGAGGCTGTCTTTATTAAGTTGGTTAACCTTGTTTGTTTTCTTTTTGGCCCCTTTTTTAAAATGATTTTTTTTGA
>CM031618.1:15593962-15596462 GCA_018398815.1 Conus ventricosus
TGTATGGTGATGCCCTTTTTTTATGATTTTCCAGGATATACTGTAGTTTATTTTTGCGTCTTTAAGTTCCAAATGTATTTGCTCAATTCTGTTTGATTTTTGTATTTTTCTTTATTAAATGACTGTTTGTGGTTTGCATATCTGGTTTTGAAGTGGTTTTCAGTAATCCCTATGTATGTTTCGGGTTCATTTTCTGATGTCACAGTGGCTTGGTATACGATATTCTTATAAAGGCATTTGTTGCTTAGGGTTCACTGCTCTTTTTTTGATGCAATTGCAAGACTTCCTTTCTTCACCCTTCTTTGCTGTGTTGATTTTCGTTTTGTTGGATGCATCAAGTAGGTTTTGGAGGTTGTGCATACATGAGTATGATAGTTTGACGGTGTTTTTGTTGAATATTTTTGACAATATGTGTTCTTTTGGGAATGAAGTTGTTAAGATTTTAAAGAATTCTTTCCCTATGTTTCTTTTGAGTTTCCCCTCGTATGGAGGGTTGAACCATATGATTTTTCTTTTTCTGTTTTTTTTTTAAAAATACTTTTATTTGTGTTGTTATCTGGGTTGTATTGTAGTTTATAATTGTACCCACTTTTTTGCAGTGGCTTCTTGGTATTCTACTGCTGCGTTGTTGAATACTCTTTCATTGCATGACAGATTTGATAGTCTCTTGTTTTATTCCGTTGGGTATGGTCTTTAGTACAGATGGTGGATGGTTACTTTTGATGTTTACATAGATAGGTGTGTCATTGGGTCTCTTGTATGGTTTATATATGTGGTTGTTTAGGTCAAGTGTTATGTCTAAGTAGTTCACTACCTTTTTGTTTGCTTCAATGGTGATTTTTAAGTTGTGGTTTTGGAAGATTTTGCATAGTTCTTTTTTCTTGTTTTCGATGGATCTTGGATTGTTGGTTAGTGCAGCAAGGCCGTCGTCTCTGTGATCTTGACAAAAAACATTCAGAAAAACTACTAAAAAGCCGACAAAAGTATACATGACAGTATCTGCACTAAAAGAAAAAGAACTTGCACATCGCATAGACCTAAGTGACAGGGTAGAAGCGACAGCAACAAAGAAGCCTTTATAACACTCAAAGACCACAAACCTAACTTCCACAACAACCCAACATGTAGGCAAATAAATCCATCTAAATCCGAACTAGGAAAAATGAGTAAGAAAATTCCAGAAAAAAATAATAAAGAACGTAAAATCAACCTCCAAATACAACCTCTGGAAGAACACATACGAAGTTATCCAATGGTTCAAAAAACTCAATAAACAAAGTAATACAATATTCATTACATTCGACATAGTAGACTTCTACCCATCTATAGATGAGGAACTACTCACCAAAGCCCTGAAGTTTGCCAGTAAACCACACAGACATAACAGGGTCAGAAATGGAAATCATTCTCCACACCAAGAAAAACATTACTACACAGCAAAAATGAAACTTGGATCAGGAAAACCAACAGAAACTCAACATTCGACGTAACCATGGGATCATATGATGGTGCAGAAACATGTGAACTGGTCGGACTATTCATGCTGTCCGACATCAAGAAAAAACTCGGAAAACAAGTCGGACTATATAGAGACGATGGCCTTGCTGCACTAACCAACAATCCAAGAACCATCGAAAACAAGAAGAAAGAACTATGCAAAATCTTCCAAAACCACAACTTAAAGATTACCATTGAAGCAAACAAAAAGGTAGTGAACTACTTAGACATAACACTGGATCTCAACAATCACATATATAAACCATACAAGAAACCCAACGATACACCTCTTTATGTACACACCAAAGTAACCATCCACCATCTATATTAAAGACCATACCCCATGGCATAAACAAGAGACTATCAAACCTGTCATGCAGTGAGAGAGTGTTCAATAATGCAGCAGTAGAATACCAGGAGGCACTACAAACAAGTGGATACAATTACAAATTACAATACAACCCAGACAACAACACAAATAAAAGCAAGAAAAATAGGAAAGAAAAATCATATGGTATAACCGCCCATACGACGGGAAACTCAAAACAAAACATAGGGAAAGAATTCTTCAAAATCCTAAAAACTTCATTTCCAAAAGAACACAAACTGTCCAAAATATACAAAAACACTGTCAAACTATCGTACTCATGTATGCCCAACCTCAAAAACCTAATTGACGCATCCAACAAAATGAAAATCAACACAGCAAAGAAGGGTGAAGAAAGGAAATCTTGCAATTGTACCAGAAAGGAACAGTGCCCACTAAACAATAAATGTCTTCACAACAACATTGTATACCAGGCTACTGTGACATCAGCAAATGAAAAAGAAACATACATAGGGATCACTGAAAACCACTTCAAAACCAGATATGCAAATACAAACAGTCATTTAATAAAGACAAATATAAAAACAAAACAGAACTGAGCAAATATATCTGGAAACTTAAAGACGCAAAAACAAGCTACAATATATCCTGGAAAATCATAAAAAGAGCATCACC
>CM031618.1:15598962-15611462 GCA_018398815.1 Conus ventricosus
TACTGTCACAGTTACAGAATGTCTCTTTCTTAACAATGAGGTCATATTCACAAAATGTTCCTTTATCTACTGTAGCAATGTTACATTTACTGAATGTCCCTTTCCCCACTATAATGATGTCACACTCACAGAATGTCCTTTTCTGCATTAAATGACAGTGTCACATTCACAAAATGTCCCTTTCTCCACTATAATAATGTCACACTCACAGAATTTCCTTTTCTACACTAAGATAACAATGTCACATTCACAAAATGTCCCTTTCACTACTGCAGAATGTTACATTCACAAAATGTCCCTTTCTCTACTGCAGAATGCTACATTCACACAATGTCCCTTTCACTACTGCAGAATGTTACATTCACAAAATGTCCCTTTCTCTACTGAAGAATGTTACATTCACAAAATGTCCCTTTCACTACTGCAGAATGTCACATTCACAAAATGTCCCTTTCTCTACTGCAGAATGTTGCATTCACAAAATGTCCCTTTTACTACTGCAGAATGTTACGTTCACAAAATGTCCCTTTCACTACTGCAGAATGTTACGTTCACAAAATGTCCCTTTCTCTACTGCAGAATGTTACATTCACAAAATGTCCCTTTCTCTACTGCAGAACGTTACATTCACAAAATGTCCCTTTCACTACTGCAGAAGGTTACATTCACAAAATGTCCCTTTCACTACTGCAGAATGTTACATTCACAAAATGTCCCTTTCTCTACTGCAGAATGTTACATTCACAAAATGTCCCTTTCTCTACTGCAGAATGTTACATTCACAAAATGTCCCTTTCACTACTGCAGAATGTTACATTCACAAAATGTCCCTTTCACTACTGCAGAATGTTACATTCACAAAATGTCCCTTTCATTACTGCAGAATGTTACATTCACAAAATGTCCCTTTCTCTACTGCAGAATGTTACATTCACAAAATGTCCCTTTCTCTACTGCAGAATGTTACATTCACACAATGTCCCTTTCTCTACTGCAGAATGTTACATTCACAAAATGTCCCTTTCTCTATTGCAGAATGTTACATTCACAAATGTCCCTTTCTCTACTGCAGAATGTTACATTCACACAATGTCCCTTTCTCTACTGTAGCAATGTTTCATTCAGAAAATTTCCCTTTCTCTACTGCAGAATGTTACATTCACACAATGTCCCTTTCTCTACTGCAGAATGTTTTATTCAGAAAATGTCCCTTTCTCTACTGTAGCAATGTTACATTCACACAATGTCCCTTTCTCTACTGCAGAATGTTATATTCAGAAAATGTTCCCTTCTCTACTATAATTATGTCACACTCACAGAATGTTCTTTTCTACACTAAAATAGCAGTGTCACATTCACACAAATGTCCCTTTCTCCACTATTGCATTGTCACATTCACACTATGTCCCGTTTTCTACTGTAATAATGTCGCACTCACAGAATGTCCTTTTCTACACTAAAATAGCAATGTCACATTCACAAAATGTCCCTTTCTCTACTCTACTTTAGTCAGACTCACAGAATGTTCTTTTCTACACCAAAATAACAGTGTCGCATTCACAAAATGTCCCTTTCAACACTATAGCATTGTCACATTCACAAAATGTCCCTTTTTCTACTGTAACAACGTCACACTCACAGAATGTCCTTTTCTCCATTATAATAGTAATGTCATTTACAACATGTCTCTTTCTCCACTATATCACTGTTACATTTTTAGCATGTCCCTTTCTCCATTTTATCAATGTGACACACATAGGATGTATGTTTCTTCTCCATGTCATCAGGAATATCGCTTTCTCTACTGCAACGATGACCGTGTGACGTCTTTACTGTGGAGAAACAGACATTCTGCAACTGTGGCATCGTAACAGTGGATAAAAGGACATTCTGTAAGTGTGACATCGTTATAGTGGAGAAAGGGACATTCTGTAAGTGTGACATCGTTATAGTGGAGAAAGGGACATTCTGTAAGTGTGACATCGTTATAGTGGAGAAAGGAACATTCTGTAAGTATGACATTGTTATAGTGGAGAAAGGGACATTATGTAAGTATGACATTGTTATAGTGGAAAAAGGTGCATTCTGTGAATATGGCATTGTTATAGTGAAAAGGGACATTCTGTGAATATGGCATTGCTATAGTTTAGATAGGACATTCTGTGAGTATGACATTGTTTAATTTAGAATGGGACATTATGTGACTATAACATTGTTATTGTGGATAAAGGGACACTCTGTTAGTGTGGCATTGTTACAGTTTAGAAAGGGACATTCTGTGAATACGACATCGTTATAGTGTAGAAAGGGGCATCTGTTGAATGACATTGTTATAGTGGAGAAAGGAACATTCTGTTAGTGTGGATTGTTATAGTTTAGAAAGGGACATTCTGTGAATATGGCATTATTATAGTATAGAAAGGGGCATCCTGTTAGCGTGACATCGTTATAGTGTAGAAAGGGACATTCGGGGAATATGACTTTGTAATAGTGGAGAAAGGGACATTCTGTGAATATGACTTTGTTATAGTGGAGAAATGGACATTCTGTTAGTGTGGCACTTGTGACAGTGTGGGGTCCTTACAGATGAGAAAGGGATACTCTGCAAATGCCACGCTCACAGAATGTTTCTTTGTCCACTATGATGATGTCACAGTCACAGAATTTTCATTTCTCCACTATAACAATGCTGCACTACCATGGATGTCATATTTGCATAATGCACTTTTCTCCACTATAAGAAAGTCGCAATCACAAAATGTCCTTTTCTCCGCCTTAAAATGTCGCATTGCCATGAATGCCACGCATACAGAATGTTCCTGTCTCCCCTGTAGCAATGACACACTGCCATGAATGCCACACATGCAGAATGTTCCTTTCTCCCCTGTAGCAATGCCACACTGCCATGAATGTCACACATACAGAATGTTCTTTTCTCCCCTGTAGCAATGACACACTGCCATGAATGCCACACATGCAGAATGTTCCTGTCTCCCCTGTAGCAATGACACACTGCCATGAATGTCACACATGCAGAATGTTCCTGTCTCCCCTGTAGCAATGACACACTGCCATGAATGTTACACATACAGAATGTTCCTTTCTCCCCTGTAGCAACTGCCACACTGCCATGCATGTCACACTCTCAGTTCTGTTGTTGAGCGTCATCACATCTATCAGTAAAGGTAGTGATTCTTCAAAACTACTGTCACCAAGACGTTACATTGCCATAGACACAATGGATGGGAGCAGTGGTCATAGAGCGGTCACTGACAGGATATGAACAATGATGTCCTTAGCTGACTGAACAATACACCCTGCCACCACTGCCCATCCCCTACCATGATGGTTTTATACATTAAATCATGTGAACGCTCGGCGTGTTCACTCCCGTGTCGGTGATTACAAGAATTTTATAGGTAGGTGCCCCCCCCCCCCCCACCCACCAACACACACACACACACACACACACACACACACACACACACACACACACCCACACACACACACACACACACACACACACACACACACACACACACACATTCCTAACACCCTTACCCTCACCGCCGAGCGCTTTTATGAACACTGGAAATTTCGAATAATATAGTTTTTCCCCGCCTCTCTGTCCCATCCACTCACCTACCTACTTGTACTATTCCATCTTGATGAGCGATGTTCTAGTCAAAATGCAGGAAAATTGAGGGTGGTCCCCTACTGCAGAATTTCTTTGACGCTGATGATTCATACAAGGGGAAGAGCGTATAAAATGATTCCGCATGCTTGCTCTCTGAAGAGATCTCAGGTTTAACTCCTCCTTCCACGTCCTGTTTGTGGTAAATTTTACGCCTCCAGTGTGAACAGTTTGATGGACATTGTTGCTGCAGAGAGACGATCGTGTCATTCTTCAACAGGAAGACGCTTTGTAGTCACACACCACCAATACTGTTACCCACCATGGTCACTGTAAATTTAGTATCTGGCTGGAAAGAAATCACAGCAGACATCACTGAACAACGACTATTGCATTAAGAGCGTTGCAAACGGTGCCCTGCACATGGCACCCAGAGCAGATGTGACTGACACCTTTAGTTGTCAGAGCGTGGCGTCGTTGATGGTGTCTTACATATGATAGGCCAGAGCTGGAATCATTGATCATCAACCAGATGACACAGTAACCCTACAGTGTGTTCTCGGGTAGGTGACCTGATGCCATACTGACGCTGATAAATTCTTGTGAACCGCTTTGTGATGGAACTGTAAACAGCTAGACTTGACGTTGGCATATATGAAGGAACTGGAATGACCGACATTGGAAAGGCGCCATTGAACATAGTGGGGGAGGGGGGCAGGGGTCAAACTGTGTGTCCCTTGAAATAATGCCAAGTGTAAAAATGGACAGACTGGTCCCTAAAAGACAATTTATGAGCTTTTAATTCACTGCAATAATGTTAACGTTGAAAATAACTTCAGGTAAGATCAGTGTCGATGTCTTTAGCAAAAGTGAGCATTTTGCACAAAGTGAGAGATGGATCTGTGAATATCAATATCTTATTTGAAGCTCAGTGTAGCTGTTATGTGATATTATATATATATATATATAATATATATATAAGAGAGAGAGAGAGAGAGAGAGAGAGAGAGAGAGAGAGAGAGAGAGAGAGAGAGAGAGAGAGAGAGAGGAGAGAGAGAGAGAGAGAGAGAGAGAGAGAGGGGGGGGGGGGGGGAGGATAAGTTGAGATAATGGGAAGCGTGTGCGAGGGGAGGGGTATGTATTTTTTGAGACGTTATTACTCGTGTAATGCGGCATTTTCAATGGAATACCTTCAAACCAATCCAAGAATCTGGTAAGCATACAGCTGTAAACATCATTCTACAAGTCAAAAACGGTGGCATGTCTCAATCAGTTATTTCTATCCGTTGTTATTTATTGCATCCACGGCTAAACAGACATCAGCTGACAATAAGGTAAATTGACTTATTTTGCTTTATGCGATACATTGAAAAACTGAAGGAGTAAGGTTTTAAACTCTGATCTAAACTTACTGCCTGTTAGACAGTACAGGTAAAAAGTTTATAGCGCATTGCTGTACCACAAAATGAAACTGAGGCCCCAAAGACTTTGTAGTCCATACTGAATGGGGTCATGATCATCCACAGGTGGCACGTAAGTTTCTATTGTTATAGGGACAGTCAGGAGAATAAAAGACACACCAACAGTTATAAGAGTCACAGTCAACGAGACACCTGCTTTTGTCTGGAATCCTCTGTTGCTTGTTGTTCATGAAGACGCCTGCCTTTTCTCCTAGATGCAGAACAGTTTCCATACAAGAATGCTATTGCTGACCATCAGCAGCACGGAAGGGAGAAGACAGTATTGAAGTGAGTCCACCCAAGGCCAGATCCATCTAAAACCACTCGTATCTCTCTATTCAGCCTGACAACACGTGTCAGGACAATAATATGCGTCACTATTATATCCAAACAGAAAGTGACCGTTGATCAGAAAGATGACGACGATCAGTATAGCTGCAAGCGCTCGCGAAGTTCTCTTTGTCCACACACATTGATTCGATGAGGCCACAGCACAGAGGCCGCTCTTTGCATGGACAGGGTGACAAGCATTGATGCTGATAAAGACGGCATCATGTGATTCATGAGAGCTCCACCTTACATGGCCAGGCACCCAGGGTATCAATTCTTGGTACATCAAATTCTCTGGCCAGCCAGCTTTCTAGTGGTCCTACATCAAAAAAAACCAGCAGGTCAGAGCACGCCAGGACTTGGAAAAATGCACCAACGTTTGATCAGGGAGCGATGGATGATCAGAATTATCATAAGTTTCCAAAACTACCTGAACACGAGCACAGCAGGGTTACCGATTCTGTAGATTATGTCATATGCTCGTCTGTATGGTCGGTACAGCCCATACCACCAACTATACCCTTCCCATGTTTGAATCTTCTATCACTATGTTATGCTGCTCGCATAGGATACAGGGTAATGAAGATACATTGTTCACTCTGCGTGCGTGTGTGCGGGCTTGCATGTGTGTGCGTGCGTGTGTGCATGTGTGCGCGCGCGCGAATGTGTGTGTGGTGTGTGTGTGTGTGTGTGTGTGTGTGTGTGTGTGTGTGTGTGTGTGTGTGTGTGTGTGTGTGTGGTGTGTGTTGTGTTGTGTGTGTGTGTGTGTGTGTGTGTGTGTGTGTGTGTGTGTGTGTGTGTGTGAGGTGGAAGAGAGAGAGAGAGAGAGAGAGAGAGAGAGAAGGAGAGAGAGAGAGAGAGAGACAGTGTGTGTGTGTGTGTGTGTGTGTGTGTGTGTGTGTGTGTGTGTGTGTGTGTGTGTGTGTGTGTGTGTGTGTGTGTGTGTGTGTTGTGTGTGCTTGCTTGCATGTGTGTGCGTACGTGTGTGCATGTGTGCGCGCGCGCGAATGTGTGGTGTGTGGTGTGTGTGTGTGTGTGTGTGTGTGTGTGTGTGTGTGTGTGTGTGTGTGTGTGTGGTGTGTGTGTGTGTGTGTGGTGTGTGTGTGTGTGCGTGCGTGGCGTGTGGTGTGTGTGTGTGCTGTGTGGTGGTGTGTGTGTGTGTGTGTGTGTGTGTGTGTGTGTGTGTGTGTGTGTGTGTGTGTGTGTGTGTGTGTGTGTGTGTGTGTGTGTGTGTGTGTGTGTGTGTGTGTGTGTGAGTGTGCGCGCATGCGCGCGCGGCGCGCGCTTGTATCTGCCATGCCTTTGGTAATGAAAAGCAGATCTCAACCTGCAGTGGATAGATCAAGCATGATTAATACATTTTATACACAGCAAAGCACTCTAACGAAATATGATGAGTGCGATCAAGGAATATGTTTTGGGGAAACCAGGGCCAGTATCTCAATGACCATGATGGAAAGTAAATACTCTCTCTCTCTCTCTCTCTCTCTCCTCTCTCTCTCTCTCTCTCTCTCTCTCCTCTCTCTCTCTCTCTCTCTCTCTCTCTCTCTCTCTCTCTCTGTCTGTGGGGGGCACGAGAAAAAAAATGGCGGCACGTAAACAGGTCTTGTACGGCGGTGTATTTATTTTCATTGTTTATTCAGTTGTGTCGGATCCCGACAAGTCGGTTTTGTGTGAAGCAGTTCCTGTTTATGAAGTAGAGTAAAGAAAACAGACAAGATGTGTGATTTAGAGAGTTACAGGGCAAGAATTGGAACATTTTGTGCGAGTAGGAGGTGGAGAGATGCATTCTGGGATAGAAAGGCGAGCCAAGGTAGGCCAACAGTGGACAGCACGGGTGTGTCATGCAGTGATGTTGTGACGGCCTTTTTTCTCCTGTGCCTTGCTGGTCGCAGTGTTGTGGAGTCTTGTGTGCAATGTGAGGCAGTTGTCTTTCAAGAACAGGCATCGTTGGCTAAGTGGATAAACAGAGGGACAGTTCTCTATTCAGACAGTATGTCGTGTGTGACTGACTGTGTTCGACACGATCCGTTGTTGATGATCTCCATGCAAGTGCCGCCAGTCGTCGCATTCGGCAGTGTTGTGAACAAACTGTTTTCGATGTGGCGACTGCGTCTCAGTGGTGACATTGAGGAAAACCCTGGCCCCAACCCTTCTCCTGAACAAACTGGTAAAGGTGAGGGCATAAACGGAAAAGCTAGCCTACCACGGGACACTAGTTGCTCCATAGCTTTGTTATGTCTTTTTCTCTCGCCGTCATCCCGCAGTTTACTAAATGCGTAATTACTTCCGCTAAAAGCAAGCGCATTCACTACTGCGCGCCTATCATCATTACGAGTGAAGCCATTTTTATAAATGTATTTTTTTAATTTTACATATTGATACTGTCAGGAATTATTCCTTGCTTAACTAGAAAATCTTTCGGAGCAAACGAAGCTGCAATAATAGCGATTAGCTTTGCTGAGTCTTCAAAGCCTAGCTTGCCAATATCTGCCGTTTTATTTTTAACAAGCTTTTACCAAGCATTGTGTATCCGACACTTAGGCCTCCAATAACAGCGAATGGTATACAAGGTTGGTAACAGTTTTTTCGGTGCTCATTTTAAAAAAATAAAATAATTATAATTAATAAAAAACATGAACATCGATGATCTACTACAGCTACAGGGCAGCCTAAACCTTCCTGAACTTATGACTACAAATGATCAAGTTAATGACCAAGATATTATGCCCAAAAAAGAAAGGCTGTATTCTTTGGCAGCATGTGGGAAAACAAAACAGTTCCTCGGAAATGAATTAGCATAGAACAGATTCAACAGATGTCGCCACAAGACATTGTAAAGTATCATAACAGGTATGAAGCGCAACTAGGATCAAGAATGGTAAAAAGTGTCGGGCAAACGGTTCTTAGTTTGTACACTAAACTAGTAAGTAAATTTGCGCCTATTGATTCTGAACAAGACTTTATGTATGATTTAACGCAGGATCCAGTTTTAACAAAGTCATTAGAGTCTCTAGGGTGTGATCTGTATTACAGATTTGGAACATTATTGTCGCGCTAATCATGGGATTAATTACTTTTAATCATATAGATTTTGTTTCCCTAAAAAATGACCGAGCCAGAAAATCAGCAGAATCAGAAAACATTGAATCAGGTGGAGAAAGTGACCAGTAAAAAGCCTCCTAATCCTGGGCGCGTTGCAGCAGGAAAAAAATTAGCAGAGTGGAACAAACAAAGAAAATTACAGTTACAATCACAGATTATAGCCCATAATGAAAAAAGTGCTAGAGCCGCAGCCAGTTGTTTCAACACTAGCTATAAAAACACCAGAACAAGATGATTCAAGACCTACAACAACAACTGGGTTGCCTACACCGCCAAAGTCTTCATGGAATTTTCTTAAAGCAATTGTCATTTTTGGCGGCATTGCTGCTGGGGGTGGTTATTACGGTTATAAAATATATAAACAACGACAGCAAAAACCGAAGCAGTCAAAAAAATCTCAACCACTAAATACAGAAGCCGAACACAAAAGCATGCCAGAACCACCAACAACAAAAGAGCATTTTGATCCATTTCAGATGCAATAATACTTTAAGAACGTAATAAATAATTATAAGTTAACTTGAATAAGAACTTAGGATAACTTAAGTTAAGAACTTAGAAGTTACTTGGGGATGACTTGAGTAAGAACTTGGGGTAACTTGGGATGACTTGAGTAGGAACTTAGAAGTGACTTGAGTAGGAACTTAGAAGTTACTTGATTAAGAACTTGAGGATGACTTGAGTAAGAACTTAGAAGTTAATTGAGTAGGAACTTAGAAGTTACTTGATTAAGAACTTAAGGATGACTTGAGGTGGGTAAAGGTAAGAGGTGTTAAAATGTCAAGTGAATAAAAAAATTAATCAGTTTCTCTCTCCCTCATTCACTCCCACATCTCTGTCTGTCTGTCTGTCTGTCTTTTTACTTCTTTGTCTGTCTGTCTGTCTCCACCTCTCTCCCTCTCATTCACCCACACACACAATAGATAGGGAGGTGCTTGCAGGGGAATGTGAACGGGGCTTTTTGTGGTTCGCACTTTGAGCGACGTAAATTCGAGACAGCCGCTAAAATCACTTATCAGAGTCCTGAATCAATAATCACAAGATCTCTTCAAAGTTCTCTCAGCGGCCGTCTGAGACAGCCTTTAGAGGTAAAGGGAGTGTTGGCACAGCTCCAGCAGGTGGGGTAGAGGGGGCTTTGTAGGTCAATCGGCAGCTTCTGCCGATTGGCCCAGTTTTGTTGGGTGCTTTCTGGCAGCCAGGCTAGTAAAACTACCACTGTGGAAGTGACTAGCAGGTAGGCTACCGTTCACGCGCGTGAACGGTTCTATTTTTAGGCTGTGCTTCGGCGCTGTGACTTGGTAATTAGAGAACAGTGCTACACCCACTATAATTAACCAATAACAACACTGGCTTGGAAACTACGCGCGAACAGCCATTTATAGTAACAGTCAGCAAGGTTAGTTTCGCCGCAGCACACGCCTCTCGCCTATTTCACAAAGAGTTTCACAAAGAGTTTAACTCTCCTCTTTTTCATCCGGGCTTAGGACCAGCATTGGCGGAGTTAAGTGTTTTTGGCGGCTCTTGATTGCCAGGTAGTAAACCTGTCACTGAACATTTGGAGCTTTTTGAATGAAAACAGCGCCATTTTTTAGAAATAGAATCATTGTCTTCAAAATGCAAAAGCTTATCAAAGTTATCAACATCTCTTTCAAATATATCAGCTAAATCTCTGTCTTAAATCAACAAGCTTTCAAGGTGCTTGTGTAGTTCATCAATAGTAGGTTCTCGTTTTTCTTTCTCCTCACCTTCCAAAAAAGCAATACTTCTCTTTGGCTTAGGAGGTAAAGAACTGGGCCGCCTGATTTTCTTTTGTTTAGATACTCCGCCATACAGTTGTAATAAAACACATGATCATCTATAGCAAGAAGCTGTTCCTCTGTGAACAAAACACATCCGTCTGCATTGAAAGCCGTGGCTAAACTGAGAGGCGCTGGTTGGGGGGGCGTTGGGCCTAGATCGTCATGTCCGGTCAGGCGGTATTGGGCCTTGCCAAGTCATAAGACCCAACACCACAAATTAAGTAATCAGGTGTCGACCTACTGACGGGCCTCTGCAGTATTCTGATCCAGCCGGCCTTACCTACCTACCTAGTGTTTGTCTGTCTGTCTGTCTGTCTGTCTGTTTGTCTACTTCGTTTTATAAATTTGTCATGCTAGGATAAGTGTGGGGATTTTAAAATACTTTAGAGAACAGTTAAAGACTGTAGTTTTATTTCACATGAAAGACAGAGACGCATTTGATGAATGTATGCGCGAAAATGATGTTATTGAAAATGATCAGGAAAAATACAGGATTAAGCAAAAAATAAAATCTGAAAAGTTTAGTAAATTAGTATTGAAAACAGACAATCCTACACAGTATGTTTGTTTGTAGATAATCGTTATTTTTTGGTTATAGAAGTCTTACTTGTCAGAGAACAGTAAAATGTTTATTATAGCTCAACCGCCCGAAACTGGTTGAGGGCGGTTGAGCTAGAATGAACATTTTACTGTTCTCTGAAGGCCCTATGCTTCCGTTGGTGCAAAGAGGATTAAGTCAAGTAATATATATATATATATATATATATATATATATATATATATATATATATATATATATATATATATATATATGTTCAATTATAAGCAAAGCTTGCTCTAATGTCTTAGAGTGAAGAAATAGGGGGAGATAAGCATTCATATCTGCAGTGGTAGATACTTCTGCCTAACTAACAGTATGTGCTTGAGTGGGTGAATGGGAAACAATAAATGCTTCACAAAGTGAGCCTTCAGCAAGCGTATGATCTCCAAGGGGGAGACAATCTCCAATGGGGGAGGGAACTCACTCCTCTGCCTTTTCAGTTTGAAGCAGAATGCCATCGCAGAAAAAGGCTGGTGTGCAATGCCATAGTATGCTTGTTGAGTTTTCATAAAAACAACAAAAGCTGCCACTCTAAGATGAAAAAGAAAAAAATGAAAGCAAAACAAGCTACACATTTTTTTTCTTTGTGAAAAGTAGAAAGTATAAAAAGATAACCTCTTAAGATACAAGTGCTGAGGGCCAGTTCTTGGAATGAATCCCAAAGGGACTGAATTACAATAAACTAATACATTCCAAGGATAAGTAACCGAGCACCATTAAAGCAACTTAAAAGCAGATTAGTGTTGCAATGACTGCAAGAAATATTCAATTATAAACAAATATGACTCCTCTATAAGAACGCCGCACTTCCATGGATGTCACATTTGCATAATGCCCTTTTCTCCAATATAACAAAGTCGCACTCACAGAATGTCCTTTTTCCTCTGTAAAATGTCGTACTGCCATGAATGCCACACATACAGAGTGTTCCTGTCTCCACTGTAGCAATGCCACACTGCCATGAATGTTACACTCTCGGATCTGTTGTTGAACGTTATCAAATCTATCAGAAAAGTTAGTCGTTTCTAAAATCTACTGTCACCAAGACGTTATATTGCCATAGACACACTGGATGGGAGCAGTGGTCATAGAGCGGTCACTGACAGGATGTGAAGACTGATGCCCTCGCTGACTGAACAATACACCCTGACACCACTGCCCACCCCTACCCTGGTGGTTTTATACATTAAAACCTGTGAACGCTCGGCAAGTACCCTCCCGTGCCGGTGTTTTTCAAAAGTTTAAAAGGTAGGTGCCCCCCCTCCCCCCAACACACACACAACACACACACACACACACACACACACACACACACACACACACACACACACACAACACACACACACACACACACACACACACACACACACACACACACACACACACACACCACTAGCACCCTTACCCTAACCCCCCATTTGGTGAGCGATGTTTATATTAGAATACAGGAAAATTGAGGCTGGTCCCCTAGTGTAGAATATCTTCTAACGCTATTGATTCATACAGGGGAAGTGCGTATTCAATGGTTCCGCATGCTTGTTTCGAAGATATCTCAGGTTACGTCTCCATTC
>CM031618.1:15631502-15656432 GCA_018398815.1 Conus ventricosus
GATTTTCGTTTCATTCGGTGCCTGATAGAAATGTTCCTCCTTAGAATAACACAGTGGACCTTATTGTTCAACACCTTTAAGTCAGAATCCACAACTTGCTGTTCAGTGGAAACTGGTGAGAAAACAATGTCGTACGTTCGAATCCCGACGACTATGATTCTCACCTCCATTGAAGTGTCATACACTTATCTCCTCTTTTTCACGAGACCACCTCGATGACATCAGGGATTCCAATAACACAAAGAGAGAGCACGACACCAAACGGCGTAACAAGGCGGAACATTTAACAAAGGAACGCAAACGAACACAAAGCAAAACAACTGAAATCAGATCGATGATATCTGATATAAAGTGGCACACCACAGTACAGTATCTCTCTCTCTCTCTCTCTCTCTCTCTCTCTCTCTCTCCTCTCTCTCTCTCTCTCTCTCTCTCTTCTCTCTGATCGATTGTGTATCTGTGGATGCCCATTTAGTAGGTACTCCGAAATAACTTCTATAATTTATATGGATAATCATCGTTTGACATGCAGCGCATGAAACAAATAAATCAAAGATTCCACTAGTGATCCTTTGATCATAATAGATGAATTATACATCCGTAGATCTGAATTCAGTTTCTAGTGGGCCTATGACTGGAACAACCCTAGTGACACATTGGACAACGGCCGTATGCTGATTTTCAGTGACACATTTATTATGTTTATGACCACTGGAAGAGTGCTGGCAGACCTACACAACACGTCACAGTCTTCACTCCCTGGTGATGAGATTGAACAGGGTCGCATACTCGGTCATTTATCGACTGAGTTTATAGAGGATTGGTCAAGATCTGGAAAAGAAAAAAAATATACTGTACTAATTACTACTTAATTAGTCAATTGGTTAATGAATCAATTAATTCATTAATTAGTTTGTTTCTCCACGTGCTCCTTTATTGTGGCTATTATTATTTTTTTCCTTTGTGTTTCTCTTCAACCTCCACCCCGACAATCACATGGCCCTAACAATGTAATTTTCATGTCGTGATTGGCGTCTTGAAATGTCTAATAGTCTCCTATGCCATTGAATTGTTTTGTACACTTGTGTATTAGAATAAGGATCAATGTACCTGATATTATAGCTTTTATAAAGGTAAAATCTAATCCGTGTATTGCAGGGATTTGGTAATGATAATGATGACAGCAGGGTGAGTGAGCAGTTGAACTCATCCTAGTTGCTCACTCACCCTAGTTCATCCCATGCCATACAGTGTTGATTTTTAATAATAATAATAATAATAATAATAATAATAATAATAATAATAATAATAATAATAATAATAATAATAATAATAATAATAATAATAATAATAATAATAATAATAATAATGTATAGCTTTTATATAGCGCAATTCTTGGGATCAACTCATTGCGCTCAACACACACTCAAACACTCGCACTAACATGTGTTCACACACACACTCGTTTACACAACGGGCTGCCTACCTGGGTAGTGCCGACTGAAGAGCTGCCAGCTGGTGCTTCATTCAGTCGTTTCCCGTGTCATCCAGTCAGTATCATTCAATATCGATCACTCATTTTCCTCACTTCCTTCATTCTTTCCATTTCTCACGCAGGGTGCATGCTATGTGTAACGTGTCATCCATACCAACGGCCAAACTGGCCTTCTCTTCCGAAAGTTGGTGATGGGATTTTACGTGTGTGCAAGATGTTATGCGTGCGTTCACACACGGAACCTCTGTTTATAGTCTCATTCGAAGGACTGTTTGGGAAATGGAGTCAGAACCAATGTTAACTCCGAGGGAAAAATCCCCCTGTACCGAAACGCCCGGCGGAGGTTCGAACCCGCAACCCCAGGATCAACAAGATTACGAGTCAGGCGCTCTACCACTGGGCTATACTCCTAGACTGCTGTGGATGGGTATGTTGGTCAGCGAGACAGTAGCATCCTGGCAATGAGATGGGACGGACAGATTGGGTCACCATGTACCACTGTCTGTCTTGTCTTGTTTCACAAGGCAGATGGTCTGTCCATGTTGTTGTAACATCAACACTTGTACAGATAATAACATGAAAACATACTCTCTTTACATTCGTACATATCAGTGCACAATAAGTAAGTTCAGGAGTCATGGGATTTAAAGTACTGGAGAATTTTTGTCCACTGCCTACAACACTCACACTGACTCACATACCCACCACCACCACCACAACCCCCCACCCCCTCAACACACACACACACACACACACACACACACACACACACACACACACACACACACACGCGCGCGCGCGCGCGCGCGCGAATGCACGCACACACACACACACCACGGCACACGAGACCCCGTGGTTTTCTTCGCGCTCAGTGTGAGCAAGACTTTGCCATTTTACTGGCCGGCAGCTAAAATAAAGCGCTCCGCTATTAACCAATCAGCGTGAAACGCGCGCACCTCAACCAGCATCAGTAGCAGGAAACAAGGACGACGCTACCCGCCATAGTTGTGCGTGGTGTTCTCTGTGGTGATTTGTGCAAAAAGTGCGAATTTCGGTGTGTTTTGGATACTGCAGTTCATCATCTTCGGTGGTTGTCGTGTTCAAATAGTCTTAGCTCTTTAAAGAAGTAGACAGGATATCACTTTTGTCCAGATCTTCAAAACACTAAATCCATCAGTGCGAGCGACTGGAAAACGTTTCCTTCTTTGAGATAAGTAAAATTCGTGCATTTTGGGGTTTGTTGACAATATTAAAACTTAAATTCAGGTCTTTTGGAGGTTTTTTTGTCCGCTTTTACAATTGTTATCAGAAAGTTTTTAGTTTCCAGTATTAAGTTATCAAAGTCATATGCCGCAACAGGCCGCTGGAAGGCTATACGTGGGTGGTTAAAGTACTGAAACCGTGTTTGTTCCCGGCTCAGTAAGCCTCTCCGTGTCTGACGTCACTGTCTGTGTCGGTTTAACACGCAGCGTGGTGCTCCCTGCTAGCCTCGTGCTGTTCGTTCTCTCTCTCTCTCTCTCTCTCTCTCTCTCTCTCTTCTCTCTCTCTCTCTCTCTCTCTCTCTCTCTCTCTTCTCTCCTCTCTCTCTCTGGTTGTCTGTCTGTCTGTCTGTCTGTCTGTCTGTCTGTCTCTCTCTGTCTCTCTCTCTCTCTCTCTCTCTCTCTCTCTCTCTCTCTCTCTCTGCATGCTTACTGACTTTTGTCATTGCAGGAGTCATCATTTTCCCTGTGTTTCTCACTTAAGAATTCGCGGCTTTTCCCCGTATTAACTAACTCACAACTTCAGTCCCCCGCCCCTGTGCTTTGACTTACTAACTGATTGATTCTTTTCCCTGTCTGCAGTGTGTGTGTGTGTGGGTGCGCACGCGTGTGCATGCCCCACCCCACCCCGCCCTCACTGCTCCTCCATGAGTCGAGTACTTGCTGGCTGGCAACCAACGCGACAATTTCCAAATCAGTTCACAGGAAAGTGATAAAGAGAATCAGTCTGTGAGACTTCTTAGTTGTTTGCATACAAAGGAAAACAGCAATACTGTATTATCATCTTCCATGTAACGGGACAGTCCGTGATAAGTAACATGTTTGAGCTGAGTTTTAACAATGATGGATACATCCTACATCCACCACGCTGCACAACCGTGAGTACAAAATCTCTCTGTCTTCCTCTGTCCTGTCTTGCATTGCCCTCCCCCCCTCCCCCCTCACTCTTTCCTTCGCCCTCATTCGCGTTGCTTTGATTCTCTATCTCCCTCTTTCTCTCTCTCTCCCACACACATGGTCGTGTGTGTGTGTGTGTGTGTGTGTGTGTGTGTGTGTGTGTGTGTGTGTAAAAACTCAGCATGTTACAAACGTAGCGTAAAAAAGCATGAAGCATGCACACCAAAATCTGTTCATGTTTATGTGGAAATTAAGCATGTTACAATCACAGCAAAAGCAAATGCATGAAACACGCAAACCAAAATCTGTTCATGTTTATGTGGAAATTAAGCATGTTACACTCACAGCAAAAAAAAATGCATGAAACACGCAAACCAAAATCTGTTCATGTTTATGTGGAAATTAAGCATGTTACACTCACAGCAAAAACAAATGCATGAAACACGCAAACCAAAATCTGTTCATGTTTATGTGGAGAGAACAGGGAAATGTCTGTTCTACCCCACTTGCTCCTCCACCAAGTTTTCGGGCGAAAGTGACCTAGAATTAGCATATTACTGTTCTCTGACAAGTAAGACGTCAATAACCAAAAAATAACGATTATCTACAAACAAACATACTGTGCAGGGTTATCCGTTTTCATACTAATTTACTAAACTTTTCAGATTTCAGTTTTTGTTTAATACTATGTTTTTCCTGATTATTTTCAATAACATCATTTTCGCGCAAACATTCTTCAAATGAGTCTCTGTCTTTCATGTGAAAATAACACTACAGTCTTTAACTGTTCTCTAAAGTCTTTTAAACTGAGTTATATTTCTGGCATAAAATCCACACACTTATCCCAGCATGTCTTCCGCTGAAAGCTAGTTTCGACAAAGTGTTTCTCTTTTTAACTATGTCTCTTTCTGCCGAACAGTCATCTATAATAAATAGTGTTTGCGTTCCTCCAAACAGTTTATAAAACTGTTCTAAACACTCACTCAGTTTATTGCTAGGATCAACTAAATATATGTCATCATCTGTCCATATAAACCTTCTATCATGATATGCTTTGTTCCATTTAAGTGTTGGACAGAAAACCACAATGTGATCAAAATTATAGCGATAACTGTTTGTAATAGGTCTAGGACAAATATTGTTTTTCCACAACCAGTCTGCCCACAAATCAATGAGCAATGAGGAGTTTTGTCATAAAGTTTAAATGTCCATGGTTTATAACAGAACTTAATCTAATCCGTTATTGTTTTTTATCATGCCCTCTGTTAAAACTTGTTCAGTAAAAAAATCCTATAGGTCTAATGTTTTTTTTGAAAAAAATGCCCAAACCCCCCCCCCTCCCCCCCCTCCTTTTTTCTTTTTTTGTCCTTTTGGGGCCCTTTTAAAAAATTTTCCAAATAAAAGGCCCCTTTTTTTTGGCTTTGATTTTAAAAATTTTAATTTTTTTTTTCCCTTTTTTTTTTCCTTTCCCCCCCCCCCCCCCCCCCCCCCCCCCCCCCCCCCCCCCCCCCCCCCCCCCCCCTTTTTTTTTTTTTTTTTTTTTTTTTTTTTTTTTTTTTTTTTTTTTTTTTTTTTTTTTTTTTTTTTTTTTTTTTTTTTTTTTTTTCTCCCCCCCTTTTTTTTTTCCCCACAAAATTTTTTTTTCAAAAAAAATTTTGGTGTTTTGTTTTTGTGTGTGTTGGGGTTTTTTGAAAAAATTAATTTTCCTTTTTTAGCCTAAAAAAACCTTTGAAGAATGACAACCAAAACTTTAAGATTAAGTTAATTTTTCCCGGGTTCAACCAAAGCAAAAAAAATCATGAAAACCGAAAAACCTTTTCATTTTTTAAAAACCCCCAAACCCCCAAACCCTAAAAAAAAATCTTTTAAAACGCAAAACCAAAATTTTTGAAGTGGAAATTTTCATTTTTGCGGAAAAAACAAAATTTTGAAACACCCCCCAAAATTTTCTTTTTGTGGGGGGAAAAAGGGAAACTGTTTTTTTCCCCAATTTCGGGGGGTTTTTCCAAATTTCTTTCCGACTTTGCGGACCTAAAAAAATAAGATTAACAAAAAAAGGGCCCATTATTTTTTAATTTCTTTTTACAAAATTTTTTTGTTTTCCACTTTTTAAATTTTTCCTTTTTTAAATAAATTTTTTTCCCAAAATTTTTTCAAAGGGTTTCCCCTTTTTTAAGTGCCAATTTAAATTTTCCAAAGTTTTAAAACTTTTTTTAAATTTTCCCCAAAAAATCCCAACCTTATTTCCCCCCTAATAGAAAAGTTTTTCTCTTTTTTTAAACTTTTTTTTCCCCAACCTCTTTTTTTAAAATTAAATAATTTTGGATCCTCCCCCAAACCCCCAATTATAAAAACTTTTTCCCCCAAACACTCATCTTTTAAATTCAAAGGTAAAAATAAAGCTAATTTCCTTTTCCTTCTTCCCAAGGAAATGTTTTTTTAAAATTTAAATTTTGGACCAAAAAACCAAATGTGAGGAAAATTTCCCGTTTTCCTGTTTGTTTTTGATTTTATTTTTAAAATACAACCCTTACCCACAAATTCAAGGGAAATTGGGGAAATTTTTGTATAATTTTTAAAAACCCCCTTTTTTTTAAAACAGTTTTCCCCCCTAACGGAAATTTTTTTTAAACAGGGGCCCTTTTTCGTCATAAAAAAGGAACCATGGAAAAAGTGTAAGTTAATCCAAATTTAAACTTTTTAGAAAATTTTAAAATTTTGTTGCGTTGATGATTTTCCCTCCCTTTTTAAAAAGAAATTTTTTTGGTGTAACTCAAAATTTTATAATTGCCCCAAAAGGCTTCAAACCCCCAACCCCATTTTTTATTTTTAAAAAAATTTCAAAAATTTTTAAGTCCCCAAAATTTCATTTCGGTTTTGAATTTTAAATTTTGTTTTTAAAAAGGGCTTTTGTTTTTTTGGGGGATTAATTTTTTAAAAGGGTTTTTTTCCATTTTTTCCCCTTTTTTTTGGCAAAACCCCAAAATTTAAACCCAGAGTTAAGGGCTTTTTTTTTTGGGAAACTTTTTAAAACCGAAAATTATTTTTTGGGAATTAAAATTTATTCCCAACTACTTTTTTTAAAATTTTTGAGGATTTTCAAAACCAAATTTTTATTCCGGCCAACTTTTTCCCGGGGCTGTTTTTAAAAGGAAACTTTTTTGTTTAATTTGGTTTAAAACCATTTTTGTTTAAAAAATAAAAAGTCCCTTCTCTTCAAAATTCTGTTGGGCCGAAACAACTAAAATTTTTTAAAAAATTTTAAAATCAAACTTTTAACCCTTGACATTCTGGCCCAGACGGGCCTTTTTTTAAAAAATTGGGGTTATCCTTTAAAACTATTTTTCCCCCCTTTTTTTTAAAAAACGACCCCCCACAAAAACTTTTAAAATTTTTAAATTTGGGCAGTTTTTTCAAAACCAAAAACTTTCCTGGTTTTTCGAAATCAAAACGGTTGGGGGTTTCGAAAAGGGGGGGGGGGGGGGGTTTTGACCAAATAAATTTAACCATACCGGGAATGAAATGTAAAAAGTTTTCATTTTTTTTCCCTTTTAAAAGAGTTTTTTTGGGAAAAATTAAAAACGATTGCCTTTTAAATAAAAAACCCTTTAAAAACCACCTACCCAAAAAAATTAAAACTTTTAGGTTTTGAAAAGGAATTTTTTAAATTTTAATTTTAAACATTGCATTTTTTAAGACAAAATTTAAATAACCCTTTTGGTTTTAAGGAAAAACCTTTTCCCCCTTTTTTGGGCCCAACAAAAAAGTTTTAACAAACCGGGTTTCCTTTTAATTAAAACCTTTTCATTTTGGAAAACTTTCGGGGCCCTTTTTTCCCAACGCAAAGCTTTTAAAAACAAGGACCTTTATTGTTATTGGTTAAAAAAAACTTTTTTTAAACGAAAAAAAAGATTTTTCCAAATTATTTTGGTAAATTTCTGGGCCGAAACACAAAATCAAACCCATAAACTAAAATCCTTTTTCCCGGGTTTTGGCCCCAAAAAAATAATACAAATTAAGGGGCCCCATTTCCCCCCCTAATTAAAAGCCCAAATAAGAAAGGGTTTTTACCAAAACCAAGTTTTAAAAAACCCCAAGTTAAAACTTTGCTTTTTTGGCCCCCGGGGTTTATCGTTGCCTTTAAAAACCCAGATTTTTGGGAATAGGTAAAATTTTAATTTTAAAATTAAAAAAAGGGAAAAATTTTTCTTTTGAAAGGCCCCAATGAAACAAAATTTTAAAACCGAACAAAATTTCTAAAGGTTTTTTAAAGGTTTTAACAAACAATAAAAAACACCCAAGAAAATTTACCAATCAAGGGCCTGGCCCCCCAAAAGCCAAAAAGAAACAAAGTCCCCTTTCCTTCTTTCCATGCCAAAATTTAAAAGGGAACAGCGAGCTGCGGGAAAATTTAACTGGCAAAGGTAATTTGGGCAATTTAAACAATAAAGTTACGCCCAACTTTTTTCCAAATTCCAAAAAGGCTCCCCCATAAACCAACCTTTCTTTTTGCCGAAAAAAAGGAGTAAAAATACTCCCAAATTTTCCCTTAAAACCGTTTTTTCCCTTTAAGAAAAAAGGTAAAATTTTTTTAAATAAAACTTCAAAAATTGAAAAGTGTTTTTTTTTCCCCTGTTTAACATTTTTGGTTTGGTAACCCAATGGGGCAAAATAATAAACTTTTAAAAAATTCCAACCCCCGGCCCTTGGGAAAAACCAAACCAGAGTGTTAAAACCAAATCCCCCCAAGGTTTTAAAATAACCTTTGGAAAACCCTTGGAAACCCTTAAAGGGGTGGGGGGGGGGGAATTTCCGAGGGGTAAAAAAAAGGGGGGCTTTTTTGGGGTTAACCGGAAGGATTACTTTTTTTTTATCTTAAAAATAGTCCCTAAAAACAAAAACCCTAATTATGGCTCGGAAAAACCAATCTTTGCCTTCATAGACAAAAACCCGGGACAAACCCCCCAAAAATTTTCCCTGGTAAATTTTAAAAAGGACAGTAATTTAATTTAAAAAACTTGCAAGAAATGATCAAGCGTTTTTTACCAGGAATTTATCTTTTATGGACCTTTAAAAGTTTTTGCCCTCCCCCCCCTAAAAAAAATTTGTTTTATTGAAAATAAAAAGGGAAACCGCTTTTAAAAAGGGGAATTCCCTTTTAAAATTTCAAACCCCAAGATGGTTTTTTAAAAAAACAAATTACAAAAACGGGGTAAAAAATTGGGGGGGGGGGGTTTTCCCCCGGTGATTTTTTTTTTAGATTTTTTAAGGGGGGGGGGGGGGGGTTTTTTTGGGGGGGAAAGGTAATTTTTTTTTTTTTTTTTTTAAGGGATGGTTTATTTTTGGGTTTGTTTTTTAATTGGTTGGGGGTTTTAAAGGGGTTGGGGGGGGAAATTTTTGGGGGGGGGGGTGGAAAAATTTTTTTAAAAAGGGGAAAAAAAGGGGGGTTTTTTTTGAAAAATTTGGTGGGTTTTTTAAAATTTTTAAAGGGTTTTGAATTTGGTTATCTTTTGGGATTTTTGTAGTGTTTTTAAGTTGGGAAACTCCTCTGCCCAAAATTTTGGGGCCTAAAAAGGGCCCAAGGGCGATTTTGATTTCACACGGAGCTTTTTCAAAATTAAACCCACCTAAAAACTTTGAGGGTTTTTTTTTTAGTTGAAAGCTGAACAATTTTCCCCTTGGTCGCCCTCCCAAAAAAAATGTCATTTTTTTTAATTTCAAAATCTTTTTGGGTCTAAAAATTTCGGGGTTCTTGCCCAAATTTTGGGAACAATGTTTTAAACCCTTTACTTTCTTTTAATTTCCCCAGGGCCGCATTGAGCGCTTGAGCGATGCGGTGTCAAAAAAAACCCATTTCCTCATGTCGTCCCCAAGATAAAAAACATCAAAATCTTCTTCCCCTTTCCCAATTCTTCCCCATGTTTTAAATAATTAATTTTTTATTTTTTTTTAAAAAAAAGGGCCACAACAAGCACATGGCCGATTTTTTGACCCCTAAAAAACAGAAAGACCCCAGGCGGGGAAGGGAAATAAACGGAATTTTAAATTTTTTCCAAAAAAACCATCTACTTTTGATGAAAGATAAAATTCTTACTGTCAAATTTCCCCAACTTAGGAGCGGTGAATTTTTTTTGTCCCCGGCCCCGCGCGTCTTCTTTCAAAAAAACCCTCTTTTCAACAACGCCCCCAAAACATTTGGACAAAAACTGGGGGGGGCCCATTTTTTAAAAAATTTCAATAAAACTTGGGGGGCAAGAAATATTTTCTTTACAAAAAGCAGACAAAATTTTTAAAAACCATTCTGACCCTATGGCAAACCCGGGGAAATAAAAAGGGCGATTTTTTTGCTTTTTCAAGGAACCCAAAAATAAAAGAAAAACAAAAACATAAAAAATAGGCGCTGGAAAATACAAAACGTAAAAAAAAAAATTACCCGAAAATTTTGGGCGATGGAAATCGCTTTTCCAAAACCCTTAGATTTTGAGATTTTTAAAAAGCGCATCCCCCAATACTTTAAAGGAGCTTTAAAAGACAAAATTGCCAAAGGGAAACAAAATTTTTTAATGAAAAAAAGTGTTTTTAAGATAAACAGACACCGAAGCAAAGAAACAGCATTTCGATTCTCGTTAGATTTTGGGACGTTTTTTTTTAAACCCCCAAACTCAAAATTTAGCAGAGCTATTGCCCACCAATATGATCAAAATTCCCAAAATATTCCGAAAGAGGGATTCATCATACAAAAAAATCCCAGAACGGGAAGACACATAGGGAAAATTTAGTTTTAGTGTTGAAAGCAAAACCCCTTAAAGGTATTTTATTGCTTTGGCGAAATGAAAAACCCGGGTTTAAAAAAGGGGAATTTGAAAATTTTATTTAAATCCTTAAAATAACGAAAGGGCAATTTTCGATTGGGGGTTATCCAAACCCAAAATCTACCAAAGGGGGCTTTAAACCTTATCAGCTTTTTGGGGGATGAAAAAAGAAAACTTTTTGGGGGGGGGGGGGTTTTAAAGTCCAACATTGCCCTTTGGGGCCCTAAAGATTTACATCTTCAAAATTTTAGGCTTGATGTTTTTTAAAAAAACGAAATACGGTTTATGGATTGACCTAAGGAAAAACCAGAGGGAAAAAACCGTTGCATGGAAGCGGGAGAACTGTGAGAGAGGGTAATAAACATTCAAATGTTAAAGAAGAAAAACCAAAAAACCCTTTAAAGGGGTTTACATTTTTTTTTAAATTATAAAAATCGCGGGCTGAATATTGAAAAAACCAAAATTAGAAAGTGTACTCCCCCTAAATTATTTTTTTTTAAAAAAAGCATGTTTTGTTCAAGAAAATCCAAATGGCCTACAGCGCCGCCCCCAAAAAAGAGAAAATAAAACCCCTAACATAAAAACCTTCAAAATTAACCAACATTACCAAATCAGCAAGTACTAGGCAAGACCTTTAAAAAATCCAGCAAAACCAAACAAAAAGGAATTCGCTCCCTTTTAAAATCTTTTACAAATTTAATACGGGAAACATCGAACAAAAGTCTCTATCAGCAGGAACGATTGTTGGCTTTTTAAAACCCAGGCATGGGCGCCCCCGCAGCTTTACCTCAAAGGGGGTTGTTTTTTACCCCGGGCTGTGTCCATTAGCTGTAGGTGCTGCAGCAAAAAATTAAAAACAAAACCTCCAAAAGCACACAGCATGGTTCAACAAAAACGGGCAAAACAATTTTCGTTCAAACTGACAATAAAAAAAAGCACTATTTAAACCAAAAAATCAGGGAGGGAAGAATTTAATCTTTTAAAAGGCCGTTTTTTGGATGATTTACAAAAGACAAAATTTTTGACTCCAAAAAAGGCGAGGGCAAGTTTTTCTCAACGCCAACCCCGAGCGGGAAAAAAAAAGGGAAGCTTCAAAAAAGAAAAACGAAACATTAAAACTCGGGCCTAAACAGCTCACATTAACAACCCCAAAAATTTGTTTTTAAACCAGTTTATGGCCCCAAAGCTCAAAAGCCCGTCGAAAGGGGTTCGTTAAATTTAAAATTTTTTAAAAATTTAAATTTTAAATAAAATTTTGGGTTTAAAAAAAAAGAAAGACACCCTGGCAAGAATAAAAGGCCAAACAAAAAAGGAAAGGAATGCTCGGGAGGGCTTTTAAAAAAGAGCCCGGAATGAAAATTTTTTAGAAGCAATTGACCCCAAAAAAACGACAGGCAAGTGTTTTAAAACCCTTTTTCCCATTTCCCCAGGCAAACCCCCCCCAAACCAAAAACCCCCCCTTTAAAAATAAATTTTAAAGCGTTTTAAATGGGACAAATGAAAACCCAAAAAAGAAGAAAATCTAAAAAGTTCGGGTCTAAACAAAACACCCGACTTTTCCCTTTCTCTTTAACGACTTAACACCCTTTTTGGCGGGAACGAACTGCTTGCCCCTTTTTGACGCTGCCGTTTGAAGAACCCAAATGAAGGCCCCGGGTTGGTCAGGGGGGCGAAAGCCTTGAGATAAGTTTTAAAAACCCAGGTAAGTTATGCCCCGATTGTAGGCAAGGCTTACTTTCCCCTACCCCAGAGTTTTTTTAATAAAAGGGGGCATTTTTAAAAAAACAAAAAAAATTTCAGACAAAAAATGTTTCATGGGTCGTTTTTGAAAAGGCGCATCATGTCCGCGAAACGCAGAGAGGGGGACAAACTATCGCAATAAAACCAAAAAACAAACTTCAATGGAAAACCTTTCCAGTTAGTTTTAGAAAAAATTAAACAGTTTGAAGAAAAACAAACCAATCCCTGTTAAAGTATCCAAAAGGGTGGATAAAAAACCAAATTTGGCGCCAATTAAAAAATTCCAAAACATCCCAATGGGCAACCCCACCCAAAAAAGCATGGGGATTTCCTCCAAAATTTTTTCGCCACAGGGCTCCCCCAAATTCCACAAAGATACGCAAAAATGGGGAAGTTTTAAAATGGCGCAAATTTTAAAAAAAACACTAAAAACCCAAAAATTCCCAAAAAAAAAAAAGGGTTTTAAAAAGAATTCCATTTTGGCAAGCCGCAGGAACATAAAAAACATTGAAAAAAGTTCTGTAACTGTAAGCCCAAAAAAAAACCAAGGGCCCCCCCCAAAAAAAAAAAGTTAGTTTTAAAAAAGAACTAAAAAGGGCTGCAAAAAAGGCCCATACTTATTTTTTTACCCCGACTTCGGTCGCAAAATTTGTTTCCTTATGAGGGCCACACCCAAAAATTTCGAAAAACAGTTTTAAAAAGGATAATCCCCCTTTTGTTCTTTGCCTTCTTTAAATAGTTAGGAGGGAGGGCGTTTTATTCAAAAAAGAATTATATAGAGGCCGGATGCTGGGGGAAAATCTTAAAACCCCTAAAGCAAGTGCGTAACGCCTGTTCTAAAAAACTAAACTTATTTTAAATTTCATAATGGCGCCTAAAAAAAACCAACAACAGAAATGCCCACCCACGAAATTGTGTTGGGGTTTTAAAAAGCTAACGCCCAAGGGGTTTTAAAACCCCCCCCAATTTAAGAGGGCCCCCTGACACATTAGGGGGAAAGTTTGAGGGCACCCCTAACAAAAAAAAACTTCAACTAAAGTTAAACCCAAAAAGACTTTGGAAAGCTGCCTGTTTTCATTACACAACTTGCGGGGTTTTAAGACTCCCCCCTTTAAAAAACCCAAGCAGAAACCCAAGCGCCTTCGGGGTAGCATGCATTGCACGGGCATCAAAAAAACCCAATGTTTTCACTTTAAAAAACATTTTTTCACGACTCTAACCCAGCAAAATTGAGGGGATAAATTAGAGTCCTAGCAAATGTCCTTAAATTCCGGGCCCAAAAAAACGGAAGAATATTTTGACCCCAACTTTTTGAAAGAAAGGGCGTTTACCCTTATGAGTAAACAGAACAGGGGGGAAAAAGGTTTTTAAAGAAAAACACCCATCCCCTAAAGGCCGGGGTTCTTTTAAAAAGTCTTAGAGGAAAGGACATCAGGGGACTCCATTACCACCCTTGCTCAAGAAAAGGGCCCGAAGTTAAAAGGGGAAAACATGGGGACAATCATGACTCCCTTGATGGCTAAAGTATGTTTGTTGGGGGACGCTTTGAAAATTTAAAAAGCCCTTTGCATGAAAAAATTAAACCCTGGATCCCGCGTTTTTTACTTTTTCCCCCCACCCGGGGAGGGTTTTGGGAACTTTCAAAAAAGTTTAACTGGAGTACAGATTGATTTTTTGTCTGACCAACCAATGATTCAATAAATTGAAAAGGGAAATTGCTGGGGGGAATTAGAATGGCGTCCCCTTTTTTACGTAAAGCAAACAACAAAAAATTTTTGGACCCCTATATCCGAGTAAAAGGTCTAACAAACTAAAGTTTTTAGTGAAAAACAATCTGAAAGGGGGGGAAATGGCGCAACACTTCCATTACGAACCAAAAATGAACACAGGTAAAAAAAAAATTTTCCCAAAAACTTTAAAAGGGGTTTGGGGCATTTTAAAAACGCCGATCAACAGCGTGGTTTCATTCAAATTTTTGGGACTTAGAATATCCCCCAAGAACCCAGCCTACAAAGACTATCCTTTAAGCAGCAGAAAGTCTAAAAAAGAATCCAAGAGAGCCCCCAAAAACCCTTGTCCCCTAATCTTCGAGGCAAAAAAAATTTATTCTCCATTACAGACTTCAAAAATTTTTTATTTAAGCCCGGTTTGAATTTAAAACAGTGTTTCTTTCCGCAAAAATTCCCTTTTGATCAAAACAGTTCATGAAACCATACTCATGAAAACACTGATCTTAGAAAAAATCCACAGATGCTTCAAAAAAAGGGACTTTTTCAAGCTGATAAACAACACTTTTTTGGAAAAACAAAGGAAAAACCGAAACAAGCGAAAAAGAGTCAGATTGGTCACCAAAGAGAACAAAAGGCAATTAAGCTAATTTAAAAACCCAAATTTAACAGGCCCCTTCAGAAGTTTTTCAAGATCATTTTTTTGGGCATAATAAAAGGAAAAAAAAAAAAAGTAAAATTTAAGACAAACCGTATATTTTTGGGGTTTAATTTAATTTTTTAAGAATTATCAAAGCTTTTGATGTTAGAGTTTTTTTTAAATGCCCAACTTTAAGCCCTCTTTATCCCCCGAGTCCAAAAGTGCTTTAAAACAATACAGATAGTTTTGTTATAGATTTTTTCCAAATGAAGACATCTATAAAGACCCGGAAATGGGAAATAGCTAAAGGACATGCGGGTGGTATGATAAAATCTGATTACCCAAAAAATTCGCCTTTGCAAACATCCCCTTAACAGAAGGTTTTTGGAAAGGGGAAGGGTGAATTATCTGGAAAAGGGGATTAAGGAGTATGTTTTGGGTTTTAAAGGCGAAAATGTACAGTAATTTTGAGCCAGGAGAAAACATTAAAAAAGCAAAGGGAAAAACTCGCAATGTTTTTCATCAAACAACACAAGACAACTACAAAAACCCTTTTTTGGCAATAAGACTTTTATCATGACAACGTAAAACTTTCGATCTAATCCCATGAGATCAACACAACGGTTTTTAAAAAAGAAAATCCCTTTGATAGAACAAACACAAAACGGGTGTTTGTTAAACCAGAGTTTTCATATTCAAATTTGGGCACTGGAGAAAACCCAAAAATTTAAATTTAAACGGGAAAAGTGCCCGGGGGAAAATTTTCTCCAGTTCTTTTTTCACAAAAGACCCTTTTTAGGGGCAGGTTTTTTTGTTGTGTCCCTTTTTTCGTAAATAATAAAGGGCGGATTCCCTTTTTACAATTCTTTAAAAATTTTATATGGATCAAACCCCTCCCAAACTGGAAACGGTTGCCCTGATGCGAGTGTCCCCTTTTTGCTTCCCCGGGAAATAAAGGGACCTTACTTTCAATCCAAATGGTAATAGTTTTCCCGGAAAAAGACTCCCTTTAGCAAAAATTTTATTGGGTTTTTTTTTTTGGGTTTTCTTTTACTGGTTTTTTAAAAGGGCCTTTTAAAAACTTCATTATTCTTGCGCCCCAAAAATTAGGGCATCTTCTAAAACCCCTTCCGTGTGGCCCAAAATTGTCAAACAACTCTCTGGGATACAAGGGGGGGGGGGGGAAAATCCTTTTGGGTAACCCGTTTGTTAAAGTTTTCCCAAATAAAGGCCCGGAACTGGACTTCCCGAATGCCTCTTCTAAAAGTAACTCTTTTGGGTTTTTAAAAAATAAATTTATTTAATTGGCCTTTAAAAATTTTTTTTTCCAACATCGGGGGGGGCTTTAATCATGCGAGGATAAATTTTGTGGCCCTCGTTGGTAAAATCAGTTTTATGCAAAAGCAACACAGAAACACTCTTTTTTTGTTAAAAAGGCCCGGGATCTTTGGGGATCTTGGGGAAACCAAGTCCAATGACTTGGGCGTTCTTAAATCTTTTTTCGTCTAATCCTACAGAGGGAAATAAAAGATTTCCCTTTGATGGTGTCGTTTTGGGAAATTTTATTCACAAAAGGGGGGTCTCTGTATTCGTTTTGGGGCAGGTAAATAAATTTGCCAAAATTTCTTGTTTAGATACCAATTTTTTTGCGTTTGTTCACGACCTCCATGCGTTTTGGGTTTGCTTTTGGGATTGCTGTAAAGCCCTTCCAATATCCTTTTTGGGGAAAAATAAATTTTTTTTCATTTTTTTTTTCAGCCAATATTAAAAGTGCAACAAAAAACCAACGTTCAACCCAAAGAACAAAAAACGCGATTTCTTGCATCTTTTGTTTTTTTGAAGGTTGATAAAAGTCCCCCTGAATTTTGGGGGGGGGGAAATTCGGACCGGTTTGGCCTGTTACTAGATAATATTCATTTATTTTCTTGGGCAACATTTTTTAAAATTTAAAGCCCGCATGCCCCTTTTTCTTTCAGGGTGTCCCTTAAAAAAAAAACCAAAATGCCAAGTCCTGCTTTTTTTAGGCGTCTTGGTCCGCCTAGTTTCCCCCATAGCTTTGTTAAGTCTTTTTTTCCCCGCTGTCCTCCCGCAGTTTTTCTAAAAGCAAATTAAATTCCGCTAAAACAAGCGCATTCACCACAAAACGCCGCCTAACATTATTGCGAGTGGAAAAACCATTTATTTATAAAAATTTAAATTTTTTTCTTAAAAATTTAAAAATTTTTTTGGGGAAAAATTTCCTTTCTTTACTAGAAAATCTTTTGTGGGAACCGAAAACCCGCAATGATAGCAATCAGCTTTGCTGAATCCCAAAGTCTAGTTTTCCCAAAATCTGCTGGTTTTATTTTTTAACAAGCTTTTCCCAAACATTTTTAGTATCCAAAACTTTGGCCCCAATAAAAGCAGAATGGGATAAAAAGGTTAGCAACAGTTTTTTCGGGGGCTCCTTTTTTTAAAAAAAAATTTAAATTTTAAATTTTAAAAAAAAACATTTAACAGAAGATCTCCTACAGCTACAAGGCAGCCTAAACCCTTTCCCGAACTTATGAAAAAACCAAGTTGGGTTAACCCAAGGGTATTATGCCCAAAAAGGGAAATGCGTATTCTTTGGCAGCAAAGTGGAAAAACAAACCCGTTCCCCGGACTGAAATTTAGCAATTTAAAAAGATTTAACAATTCCCCCGGGAAACATTTTAAAGTAACATAACAGGTTTTGAAACGCAGTGGGGTCCAGAAAGTTTAAAAGTGGGGGCAAAAAAGGTTTTTTTGTTTGTACACTAAACAAAACAGTAGAAATTTTTTTCCCCTTGATTCTGAACCCAAAAACCCTTTCAATGATTTAACGCAAGAAACCCCGGTTTTTAAAAAAAGTCATAAGAGTCCAGGGTTTGAACCCTATAAAATACAATTTTGGGAACATTGTTTTTCGCCATTAATCATGGGATTAATAACTTTTAATCATAAAAAAATTTTTTTCCCTTTAAAATGAACGATCTGGGAAAAACATCAGAACCAAAAAAACTGAATCAGGTGGGAAAGTAAACCCAACCAGAAAAAACAGCAGAAAACGCGAAACAGGTGGAAGGGCCCAAAAAAAAAAAGGGGGGTGTTGAAGCAGGAAAAAAATTTGCAAGTTTGGGAAAAACAAAAAAAAATTTAAGTTCCGAAAAAAACTCAACATGAAAACATAACCCCGCCAGCCCCCAGCCAAGTTGAATTCCCAAACCCGCTTTTAAAAAATCCCTGTGATACAAGGGCAAACCCAAATTTTTCATTGGGAAAAATTTAACTTAAAAAAAGTTTCCAATTTTGGCGGCCCTTTTTTCTGTTTGGGGGGAGTTTTTTTACGGTTTAAAAAAAAAAATATACAATGGGGAGCAGAAACAAAAACAACCAAAAAAAAACGAACCGTTAAAAACAGAGAAAGACCCAAAAGCCCCGCCAAAACCCCCAATAAAAAAAACATCTTTTTACCCATTTCAAAAGGGAATAAAATTTAAAGAAATTAATTTTTAAAATTTTTTTATTTAAAAAAGATCATTTTGGGGTTTTTTAAAAAATGAAAAAAACAATAAATAAAGGGCCTGGATCTATAAAAGACATTTTTCCATAAACCAGAATTGGAATCAAAAAGGGTTTCTTCGGGTGTAAGACCTTCCTTAAGATCTATGCAGAGAAAAGCTGACAAACAACCTCAAAAGAAGGGCGGGGTTTTTTTGAGGCGTGGGGTGTACTATATTAGACATCTAAATATTTTAAAAAAAAAAAACATAAAATTGTAAATTTTTAAAAATAAATAAAGAACTTGAAATAAAAAAACTAAAGGTTTAAAATTAAAAAGGATGACTTAATTTAAAACTTAAATTTAAAAACTTGAAACCCCGAAATTAAATTAAAAACTTTAAACAAGAACTTATTAAGAACTTTAAAAAATTAAATTAAAAAAAATTAATTTAAAAAATTAATTAAAAAAACTTTGGGGGGACTTTAAAGGGCTTGAGGGAACTTAATTTTTAACTTAAAAGGGACTTTAAATGTGTGCAAAGCGTTGGGGGGGGGGGGGGGAGGGGAAGCGGGTGGGGGGGGGGTGGGGGGGGAGGTGGGCATGCGTGGGGGGGGGGGGGGGGGGGAAAGGGGCCCCCTGCGTGGGGGGGGGGTGGGCCCCATCTGCCCCAGTTAAAGAGCACCACTACAACCTGTTTGACCATGCCGCAAAAACCCCTTTAAATATAAAAAGGTTTTTTAAAAGCAAGGCGGAATTTCCCCCCAGTCCACTTGCGGGAAAAAATAGCCGTTCATGTATAAAAGGCTATTTTTAAAAGCAAGGGGGGGATTTCCCCCCAGCCCTTTTTTTCTAAAAATAGCCGTTCCCGTAAAAACCCCTATTTAATAGCAAGGCGGGTTTTCCCCCCCCAGGTTTCCCCTTCCCGGGACTTCACAATAACAAAATGTTAAACAAACTTCCCCAAAGGCACACCCCCCCCACCCCCCCAACCCCCCACCCGGCGTTTGGGGCGAGCAAAAATCACAGGGGGGAGGTTTTGAAATCAGCAGAGGCGCTGGGCCCGGCCCGAGCTTGGGTTTGGGGAGGAAGTGAAACGGTGGTGGCGGACAGAAAGAAAGGAAAAAAAAGAAAAACAAGGGGGGGATCCCCGTTAAAGGGGACTTGGAAAAGACTGGGGCTGCTGTTTTGGGGGGACAGAGTGAAACCCCCACCACCACGCCTCCACCCTCACCAAACCCCCCCGCACACACACACACACACACACACACACCCGCGCGGAGCAGAGGAAAACCCCCCTCAAAACTAAAAAAACCTTTTGTATAAAAAGGCCCATTTATAGCAAGGCTGACTTCCGCACAGGGGGGCCGCCACCCCACCCCCCCGCACTACTCCTCCCCCATACTGGTAGAAGTAAAAAAAGGTTTTGCCTGCCCTATCTATTTGGTTTTGCCCGAACATACGAAAAAAAAACGCCATTCTTTTTACAAAGGGCACACTTTGAAGGGAGATGAAAATGGGTTTGAAAAATTAAAAAAAAAAGTTAAAAGTATACCCCATCTTAATACCCAGATCAGCTTTCCAAAAAAACACTGAAACCGTATTAAAAAATCAATCAAGGCGATAAAAAACCGGGAACAATTTTTTCCCTTGGGGGGGGGAAAAGCAAAAATTTCAAAAAAAAAGGGTTTTTTTGCATACGAACCATCTTTTTTACCTCCCCCCTTTAAAAAATGAACGCCATGTTTTTTAAAAATGGATTAAGCGTCCAAGCCCCGCTCCCAAAATCAACGCGGATGGTTTTTTTTTGCTTTTGGGCCAATTTTTAACAATGCAGGGGGCCATTTATTAGATAAGGAACCATCTCATCAAAAGTCAAAACACGTAATTAAAAAAAAGCTACATCTTTTTCATTTCCTTGAAAAAACAAAACCCTTTTAAATAGCCGTTCATTTCCAAAGCAATTTTTGTTCACTTTTTTTTGTTTTCTAAAAAAAATCTCTCCCGGGTTTTACAAAAATGCAGTTAAAGTAAAAAATTATGGCCTCGAATAACAAACCTTTTTTCAGAAAAGTTTAGGGCCCTTTTTAAAAAAAACACAATTAAAAAAACATGGTCAAAACAGAGCGCAAACAAAAAAACAGGCCTTCTTGTTCAATAGCCAAAACAAAAAAGGCGACCCCCTCTGTCACGCGACAAACCCCGATTCGGTGTGGGCACGTGGCAATCATTTTTTGAGCAAAAGGGGGGCAAACCCGGCCGATGTGCTTCTTTTTCCACAGCGCCAAAGGGTAGGGGGAAACTGCCCCCGGGGGCCGTAAATTAAGTGATAGGGTTTAGCCCCCTGTACAAAGGGGGGTTTTTTATGGGAAAAATTTTTCAGAAGAAGTGTTCGGATTTTAAAGTCAAAATTTTAAATTTAGAAGGAAAGAGATGTTTTGTGTGGTTTTTGTGTGTGTGGTGGTCCCCCCCCCCCCCCCCCGGCTGCCCCCGCCTCTCGTCAGTCTGTCTGTCTCCCCTCCCCCGTCCCCTTCTTTCCCCCTGTCCCGCTGTCTGTCTGCCCCGGGATTCTTTTTCTTCCGCCCACAGGAAAAAGGGGGCTTTTTTTGGCCACTTTTTGCCCAAAAACTCGGGGGTTTAAGCAAATGGGGTTGGGAAAAGGGCCTTTTTTCTGTTCTCCCCTTTTGGAAATTAAGCAAGTTACACTCACCAAAACAAAAACAAAAGCATGAAACACGCCCAAAAAAAAATCTGTTCATTTTTTATTTTGGGAAATTTAAGCATGTTAAAACTCACACAAAAAAAAAATGCATGGAAAAAACGCAAACCAAAAACTTTTATGTTTTAAAGTGGAAAATTTTGCAAGTTACAAACCAAAAGCAAAAACAAATGCATGAAACACGCAAACCAAAATCTGTTCATGTTTATGTGGAAATTAAGCATGTTACAATCACAGCAAAAACAAATGCATGAAACACGCAAACCAAAATCTGTTCATGTTTATGTGGAAATTAAGCATGTTACACTCACAGCAAAAACAAATGCATGAAACACGCAAACCAAAATCTGTTCATGTTTATGTGGAAATTAAGCATGTTACACTCACAGCAAAAAAAAACAAACAAAAAAAAAAGCATGAAAACAGGCAAAACAAATTGTGTTGGCTAGTAATGTGTGTTTACGTCTGCGTCTGGTGACTGGGCTTGACAACGTTTTGAGGACAGCAAACAGTGAGCGTAAGTATTACCGTAAGTATTAAATCTCTCTCTCTCTCTCTCCTCTCTCTCTCTCTCTCTCTCTCTCTCTCTCTGTGTGTGTGTGTGGTGTGTGTGTGTGTGTGTGTATGTAACGTAATGTAATGTAATGTAAAATGATAAACATGATAAAATTATAATTCCTATTCAAAACACACAACACACACACACACACACACACACACACACACACACACACACACACACACACACACACACACACACGCACACACACACACACACACACACACACACATACACACACACACACACACACACACACACACACACACACACACACACACACACACACACACACACACACACACACACACACACACAACACCGCCAGAAAACTCACACACGCAAACAGACACCACGAGCGCGTTCAACACTAGAAAACATGCGCACCGTTGTAAGTGAATATCGTTAATCAGTCCGAGGGAAAAGATGTGTCTTTAAAAAGGGTTTGTGTGTTGTTGTTGTTGTTGTCTTCAATTTAACGTCTTTCCACATAAAATGATATTAGACCAAGGTTGTGTGTGTGCGTGTGTTTCTTTTGCCCTCTATCTGTCTCTTCCTTTGTCTGTCTGTCTGTCTGTCTGTCTGTCTGTCTGTCTGTCTGTCTGTCTGTCTGTCTGTCTCTTTCTCTCTCTCTCTCTCTCTCTCTCTCTCTCACTCTCTCTCTCTCTCTCTCTCTCTCTCTTCATGTGCGTGCGTTTTGCTCTCTCTCCTCTCTCTCTCTCATCACTCTCCTCTCTCTCATCTCTCTCTCCTCTCTCTCTCTCTCTCTCTCTCTCTCTCTCGCTCTCTCTTCTCTCTCCTCTCTCTCTCTCGCCTTGTCGGTCCAGCAGTACAGTAATTGTAATGTTGTTTATAGCAAAGCCGACCACAAAGGGCGATACCAGGGCTGACACAGCAGTACAAGTGGTCAGTAGTTCCTGCAAAGCCACTTTCTTGGCTCTGGGGAGAAAAGCATTACACATTCCGATCGGCACAGCGTGTACCTCGCCACAGTGATGTTGCCGTTCCACGCTGCGTGTACCTTGCCACAGAGAAGCTGGGATGGAATGCGGCGATGGAGAGGATGGGATGGGGGTGGGGAGAGGTGGGAGTGCCACTGTGGGGAAGGGAGGTTGGGCGCTCGTTAAAAATAGGGGGGCCTTCCTCGCCGGCCAAGATGTTGTAATTGCGTGCGCCGTGACACACACACACACACACACACACACACACACACACACACACACACACACACACACACACACACACACACACACACACACACACACACACACACACACCACACACACACACACACACACACACACACACACTCGATGAAAACATACATTTCGTGTATTGAGGTTAGAGAATATAAATATCTTCGTTCACGACCACCCATCTCATTTTGCACGAAAACCCCCTTTTTCACATACAAATCACGTCCATCACATGTTGATTTTTGCCAAAATTAACACCCGTTTTACAAAAAAATTAACGCCTCAAAACTGCCAAATATTGACGAAAATCAGCACATTAAAACGGGTGTTTCCGTGCAGAATAATATGGGTGATCGTGAACAAACATATTCACATTCTCTACGGGAGCAATAAAAAAATTAAGGGTTTACAGTGCATTCTTCTACTTCCAGCACTATTAATAAATTAGAACAAACAACTGGCTTTCCATCTTGATTAGTTATTTTTAACGTCTAATGAATTTATAGTATCCCAAATCAATTCTTTAAAATTGGCCGTTTCCATCAAACGTATATAGCTGATAATCGCAAAACCCCGCCTTAACTGGATGCAGTACTCTTAGAACTGTAGACGGATAACCATTAAGCAAATTAGGACATGTTTTTAACTGCTGTAAATGGACATACAAAATTTGGTTTACGAGAAAATCAGACGGTCTACTACCTACATACTCATAAAGTCCACTTTCTAAGTACATATGTGTTTTAATATGATACGTTTCACCACTATCATAAAAGCCTAAAATTCGAGCAAGGCTTCTAGGAAAAACGTACTCCCTTTCTTAAGTTTTGGAAAATTTATAGTAATTATAAGATTTGCTTCATTAATTTTTAACTCAATGTTAAAATTGCTAAATACTTCTCTTAAAGTACAAAAGTTGTAGTAGCCATCGGGTATTTTTAAATGTTTTAATAGATTGCCTTGCCCATCCTTAATATCCACCCAGTTATTCTTAGCTCTTTCAGATATGTTAATCCATTTTACTTTAAACCCAATTTCTCTAAGGGCAACCCTACAATTGCCGCGTCTATTTTCAATTGGGTACGTTAAGAACACACGCTCGTTTTGCTTGGTTATATAGATGTGCATCTTTTTATAACTATTTAAAAAACTAATTTAAAAATGGAACCTTTTAAATAAAATGAAAGTGTGGCTTACAATGTAGGAGCGTTTTATATCCCAAATCTTTAGACTTCAGCAATTTAACCATTGCAGTAGATGAATATAATGGCTTCCAAGTTAGGCTTGTAAACCCGCTAACTAGATATTTAAATCCGCCAATAAAGAATGATAGAGTGCCATCAGCATGGTCATCCCGTCCTATGGCGTTTTACCAGAATCAGTTAAATTTTGCCATTCACTGCGCAACTACTGGCTGTGGTGTTTCATAGCAAACCATTTAAACCATCCTAATCTTTAGTAAGGTCAGTATATAACTTTCATGTTTATTACCAGTACAGACGAATACTAACTGAACTACAAGTGGTCCTTCCAAGCGACAACGCGTTTAATCCATTCAACAGCCCAATGGACAATAATGCATATGAAAGAATCTGCAACGAATTTAACATTAATCCTTCAACTGACTTTAGACAAAAGTTAGACCGCAATCATGGGATGGGCACATTGTATTTGTGGGGCGCAAAAAGAGAATATACTTATGACTACTGGCCTGGCCACACCTCCTTTTCAACCAGACAAACAAGTTCGATTTGGATCCATAGAACAAAAACATCCTAATGCTTGGGCAACATTTATCTTAGATGAAAGTGAAGGCCTAACAATGCCAGGAGTGCAAAGACTTAATGACACCATACGAACATACGTTTGGTGTCTATTAGGAGCACAAGCACAGACTAAGTCTAGCATACTAGATCAGTCTACAGGCTTTGATGCCAGAAAACAATTTCTAGCTAAGATGCTATTAACTCTGCTGTTGATTTGCCTGCCAGCATACAAAGGTATCAAGATGTTCTTGCACATGCTAGGTCAAAAGTTGACTTTGTTGTAGGCCATGGATTATACATGCTACCCTCTGACCTTAGACTGCAGATTGGCATGATACAGAATTATAACAATGAAATCCTTATAGCTGGAGACGACCAAAACTTAGGGCACAATCAAGGCTTAAACACAAGGCCTGCACCATCCATTTAAAGAAAGTGCCTAGCCCTGAAGAAAGCGATATTGTTATAAGCACCCCACAGCCAGAAAGCAGCCCAGAAAGCACTCCACCTGTTGATTCTCACACTGACAGTCACACTACGAAAAGAAGCCTCGTTGTTTTTTTATTGTCACACTAGCGAATTAAGAGCCAGCACTCCTTATTTCCTATAACCATTACC
>CM031618.1:15659032-15661532 GCA_018398815.1 Conus ventricosus
GAAAGGTGATGTGAATAATCCCAACAATTTAGAGGTATATCCCTTAGTGATATTAGTAGTAAATTATATAGTACAAATTATTAATGTTAGATAGCAGGAATGGGTAAAATGACATAATATCACAGGTGAGCATCAAGCTGGTTTTAAAAGGGATATTCAACTATAGATCACATGTTTACTTTGTTAGCCTTGATACAAAAACATTTTCATTTAATCGTAAACTGTATGTAGCATTTATAGATTTGAGAAGGCATTTGATTCTATAAATAGAAATTTGCTTTGGCCAATCTTGATAAAAAATGGTGTAAGAGGTAAATTGTACAAGTGTATTAGGAGCATGTATGATAACGTTAAATGTAGGGTTAGGTGTGGCTCTCAACTGACTGAATATATTAACTGTATGCTGGTTGTGAAGCAGGGTGATGTGTGCAGCCCATATTATTCTCATTATTTATAAATGAACTGGCCCTAGAAGTATTGAATAATGGTAGGCATGGTGCCATGTTTTCCTATGATGCATTTGAGTTGTTTATTCTTTTACTGGCAGATGATATTGTTCTATTGTCTGAAACCATCATTGGCCTTCAGACCCAGCTTAATAACTTAAGAAATTCAGCACTGGCACTTCAGTTGAACGTTAATATGGAAAAAAGTAACATCATAGTGTTTCGGAAAGGTGGTTTTTTGGGTGCGAGAGAAAGATGGACTTATAATGGTGTTTTAATGCCGGTAGTAAACGTGTATAAATATTTAGGGATTTTGTTTTCCACTCGTTTAAGCTTTACTGCTGCTTGCAAGGATCTTGCTAGTAGAGCAAAGAAGGGGTCTGCTTGGCATCATGAAAAATTATCTTCAATCAATAACAATTCGTTTGACGTTATTTGTTAAAATATTTGATTGTCATGTGCAACCTGCTGTACAGTATGGCTCGGAACTGTGGGGACTCAACAGAGCTGCTTTATTTTCTGAATCTGTGCACTTATTTGCTTTAAAGAAATTTTTGGGTGTAAGCATGTGTACACCCAATGATTTAGTTTATGGTGAAACCAATAGATATCCCTTATATTTAAATTCTGCTGTTCAGTGTATTCGTTATTGGTTTAATTTGCTCCAGATGGATGAGTGTCGCTTACCTCGTAAAGCATATAATATGTTGTTTGAATTAGATAAGAAAGGAAAGCAAAATTGGGTATCGGATGTACGCACATGTTTTTATACGAATATGTTTTGGAGAAGTGTGGATGAATCAGGGCGTTGGCAATGTTAAGGGATTTATATGTGTTTTTCGTCAACGTCTAATTGATTGCAGATGGCAAAAATGGCATGATCATGTTCAAAACAGTGAAAGATTTAATATGTTTAGGATGTTTGTAATACACATGAAATAAAAACCCCTTTTGTTGAATATGGATAGTCCATTTGAAATATATAACAACGAGATTTAGGCTGGGGATTTCAGAGATAGCGGTGCATCATTATAGATACAGAGAACACAATGAAGCAAATCTGATATGTTGTTTATGCAAAAATTCTAAGGAAGATGAAGTTCATTTTGTTTTATGCTGCCCAGCTCTTAGTAAAATTAGAGAAAAAATTTATTCCCAGCAAATATTATCAATGCCCTTGTGTCTTTAAAACTCTGCTTGTTGATGGCATCCTCTAAACACAGTGATGTTAGGAATTTATCGCTTTTCTTGTATAAAGCTTTTAAGTTCAGAGAAATTATGACCTCGTAATCGTGTATTTCAAATCGTCTATTTTATGAACAAGTTCATTGTGATGTCTTGTGTTTACTCACCCCCTTCATAGGGGGCTATGGCCTAATGAATAAACCATTCGCATTCGCATTCGCATTCTCTCTCTCTCTCTCTCTCTCTCTCTCTCTCTCCTCTCCTCTCTCTTCCCTCTCTCTCTCCTCTCTTCTCTCTCTCTCTCTCTCTCTCTCCTCTCTCCCCCACCACACTCTCTCTCTCTCTCTCACTCACCCACTCACAATACACACTCACACACACACACACACACACATACTCACACACACACACACACACCCAACACACACACACCCCACACACACACACACACACAAAAACCCAACACACACATACAACACACACACACACACACACACCCCACACACACACACCGCACACACCCCACCCCCACCCCCACCCCACACAGAGGCAATTTATACCCTCAATAAAATTTGCATGTTCCCTCTGCCAATTGTTGGCACCTTCGCATCAAAATCAGAATAAGCAGCTGAACTTACACAGAAAGGAATCCTATCTATTGGTCACACATCTAAGATATGAAACATGAATAATGAATAAAAAGGAAAAGCATACTCCCATCCCAATCTGATACATTTAAAAAAAAAAAAAAAACCCACTAAAGATCACGAAAGATATGCTTACAAAACCTGTTGTGCCTTAATACACCTTTTCTTCATGCAGAAAAGACTAAGCCCAGTAACATATCCCCCATACCCCCTGACCCTCAC
>CM031618.1:15666532-15704032 GCA_018398815.1 Conus ventricosus
GAACACAGGATAGCTTGGTGAGTGCATTGGAGTTTTACATTATAATGCCGCTCCGTTGCAGGTAAAATCTGGTGATTTTGAGTCTCAGTGTGGGTGAAATTTTGGTGCTGTAATTTAGATTAGGAATGGATTATTGTTATGAGAAAAAGGAAGGATGGAAAGTGATTTGAAAAGGATTGGAGAGGAAATGGGTGTTGTGAGACAGTGTACGAGATGGAGAAATGGGAGTCAATGATTATGGAATATGGAATGTGATCAAGACAATGTGAGCTGGTAGCTGTGAGAAAAATTATGTTTGGTATGCAAAGGATGTGCAACCATGTGGGAGAGGAAGCATGCTCTTAGTATTTACAATAGCGTAATATCTGCAGACCTGCATCCGACCCCTGTAACCAACCCCTGCAACCAACGCCGCAATCAACACTGCAACCGCCTGCAACCAACACTGCATCCACCACTGCCCTGTTACTCGGCGTTCGGGGGATCTGACGTGGACTGGCAGCTGGTGGTCTGTCTACGTGTGTGCCGAAAGATCTGGACTTTGTCGAATAGAGGGGAAATTTCCATGGTGGGTACTACGCTCACATATTTTTGGGGGGGCTACGTGGTGTCTACTAAAGAACCAACTAGCCCAACAGAAAGCCGAGTGCTTTTATACCTTTTTAGTTACTCACTCTTGTTTTTCGGACAAGGAAATAGTGGAACAACGGAACTTGAGTTGTGCCGGTATACTGAACTGGAAGTTCGACAAGTCCAAAGCTCTCTTGGTGAAACACTGTTCGTCTAGAGGAGGATAACATACGGACGTCACATAAAGATAAAATGGGAATCTCTTGAGAGAAAAAGAGGAGAGATGTGGGTTGTAACGGACCTTATTTTGTGAAATGCGATATTTTAAAATAGAAATTGATGGTTGAGACCTAAATAGCACTGCATTGTCCTGAAGATGTTAAGAAATATATTTGTTAGTTAATAAATGGTTGCAATCTTTTACCTTTGTGTTGCGCGCCTACTATGTTGCGGGAGGTGGGACGTTTGGTGCGTGGTAAGAAGTACATGAAAGTAAGAAGGTGCATGGTTTGTAAACTCTAGTTGGAAGTCTCAACATGAACATGTAGAGCAGTGATTGTGAAGCAAAAGTTCCTGCCGTCTGTGCTCGTCAGGAGGCACCTCACAGCAAATTGCGCTTATTAGTCCACTATGTTAGTCTACCCTAGACCAGCACAACCTAATTTGCGGTGACAGTCATGCACTACATACTACTCAGACGGTCAAACTTAAGCAGCCAAGTATTTTAATTGCACAGGTCATTTTCAGTGAAAATATTACTGCTTATCGACAAGAAAGCGAACGCTATCGCATTTATCAGAATTGGGGTGGCTGTACTATAATATCATGGAGTTCAAAAAGACAGCAATGAGTTTACCCTACGTCTTCCAGTTTATTATGGTGTTTGTTTAATTATTTGTCGATGAAGGTCTTTTTTCTATGTTATACGGGGGGGGGGGGGGGGGGGGGGGGGGGGGGGTGGGGGGGGGGGCCCCTTGAATTTTGTTTTTGTTTGATTTTATGTATGCCCTCACAAATGGGGCCCTTGGCATTACATCTGAATAAACTTTCGCAATTCCCGCATTCCCCCATATCACTTTCGCCTTCTCCTCTCTCTCTCGTCTCAACTCCGGTCGGCTCTCTCTCTCGTCTCTCTCATCCTCTCTCTCTCATCCCGTCTCGGGGTCTCCTCATTCTCGGACTCGTCACGTCGTGCTTCTCCTCGTCTCCATCTCAGGTTCCCACCCCCACGTCCTTACTTTCGCGTCTCTGGCTGCTCAATTCTGTTGTCAGCTGCGGTATGTCAGCTTTATTGCATCTAATACTATTTAAAGCACATAGTTTGGAAGTTCATACATGACGAATTTTCCAGGCCTTTTTCCATGAGTGAATCCGCCTTGACCAAACACGCCTAGAACCAATCATGACAGACATCTCAATATTTTTGGCGATGTGTTTACATTATGGTTAAAGGTAGTCCTAACATTGAAAGTCCTGAAACCACTCTTTTTAAGACCACTGCCTAGTAAGACTTGATTACCTGACCAACCACTTTATGTGCAAAATCCGGCATCATTACGAGCACTAACACAGAGGCGTCGCTCTCATATCCTGTTTGTATGAATGTGTCCAAATGGTTTGAACACCTCGATGACAAATACTCTGCGAGCTTCGCGATGGTCGATGGAAGCATAGATCAGAGTTCAGCTATAGTTAGCTGGTTGCAACAACGTTCTTAGAAAGACAGAGCTAATCTTTGAAAAAAACTTCCACAAAATCCGACAGAATGCTTTATTTTGTAAGTTCCTGTCTGATGATTTTCAATACTCTTCCGTGTGCTTTGTGGTAACGACCTCACATCGACGACTGCAATGCCGAAGGCATGGGCATTTCTGTGTCAAAACGAAACCCGCACACTGCAGCGCACACGTTCTCTTCGGTAAGGTATCCAGGGATAGTCTATATTTTGTTCACTGCATTGGTCGTCTGCAGCGAGCAGAAGCGTCCCTTAGCTGAAGAACACTGGGTATTTGGGTCATGAGTGGGACTTTGGTGGTTGGTGAAGTGTGTTGATGGAGTGGGTCTCTGCCGCTTCACGGAATGAATCCCCGATAAGGCGCCCTGCCTTGCAGCTGCCGAAAAGGTGAGTTAATATCTTATGCCCCTTTTGCATTCTTTTGAATTGCGCGGTATAATTGTTTAGAATTACTGTAGCGATATTTGAGCGACCCCATCTTCATAAGCTGGTGGTTGCACTACTTCGAACCTCTAACTGTTTTCATCGCATTCCGCTTAAGATCCAGTTCCACAAACAGCTTCATGGCGCTCAACGAAGGAAAACGTGACCAGTTAACCTTTTGCGCCTTTCCTAAACTCCCTTTTCAGTGTTCTGTGGCATATCCCCCCTTCCGGTTTCAACATTTGCTGTCGTCTGAGTCTGCGGGAGCACTTTTCATCTCTTTTCCATGTGTGAGTTTGAAACTGTTGCGGGCTACATTCTACATTATTGGTCACACACCACACACACACACACACACCCACACCCACACACACACACACAGTTCACACAGATCACACACAGCACACACACACACAAACACATACATACATACAGACATACTTACATACATATCCAGGCATGCACCAGACAGACATACCCCCATACATACATACATACATCCCAATACAGCATACAAACTTACGTGCGGAATTACTTCGGCCTAGCCTACTGCTACAAAACGAATCATACATACATACACACTTGCAGACCTACATGCATGCATATGAAAATACATACACACACACACAGCACAACACACACCACAACACCACAGCACACACACAACCACACACCCACACACACACACACTAATCTACGGCGCTCGCACACACACACCACAGAGACACGCACACAACACACCCACCACACGCACACACACACACATCACACACACACACACACACACACACAATCCATATCAACACACATACACACATCACACACACTCAGACACAACACACGCACAAACACAGCACAACACACACACACACACACACACACACACACACACACACACACACACACACAAACACACACTTCTCCATTCGGTCACCTCTAATACGCACCACGCACACCACCATATGTATTTCATTATTAAACAGTTGTAAATTATTTAGTTTATTATTCGAGTTAGTTTATTTCCTTAAATTGTTCATGGGTTATCTTGATTTATTATATATATATTTATATATATATATATATCTCATATACATCAGAATATACTATATATTATATATAATATATATATCTTAATTTTGTATTATTCCTATTGATTGATTGATTGATTTGTGGTTTGTTTGTTATATTGTTTTATCATTATGCAGAAATAAGTCCAGCGAGTACAATTTGAAAAGACTGTGGAAAAGTAGGTAATAGTACATGGCAATGGTGTGCGAGGGAAGTATCTGTTTATGTCCAAGTAGCTGAAGCAACTGGACGTAAGTGGAATGTATTTGGGCAGATGAGATTTGAGAAGGCGCCTGACCAGCACTTTTGGCCATATTGTAATATGTATCTAAGAACAATCTCCTCACAAACGCACACACCCATGACTCACAGCACATCAAGTACACAAACAGATGCGCTGCAGTGGCACACATGCAAAGTGCATCTTGTATTGGCAGCGAATCAGAGGATAAATGGTACATTTTCTTTTTATCTTTTGCTTATTTTTATTCCAGTGTTTGACCACTAGTTGACCGTCACGATTATGTAGCAATTTTCTTTTGGTCTTATTGTTATTATTCTTACTGAAGAGCATAGCTGGTGGATCAATTGGACGGAGAAAGAGATGTGCCATAGCCGCACGTGCAGAGATAACTATATATATATTAATATGTATAAATATCAATATATATCTAGGTATATAGAAATAAATATATAGAATATAATAGAAAAGTCAATACATTCTTTGTTTTTCATTCTACTTGCCGAATTATTATTTATTATTTTTATTGCCCAAATGTCGCTAACAAACGACTTTTTCAAGCAGGTCTGTCGGCTGGTTTGTACAGCTAAAAATGGACCGAATATTATATAAATCAAGTATATATATAATATAATAATCGTATAGTTAGTTAGGGGATTGTATAACTGAACTCAGTATCAACTATCTCATACGTATATATATATTATAAACAATATGTGTGTGTTGTGGTAGTGTGTGTGTGTGTTAGTATGTGTGTATAAGACGTGTGATACGGGCAGACCACGCGACGAAGTCCTAGTCGTCTGCGTACATGCGTGCGTAACGGTGCACTTGGGTACAATGCGCGTGTAGCGAGAGCTCTTGTGTGTGTGCTGTATGATGTCGTGGTGCGGTGATGTGTTGTCGTGAGTGTGTCATGTGCGGTGTTTGTTGTGCTGGTGTGGTCTCCTGTGCGGTGTGTATATATATTATAAATCTAGAATCTACTAATTAGTTTCGAGCTCGGTTGCGCGCAGCAGGATGGTTGTCTTTGATAGTATAGATATATATATATAATGATAGATATATATATATAACTATATAATATATATATATATATTAATATTTGCATTAAAAATATTATTAAAATGAAGTCAAAAATTGTCATGCTACAAGCTTGTTTGGCAGAGGATATGTCTCTCTCCTTCAGGTGAACTTTTTTTGTTTGGGGGGGCCAACGGCCAACGTCTATTAATGGCGTGCGGACCGGTGATCTTGTCTCCTGTGTGTGCGGGTTTCGTTTGGCAGCATCGTGGGGCCTTTTGTGTGTGTGTGGGTGTGTGTGTGTGCGTGTGGTGTGTGTGGGTGGTGTGTGTGGGTTGGTTTTTTATTTGTTTTTTTTTGTTAGGGCCTTTCAGGTTGGAATGTCTAGCAAAGATTCCACTTGTGCACTGCAATTATTCACTATTTCTACTTTGTGTGTTCAGAGTTGCCCTAAGTATGATATGCAAATTTTAACCATTTTTGCTGGGGTGGGAACAATAGGTTGCATGATTTTTGGAAATATTGTTGTATGGTGACTTGCCTCTTTTTATGAGTTTCCGAACGATATGCGTAGTCTAGATTTTTGTTTGGTTTTCTTGAGTTTCCAAAGTATTACTCAGTTCTGTTTGTTGTTTTGTATTTTTCATTTTTGAATGACTGTTATGGTTTGCGTATCTGTTTTGAAAGGTTTTCAGTATCCCTATGTATGTTTCTTTTTCATTTTCTGATGTTAACCTGTGGCTTGTATCCTATATGCTTGAAGACATGGTTCTTAGGGGCACTGTTCTGGTTTGGTGCAGTTGGCAAGAATGTCCTTGCAAGCACCCCTTCTCTTTTGCGTGTGCTTTCAGTTTGTTAGATATTCAATATATGTTTTTTGAGGTGGGCATGTACATTGAGTATGAAGAAGTTAATGTGTTTTTGTTGAATATTTGGACAGGTTTTGTGTTCTGTTGGGAAAATGATGTTGGCCAAGATTTAAAGATTCTTTTTCCTACAGTTTGTTTTTTTACCTTCTGCACCATCAGATGGTGGGTGTACCATACTGATCTTCCTTATTATCTGCTGTTTCTTTATTTCTGTATCGTGTTATTGTCCTGGGCTATAGTGGTAGTTTGTAATTGTAACCACTTTTTTGTAATGCTGCTTGATTATGTCTTTGTCCGAGCATTATATGAATGGTATTTCATTGCATGAATAGGTTGGAGTAGTCGGTCTTAGTTTATAACCGTTGGGGGTATTGTTTATAGTGATAGATGGTGAGGGTGGTTGCTTTTGCGTTTACATAGATAATGGTAAGTCTTTGTGGGTTTTTTGGTATGGTTTGTACACATGTCATTGAGGTCTAATGTTAATAGTCTAGGTAATTCACTAACGTTCTTTTATTTGCTTCTAATGTGATTTTAAATTGTGGTTTTGGAAGATTTGTACATAAGTCTTTTTTTTCTTGTTTTCCAGCAGATAGTTCTTGGATTATGTTTAATGCAGCAAGGGCCCGTCATCTCTGTACAAACCGACCTGTTTTTCCCAAGTCTGATTTTTGATGTTGGATAGCATGAAAGTCCGTCTAGTTCACATTTTTTAGCACGTCAATACATCCCATGTGTTACATCGCAAAGGTGGAGTTTGCTCGTTTTTTTTTTACTCCAAGGTTCCTTTCCAGCGTGTGGAGTAGGGTGGTTTATACCGGTTATGATATTTATAGATATATAAGATATATATATATATATATATACAGATATGTGTGTGGTGTGTGTGTGGGTGTGGGTGTGTGTGTGTGTGTGGTGTGAGAGAGAGATAGAGAGAGAGCGAGAGAAGCGAGTGAGAAGAGTAGAGGAGACAGAAAGAGAGAGGAGAGAGAGAAAGAGAGAGAGAGAAGAGAGAGAGAGAGAAAGACAGACAGACAGACAGACAGACCTGACAGATCAATCCAGATTAGACAGGCACACAGGCCATACCAGACAAGGACACAAAGCAAGAGAGAGAGAGAGAGAGAGAGAGAGAGAGAGAGAGAGAGAGACGAAGAGCCAGAGAAGAGAGAAGAGAGAGAGAGAGAGATAGAGGAGAGAGATATTGGGGGGGAGGGGTGGTGAGACAGAGCGGAATAAAGAAGCACAGTGAACTGTTTTAGTCGATATATTTAAAGGAAAAGACACAGGCTTTTGTTTGTTTGTGTTTGGTTGGCTTTATGTATTTTTTATTTTACTGAATGTAAGTTTTGTAAGAAAATACGCAAACAAAGACACACATAAATAAATAAACAACAATCAATACGATACACAAAGCCATATGTTAAATAAGGCCCCCCTCCATAGACACAGACCCTCCCTCACCGCAATAACACGACTTATTCACACACTCTTATGAAACATTCCGTCTCAGCAGTCTTGACTTAAACGGCACACACTGGATTAAACTTGGTCATTTGAATCTTGCTAAAGAAGAGAATGAATGAATGAATTCTGGCTATTCATGGGGTTTTCAATTGTCCATTTGGACTTCACATTTGTGTCGTCCTATGTTTACGCTGATTCTATGTGCGCCTTTCAAAGGCGGGAATCTTTGCTTGAGTACTTGTTTTGAGCACTGAAACTATTCGATGACAGTCATTTATTTTTCATCTATAACATGTAGTTCTGTTGGCTACTTAGATTATCAATCAAATACTTGCATCAAGGTTTTCACATACTCTTTAGGTTTCCTGTCTGGGGAGGCGTTGTAATCATACACTCGTCGCGCGTTATGCAGAGCTCTCCCTCTCTTTAGCTGTTCATTTAAAGCCTTGTAGCCGCTAACCACTAGATAGTCTTCAATGCTTCAACACACACACACACACACACACACACACACACCACACACGACACACAACGACACACACTACACACACACTCAGCACACACAACACACACACTTGAAAGCCTCTGGCTGCTCCAAAATCCATCTGTTCCTGGACTTTTCCCATTTTTCATGTTCATTAATGTAACCCTCAATGTTTACATTCTCCCTCTAAAGATTCACGTTCTTCCTGGTAACTTCGGAAATGCCGTTGAACGAAATGCATTTCTTTCGCATTTTCTAGACCTCTTTCGTATTTCTTTAAAAATAAATCTCATAAAAGTTTTGAACTTCCTTTTTAGTTAAAATCTCACCTCGTATCTTCTATGATCTGTTTTCACTGGTGTCTCACAAGTATTGGTTATTCTCTCGCTAATAAGGGTGCGTTTTCCGTAAGGCTACCAAAACATATAGTATTGTGTTTGTTTGTGATTCTTTGTTTTCTTTTGTTTTGTTGTGTTATTTTTCACCTCGATCAGCAACCCATCTTGCCTTGGATCTAACATTACCCCATCCATGGTCTTTTATCTCAGACTTGTAATTCTTGATTATGCTCTTCAAGTTCTTTCAAATCGTCTTCAGTCGCCTTTGTTTGCCTTTTCTTGCAATGTCCTTTATCTTTTGTATAATGTTTTTTTTTTTTTATTTTTTTTGGTTTTGTGTGGTTAGTTGGTGATTTTGTTTTTCATTGTTGCTTCTAAATATCTTGATCTTATTTTCATATGTAAAGGGGTGGAGTGAAAAAAAAAAATCAGAAACGTCCGTGTCCGGACAATGCAATTTTAATAGCTGCGTCTTGTGGATTATTGTATTCTCATTGTTTTCGTGTAATCTTTACTACGTTTTTTTTCTTCTTTTTTTTATTTCCTTTTTCTTTAAGCATGGAGGGTTTGAATGTCAAAAAGGTACGTGTACATGTAACTCTGTTTGGTAAAGGTGAAAGGGCTTTTCCATATATATTTTCTGCTGCCATGATAGTGCCGTGCAGTATTATCTGTTAATATTGTGTCAAGCAGTCATCATTATCTTCACAGAGGTCTTGGGCCTTGGGATGATTAAATGTTTGTAACTGAAACAGTGAAATTTCTTGCGTCTTGTGTAACATTGAAGTCCTCAGTACACTATGAGGATGTGTTTATTGATGAATGCGTTTAATTCGAGTGATTTCCTGACAGAAGGCCTGGATTGTTCTGTATTTGGGTCTTATAAATTTACTATACTGCAGTTTCTGTTCTCCATAGTTGTAAAAGTATAGGATGCAAGATAATTTCCATTTTGGGATCGGTTTCAGCTGTGTTTATTTCAAATTCAAAACTATACGTAAAAAGGACTCAACCCGTCACCGCCCCGTCCCCACACACACACGGGACTTAGAACAATGAGACTATAATAAGCATTTATAGCCCCATTATGACTCTATAAACCCGTGTGTATTTTCTCTTTTGACGGTGTGTCCTGCAAACAGTATAATGAGAAGCTCGTTATTTTCTAAGGTAATGAAACACAGCTCTTCTTGTTTTTTCCTGTATGCTATTTCCAGACCGTGACAATTAGAGACAATATTGTTAAGGGCCTGGTATTGCTGTTGTCCGATTATTCGTTAAGCAATTTAAAAATCCCAGCTATATTTTTCTGTATAAAATTTCACATTGTATATACGCTGGACAAAATAACGTTTTTCCAGTTTTTATCAAGCCGTTTTGTCAAGGTCACTTTTCGTGCGTGAGTGAAAAAACCATGTTCCAAAAAACGCACTGCACCTAGTTCCAGCTAATCAGACTTCAAAAACAAAACGGTTACGGAATGGAATGGGTAGTGTCAGCAGGTGTCCCTGGCTGGTCTGACTCTCACACAGAAAATATGGAGCAGCACGACTTTTCTCATTTCACATACACACACCCACGCTCCCGAACATGACACCAGTCAACAGAACAACATTTGTACTCCCAGTTTCGTAAAAAGTCACAGGGAGTAACCTTTATAAAGGGAACAAGAAAGGCGGTGTTGTGGTAGTTGTGTGAGGGGTGTGTGTGGTAGTGTGTGGTGTGTGTGTGTGGGTGTCTGTCTGGCTGTGTGTCCGTGGTCAAAATGTAGTTCCACTCGCATCCAGACAAAACTACTGGGTCGATCGTTTCGAAAATTAGTGGGAATGATTCAGTATGGGTCAAGGATGAGCCCCAAGCCCAACGTTTTTAGTTTACCCGCCGTTATAAGCACGTATTAACGGGCTGTAACAGCATGAAATCGGTTTTTCTTTTTTTAGAAATACATTACAAAGTACTGGCCTATCTTCGCAAATTTGTAGCTATGATCAATATGGTCTAACAGATGATACCCAATGTTTAGTTTACCGTTACAACCGTTACGAACAGCTAGTAACGGCCTATAACCGCTTTGTCTTCTTTCTTATAGAATATACAGAAAGCACTCGGCAGATCTTGAGTGAGACAGATGTGTAGTATGTTTCATTATGGTCCACAATAATGTCCAATTTTATAGATATACCGGTTATACTGTACTAAACGCGGGAACGTCCTGTAACGCTATTTTTAAATTCTTCAGGGAATTATCGCAGAAAGTACTTGGCCGATCTTTATGAACATAGCAGGTATGTTCCATTATAGGTCATGAATAAGACGCGATGTTTTAGCGTTTACCGTTATAGCCGTTTACAAACGGCTGTAACGCCCTTAACTTAAAAATATTTTTTAATGGAATATCTCAGAAAGTACATGAAAGTTACAATGGGTTACGGATGGATGCCCGATGTTTTAGTTTACGCGTTATACCGGTATTAACGCTGTAACGTCCCGTAACACATTTTCTTCTGTACGTTCATCTCAGACAGTACTTGACCGATCTGTAGTGAAAATTCTCAGGTACTCTGCGATTATGGGTTACGATGATGCCCATGTTTTAGTTTACCGTTATAACCGTAACGAACGGGTGTAACGCCATGTAACTGTTTGTCGTCTACTTATGGAATATCTCAGAAAAGTAGGTGGCCGACTTTCTGAAATTTGAGGTAGATATGTTCATTATGGGTCAACGATAAGGCCCGATGTTTAAGTTGACCGTTATACCGTCCGAACAGACCCATAATTTTTATTCTTTATGGAAAAGGCTCTGAAAGTTCTTGGCCGAACGTTCTGAATTGTTATAAGTATGTTTATGCATTTTAGGTCCTCAGACGATAGCCGATGAGTACCAGAATAGCGCCATTACTAATGGTTTACACCAGCCCAAGACGGTTTTGTGTTCCTCATTAAGGAATATCTCATGCGTAGGCAGGATAAACTGGGAGTACGTTATTTTGCTTTGCACCTTGCTTTGTTTTATCTGCCCCGAGCCATCATAAAAACAGATGAATAATAAATGCAAAGACAATAAGGTCGGCACGCCAACCCATAAGGCGTACAACTAACAAAACTATATATATATGATATTATTATATATAAATATAGTCATATTGATAGTATATATGATATATATAGATAGATATATATATATAGTAGATTGAATTATAAACAAATGCTTGCTCTTATGTCTGAGATTGAAGAAGATAGGGAGATTACGCAATTTCATATCTGCAGTGATGATTCTGCCTAACTAACATATGTGCTTGAGCGTTGGGTGAATAGGGGAAAAATAAAATAAATCTTCTCAAAATGAGCCTTCCAGCAAGCTTATTTCTCCAGGGGGAACATCCTCCAATAGGGAGGGAAACGTCACTAACCATATAACTCCTGGTCATATACCGAAAGTTCGAAACTTGGTGGTTCTCCTGCAGTGACCACGGCAATTGTAATTATGACTCCTCTGGGGCCTTTTCCAGTTTTAAGGAAGAATCCACTCCCAGAAAAGGTTGGGGTGTGCAATACCGTAGTAATTGTTTGTTGAGTTTTCAAAACAAACCAATCAAATGGGCCATCTAAGAGCCGCAAGAAAATCATAAAAGGAGAGCAAAACAAGCTACATTTTCTGCGGAAAAGTAAAAAAAAATATAAAGATATCCCATCCTTCTAATATGAGCTTTTTTGTAATTTTGTGTTTAACTTTTTTTACTTTTTTTACTGTTTTATTTTTTACTTTTTTATATTTTTTTATTTTTATTACTTTTTATTTTTTTAACTTTTATTTTTTTACTTATTCCACACAATGGAAAATCGTATCTTGTTTTGCTCTTTTATGAGATTTCTGTTTGTTTCGTAGATGGGCACCTTTGGTTGTTATTTTGAAGAAAACTCTCTGCAGCATACATACACGGTTTGCCCACCAACCCTTTTCTGGGGATTTGAATTCTTCTTAAAACGAAAGGCAGTAGGGATTCAAATGACCCTCGTTTCGCGGTCCACTTAGAAAACCACCAAGTTCGAACTATCGGGTATAATGACCGGTGTTATATGTTTGTGAGTTTCCCTCGCTATTTGGAGTGTCTCCCCCGTTGGAGAATATAAGCTTGCCTGAAGGCTCATTTTGAGAACTTTTAATTTTATTTTTTTCCCCATTCACCCACTCAAGCACATACAGTCGTTAGGCAGAATCACTACCACTGCAGATAGGAGATCTGTATCCTCCCCCTAGTTCTTCAATCCAATACAAAGAAGCAGCTTTGTTTTATTAGTTCAATATTTCTTGCAGTCATTGCAACAGCCAAGCAGCACTGTAAGTTGCTGAACGGTGGCGGTAACTGATCCTTGGAATTTATGGTTTTTTATATATATATATATATCAAGATATATATATATATATATAGACTCAAAGTTATATATATAAATATATATATATATATATATATATACCCCGAGGAGAGCACTTGGCCTCGAACCAATTTTGTAGTGGTTTATTTATGGGCAACAGTTTTAAATCCTATTTAAACTGGTATGTCGCGCCCTACTTGGTTGAGCACTGTTTGAGAATTCTGAGTGGGCTTTATTAACTCTAAAAATAAATAAATATATATATATATATATCTATATAAATCTTAGAATATATATAATTTAATATATATAATACATATATATAGATATATATATATTAGGCATCTGTTTTGGCGAGCTGTTCCAACAAACACCAAACAAACAAACAACTGACCACACCTCACATCGTCCTGCCGACGACAAAGGCGACAGTCCCTCAACACAGGACTTTTGCGCACACTCAAAACACAGAACCAGCGACGGAGCCTAGCCAACAGGTCGCGGGTTCAATCCTAGGGAGCGGCGCTTGGCTTGCAGCAGCCGGCGGTATTCAAGCCCACTGGCTTAGCGGGTACGTCGGTCCGCCGGATGCAGTGGCAGGTAGGGTCTTGTCAGCACTCAGCCGCCTCTCAATCCCCGGACACAGGGCGGAGAACAATGGGGGTAGACACAACTACGGCCCCCGACCCTCAGACAATGGGACCAGTCCCCCTCATCCAGGGAACACTTCTAGGATCTACCTGGGGTAAACTGATTAACCGTACCTGATTATCAAGGCATACTATTCATTGCAATCACGACTACATCATAATCATTCATTAGGCCACATCCATTTTACTAGAACTTGAGATACCAACGGGGGGTGAGCGCTTGGTCACGCGCAAGTATCACGACAGTGTTGGGGTGCCCGGGAGAAAAGTGCAATTGTTGCTACTTTCAAGTAACTAAAAAGCCACCATGTGCGTCGATTAAGCAGCGGCATCAACAGCTGGAGACCCCCCCCCCTCCCCCCGCGATGAGGGCAATCAAAAAGTTTTGATGTGTTTTTGGGCAACATTACCTGTAATTTTTCACTGTAATTGGGCGGAAGGGTGAACCGGAAAGTCGCCAGCGAACCGAGTGGCGATTGTGTTATATCGCACGTGCTGGCATCGTACATGCATGGAAGAAAATAGAAAGCATGGTGGGCAAGTCAATGTTCCTATGGTTCGGACACCCCCTTCAATCACCTCCTCCTAGTTCCAGCATAAGAAGTGCAAGGCTACATGACGAAGATACACAAGCAGAACGGAAGAATGAACTTCCAGTGAACTTTTCCCTAGCCAGAACAGTGCCGGAGTACGACAACAAGAAAGAATAAGACGTAAATTCAACAGTCAAAGTATGGGTGAACAAAAACAGGTTTTCTCTCTTCGTGATTTGAAACAGGGAGCAAACTAATGATATATTATGTTTAAACATGTGTGGGGTCAGCAAGACACTGAGAAAGTGATGGAGACGGTGGAAGAACTGAAATCATCAGTTTTCACTTCCTACTGATAAGACATATGTAAAACGTAGGGTGCACAGTCTGAGGGATAGGGAAGAACACTTAAGGATAACATCAGTAGAAGTGAAATTCACTGCAGCGTAGCAGATTCGCAGAAGTGAAGAGTTGTCTGCTTATTTCAGACGGCAACAACCTAAGAATATGTTTGGTGTCAGTGAAAATAGTCCAGGGCAGAGAGGAGATCACCAGCAGAGTGCGAAAACAAAGTGGCTCATCACGTCTTCAAGGAGAAAGTGAAGATTAAGGTCGATCCCAGGGAGTATCGAGGCGGTACATCGGTGGGTGGTCCCAAGAATGTGGGCCTCGCCGCTGCAAAACTGCCGCGGGGGATTATGTACCGGAGTTCGTAGTCACAGCGAATGCGTGACGAGGTGCTCCTAATGCGACGCAGAAATCTTCGTTGAACCAAAGATCTTGATGGTGAGACTTGACACCGAGCCGGGCCCTACGCTCTGTGAGTGGTGCGACCAAGGTACAACAAAGAGTCGGTGACAGAGCCCTGGACAAAAATGGATAGTGTTAATGAAGACATTGACGGGGAAGATAGTCCAGGTGGATTCGATTGCAGATGCCTCTCAAGTAATGTGGACCGAGTGTGAAGAGACTATGGCCTCGCCACAGCCGGCCACCAGTGGGAAGGGATAGTACTGTTTGAGCTGCATTTATTTCATGTGAGGACAGAAAAAGGCGCCAATAATGTCTAGTGTCTGAACTGTAAAGTGGGCAAGATTATGTGAAAATATGAACTTATGAACGACACTAGCAGTTTTAATAGTATTACCTAACACCAGTATTACGTTGCCGGTGATACATTCACTAGGTTTAGGTGTGGCTGCTAGCTACGTGCGAATTGAAAACATGAATCGAACTTATTTTGTTCCTTAGGTTATTGGATTCAGCATCATTTGTGTATTGTGTCCACCCCTTACAACAGCAATGGAATGGTTTTTTCTGTGTCTATTTCAGGGGATACACTGTGTGGATTCTTTTGAATGGTTAATGATAGTTTGGTTCTGATACATTGCATATATACGTTTAAGACACTTAGGGTAGTGCAGTGAATATGGTTGTTTAACTCAAAAAAAAATATGTTTTATAACGGTTTACTAAGTAGCCGGGTTAGGCAGATCATGTGAGGGAAGATTTCCTTGTGTTGTGGCTTTATAAGTGGGGGTATGGAAGCCTGAGTGCAAATACGTGAAACCGATACTCAAACCCGATGTATAATAGTAGAATAGCAAATTGATAAAGTTACAGCGCCACTTGTGTTACTGACCCATGTATAATGTTAATGAGATACTTTTTGGTAGGTTTGGTGTGTGATATGGCGTGTGTGTGTGTTTGTGTGTGGTGTTGTGTGTGTGTGTGTGTGGTAGGTGTGTGTGTGTGGTGTTTGTGTATGTTATGCAGTGGTGTGTGTGTGTTGAGTGTGTGTGGTGTGTGTGTGTGTGTGGTGTGGGGTGTTAGTGTGGTGGGTGTGTGTGTGTGTGTGTGTGAAGTGTGTGTGTGTTGTGTGTGTGTGGATTATAGGGTGAGGGTTATTGGTTGGGTTTTTTGGGGTTTTTTTGTTTGCTTTTGCAATAGATAATAATAATAAGATTAATAACTAATAATAATAATAATAATAAATTAATAATACTAATAATAATAACGACATTTATAAAGCGCCCCTTTCTGCAACTAGAGCTCACAGCGCTTTACAATGTTTAAAAACTATAAACATGTCAAAAACAAACCTCACTAAACAAAACCATAAACCCGTCTCCTCATCAATTATGACAATGAAAACACAGCCAGGAAAGGGGGGGGGGGGGGGGCTAGCCGACCAACATTGACACCTACAACACACACACCAACACTCACACACGCGCGCACACTGCAGTTTCCAAGGTGTAACACTTACAACACGTAACGCCATGACACACCCAATAAACAGACTAAAAATGTTTTCGCTATAGAAAAAATTCCTTGAACAATGGTTTTGAGAGTCAGAGCGGAAAGCAGAGTCAGTTTTGGCAGAGCGGATCGAAAGTGGGAGAGAGTTCCAAACAGGAAGGGGCGGCAAAAAAGAAGGAACGATCACCATAGGTGTTTTGTTAAACGCTCGGCTTGCAGAGTGTGATAGTGTCAGATTATGAGCTGAGTGGTTCGTGCAGGTGTGTAAGATGCAAACCAGGTGAAAAGAAAACAGGGCCCGATCCATTGACCGGCGCGAAACACATGCATGCAGATTTTGTATCTAAGGGTGCTGGCATGGGATCCATTGGCAGAGTGAGAGATGCGGGGTGAGGTGGTCTCTACGGGTATCCTCTCAAGACCAGGCGTGCTGCAGTAATTTTGTAATCTCTGAATTCGTTGTATAAGACTTGTGGGCAATTTACAAGGAGAACCATTGCAATCATACCCAGACGGAGAGCACAAAAATACTTGAAACGAGAGTTTGTGTTGCCTCAGTTGAGAGGAAATGCGATTGAACTGATACACGGAAGCTCAAAGTTAACTGTACGAATACTTCATGACCTGAGCATTCATATGTCAGATGTGAGTCATGACACCGCCAAGGTCTTTGCAGATTTGAAAATGGAACAGTAGGCGATCAACCGACAACAAGCGAAGTCCGGTAATGGAGGAGACAGTGACTGTTCTTGGTGGAGAAATGAGCCATAAAGCTCAGTTTTCCTCATCGATTACTTGAGTATAGTAAGATGTCATCCATGATTGTAACGATCCTGAATGACATGCTTGCATTGACCAGACCCAGCTCGTTGACATGGCTGGGTTCGGCAGACGTTGTGTAACGATATCATCATGCAATACGGTGAGACAGAACAGAGTGAGATAATGAGAACAGACAAGGTTGTTGTATACAAAACAAACCTCAACTGGGCCAAGGACAGAAGCCCTGTGCACTCCCCTAGCGGATTAACGCTGGTTTAGATTTGCAGTCTTGAATAGATACAGCTTGAGTGCGGGTGGACAGGTATGATTCAAACCAGTGAAGGGCTGTTCAGAAACCCTAAACACAAGTTCAAAAGAGAGAGAAGAATGCGTGATCACTGGGTGTCGAATGCGGCCCGCAAGAAGAATCTAACAATGTCAAACCAAAGAGTTATTTTTTTTTCCTTCATCAAGGAAAGCAGGAGATCATTACAACTTTACATCAGGGCATTTCCGTGCTAAGGACCGGTCTAGAGGCCGATGATGGTTACTGAATAGTTGGTAGGACATAAATGCGTGTAAAGCAGAGACAACCCTATTTTCTCAATAATCTTGGACAAAAACGACAGATTAGAAAACTGGACGGTAAACTTTTCAGATCGGTTAGAGTCCAGTGATGGCTTCTTCAAAAGAGGTTACAATCGCATTCTTGTGACCGATCCTGGCGAAAATACCGGAAAAGTAGAGAATCCATTGATCACTTGGTCAAAAAAGGCAGAACAGTTTCCAAGCATTCCAAGATGCATGGGCGTGGGGAAGTGGGTAAAGATCACAATTTTTGGGAGCTGATTTTTCAAATGACCAAAACCTCTTCGGTTAGTGACAGTACAGAATGCAAAATGAGGATCCCCACTGACGGTTTACCAAGGAGGGTGCGCACAGTCACTTGGCGTCCCAATCTATCCGAATGTTCTCACCTTGGAACAAAAGAATCTGAAAACATATTTGCATGGCCGACAATGGATAATAGTGGGAACCTGAGTACTTTTAGTCCCAGCACACAGCGTGTTGGTGTTGTGATACAGTCTTTGCTAGACTTTGCCGTCCGAAATACAGTGATGTAGAATAAAGTCTTGCTTTTGTGACAAGGAAAGTCACCAAATTACTTGGCTTTCTGAGAAGATCTGTTTGTGTAACGGTGAGTCCTGTCCAGTCTCCCACTGCTGCATCTGCACATCTCCGGCCTCGTGTTTTAGGCTGAAGGCAGTTCATCGCCAAGGACACCAAACCACGGGAGCGCCACCTTTCTCTTCGACAAACCTGCCTCGAGACACAGGGGCATGCATGTCCAGAACGTCCCAGAGGGCAGTGGATTTTACAGGTCAGCGTCAAGTTCTCATGCTGGGCTGCCCAGCACCACCTGCGATCGGGGTCTCACAGCGCTGCTGCTGGTCAAAGGCACGGGTGGTTGCGACGTTGCCAGACGAACAACAAAAGAAACAAAACGGAGCGAACTCACCGGTGGGGGCCGGTGATGGCAGGGGATGGGAGTGGATCAATCGAAGGCGCTGCCCAACAGCGAAACCCGGGCGCCCCCCCCCCCCCGCCCCCGAGTTTGCCCGCGACACCACCCTCCCAGCACGTGGACATACCGCCCCCCGACCACGGCGGTCGGGCACTAGCCTCGGGGATGCATCGGTGAACTCCATCATAAGGCCGGGCACAATCACCAGATCTAGAGTGTGACCCCCCTTGTGAGTAGGGCCAGAACACAGTCGTGACATAATCATACATCGACAGGAGCTCTGAAAACTCTAAAAACCTCATGCACTTCTGTCACGAAGGGTCATTCACAATGAAAGTATGAAAGGTGCACCCAAAAAACCCAAGTGACCACGGATGGGTGTTACAGTGATCAAGAAAAGCCTCTGGAAGCTGTCAAAAACATCCGCAATCTTTAAAAGTATACTTGTTGGCAGACGTGGGGCCCAGCGATACACACACAATAAAGTGCAGTACACTAGGCTGTAGATGTCAGTGGACACTTGTTAGCAGTGTCAAGAAGCGCATGATTACGCAAGTAAATTTGTCTATGAAGGTCAATGGGGAGGCAAGTTTGTCTCTATAGAAATTTTTTGACAGCGATACCCGCCACCGCGCTGGCCGTAGGTACGGGGGTGGGACTTGATGGAGGTAAACCACCAGGTGTGAGATCGGCACAGAGGCCCTCGTCACCCCCGTGTCTAAGCCACGTCTCACAACAAACAACCTATCGAGGTCGATATCATAATGCAAAGTGTTCATGCCCCAGTTCTCTTTCTTTGCAAGTGGGACCGAGCGAGACTGTGCATTAAAAGATGCGATTATGATCCATCGGCTGGGATCAGGAGAAGAGGAGTTGAGGCGGAATGGAGATCAGATTGTTCGAATTCACCGTAGCTTGGCGTGATGATATTACATGTTGAGGGTTGGGGTGATCAGTAGTGAGAACAAAGGTAGGTTTGATCATGCTGTGAGATGATCACGTGGCATTGGCCTACATGTCCAGGAATCACCGACGCCCCCCACTAAACGGTCGCCGTTTTCTTTCTTTCCACCTCGAACATAGGAAACCGACTGTGCAGACATAAAACACCAAGGTGTGTACACACAGTATTGGGGGCAAGTTCAGTGTGCACTTTCCTCAGTGACAGAAGCTTGTCCTGCTGTATGTACCCGAGCGTCAAGCGATGACACTGAAAACACATGGCAGCATAGCATGGTCACCACGGCCGACTGCGAAGCTGAATGGGACGCTCGCTCAACTGGGTCCAATTGGTAGAAGAAAAACAAAAGTGTCAGGTATAAGATCCGGTCATAAAACCGTTGTCCCATCGTCACACCGTGCCAAAAAAAGTACAACACCAAAATGAACGGGCGTGCTAGTGACGAAACAATGAGCTATTCAATGCACACAGCAGCACTCTAAATCTCTCACAAACACGATTTGGTAACAGAGCATTTTTCCCCTCGAGCACACAAGCGATAAAGAACACCATCAGATGATGGTTCTTTCAATAGTCTTCAAACATAGGAATAGCTGACCCTATTCCAAACATGAACTTATTAAAATATTAGCATAGACCGCGACATAGTAGTCCACTCTAAGTCAACCCAAGCCGCGATCATGATCGAGCTCACGGTGCCATAATGAGAACAGAATGAGGCAGCTCAAATCTCAAGACTTAAAAGTTATTCTGATCTGGCAAACAGCCTGAGGAGAGAAGGCTAATCAGGAAAGTCCTCACTGCAGAGAATGGAGCTAGGGGGATTTGTAGAACGTTCCTGCCACAGGCCTCATGAAACAGCTCACAGTATTGGCGGGAATGACAAAACCAGATCCCTGAAAGCAATGGCAGGAAGCGGCAAGAGGTGTTCAAGCGGATCTGGTCAAGGAGGAACAAAGGTGAACTACATAAGGCTTAATTTCCCGCTACAAAAAACAGGTGTCGCCTGTGGCGCAGTGGTTAAAGCGCGAGTCATTAAAGTAGAAAATGAGCATGGCCACAGGTCATGGTTCGAATCCCAGCCTGGCTCGTCCCAAGATTTGGAAAAAACAAAAGGGGCTGCATAGGGACAATCCAGAGTCATGACCTCAGGTGGTGGCCCCAACCCCCCCCTAGAAGGTGTCAGAGATAAGGTGGCCGAAAAACACTTGGCTTGAAGGGGGCTCTCTTCGAGCACTCTCTGCTGGCCACGCTTCCTCCCGAGTTGTCTTTCCAACTGATGCATGGTAAACGACGCATTTGACTTCCGGAATAGGCCGGAGACGTCCGGGAAAGACCGGAGGACACTGAAAGACCAGAACCAAGGGCCAGTGAGGCTGGCTTCCTCCACTTGTGCCGTTAAACATGTGGCCACTAAAATAATAGGAACAGATGCTCCCAGTATTCACCGAAAGGGGAGAAGAATGATGTAATCCATCAGTAGCTGCAAGCCAATCAGCGACTGCAAATCCCAAACGACTATGAACATGGGATCAAATGGATATCCATGTGTTCTGTGGAAAGCGTTTCGCTACCACCCGTGCATGACGATCCACAGAAGCAAAGATGGGATTGGTGGAAAGACTCGATCTGAAAGAGCAGCACGCACTGCATCAGCAGATAAGACGTCGGAACGACCAGTCCAGATTTTTAAACCAAGTGCCAAGGACATCCACGCTTGTTGGGTTCGGTGAGGAATTTGCACAGGCCCTCGATGCCAGGCGCCTTGAACTCAACCTGCCACGCGCAAACGAAACTGAAAGATTGGGAGAAACTGGATGCAAAATCGTCCAAAGACTCGCTTTGCAACTGATAGGGAAGAAGCACCCTGGAACACAAACTAGCCACAATGGGGAACATTGTGTATGCCACATGTAGAGACGCCTAATGAGTAAAAACTATACCCAAAGAGAAAACACCTCCAAAGAAACTCCAGACGCCAAGAAAAGATGGACCAGATCAGAGTCCAAAGAACAACCTCAAGAAGCAAATAGAAGACCGCACTGCCGCTGCCAGCTGAAAAAACAAGGCTTGAAAAACTGTGGGAAGCTGAAAGAAAACCAGCGCCCTCAGCAAAGCGGAATCTGCAGAGGAAGAGAAGAGCAAAAAGAAGAGAACACAAGAGCGCTTCTTCAAGACGCCCTTCCAGTTTGCCAGAACCCTGTATGAGCAGCCACAACTGGGACCCTAAGTGTGGACAAAGGAGTTCTTGGAGCAGAGCAACTGATGAAAACATAACTCCTGACTCACAGAGCAAAGCACCACCTCGACATTCAAGGTCTGGTGTGGCCAACCAAACGCTGAGGGACAGTTTCAATGGCAAGAGCCTGCCAACTTGGCGGAGATCAAGAAGGTGGTCGACAAAGCAGAGCCAGAATCCAGCACCGAGGGAGCCAAACGGAATACCTTAGCAGCTTTACAGAAATGTCCCCAAGTTGCTGGAGTGGCTCCACTGGCTGCTGCGATCGCTTGGCTGAAACCAGAAGATCAGCGACCAGGAGTGTCACGGCAGAGGTGGTGGTTACATCCCCAAAGAGCAAAACTCCAATGACAAGTCAGCCAGTTCAGGCCAAATCACAACTGAACGTCGAAGGGAAAATCTTCTTCTCTGTCATGGCAGCAAGGCTACCAAGTACCTGATGGAAAAAATGTACTTGGATGTTCAGATCCAGGAAAGGTGCGATCCCAGGCGTGGCTGGCTGTGTAAACACGCCAACACTGATCTGGACGCAATCCCAAAAGCAAAAACAGAACAGAAAGTCCTGGACGAGAGTGGGGCCTTGAACTGGTCAAACGCATATGGATTACAGTGCCCCCATGAGATGATACAGTTGCTGGCTTGAGATGTAACTATGTGCCAAGAACATCCGCGACATGCTCAAGATAGAACTGTCAATGGCTTTGTCTCAATGCGGTGCTCTACCAAGGAGCTACACAACTGATTGGGATCAACTTGGAAGTGGGCATATGCAATGGGGGCTGTGGGCAATTTCCCCGATACATACGTGCTGGCAATGGAACTCATCTTGGAAAGCAAGCAACAAACAACCGCGAGACAAACAGACCTGCGAATGGCATTAACAAAAGCCTCCTATCAAGGGCCTTCATGGATGACACTACAGGATTTCATCTAGAAAGACGAGAACACGTTCATGGCTGGAGAGGCGGACGAACATAGTTGCCCACTCATCCAGAATGAAGTTCAAGCCAAAGAAATCACGGAGTCTCGTCACGAGGAAAGAAAAGCGGGCCAAAGCTGTGGTCCTTCAGTGTAGCCAACCAGGCCATTACAACAGCACAGAAACCAGTCAAGAGCCTTGGAAGATAGTATGAAGATACTCAGAAAGACCTACACAGAGCCAAAAGAAACCAAGCAGATGGCGTAAGAAAGGCTTGAGAACCATTGCCCAGTGTGGGCGCCCTGGCAAATACAAGTCTGGTGTCTGCATTCATGCTGAACCCAAAGCTCCCTATGGCCTCAAGATGATATACGACATCTGCAGCCAGCACAGTGGAAGCAATGGAAGCCAAAAGTCAACAAGTGTTCACAAGGAAATGGCTTGGTGTCCCCACCCTGCCTGACTGAGCATCGCGCTGTACTGTCCGCCAAGCAAAGCTCAAACTACCACTGAAATCCATCCTGGAGGAAATAAATACAAAGCAGGGAATCAGACTTCAAAGCATGCTGGAAGGTACTCAGGAGACAAGGGTGGTAGAAAGCAATCAACCCCTGGCAGAAGACAGGCCGAAAAATGAAAGTTCAAGAGGCGATGGAATCTGCACAAGAACAAGTCACAAGGATCAATGAGAAAATCCCAGGACCACCCAGAACCAACAGACAAGGACTGGGGTGACCCAAAACTGAATGTGGTCAAAGGCCAAAGAAAAGCCAAACGATACATGCTGATTTCCGGAGATGAGAAAAGAGAGACGACGCTAAAAAGACTCCCAAAAGCAGTCCCAAGCAGAGCCAGCAAGGGCAATGGACAACGTGGGAGAATGCACTCCAAAGAAGTCTACTTGGAATGACATTTGGCACATGGGCCCCTCTCAGGATCAGCTTCTTCCGCCAGACCTGCAAATGACCTCTGCCCTCAAATTGCAAACCTGGGTGAGTGTGGAAAACAACGATCCTGCATGCCCCCTCCTGCCATGCAAAACAAACAGATGGAGCATGTATCGTAAGCTCATGTAAAGTAGCCCTGGCTCAAGGAAGGTATACATGGAGGCACAACCAAGTGCTCTAAGAAATTGTACAAGTAGTCTGGGGCACGGTCCCAACACCACAAAGGGAGAACTCAGGACTCATAAGCACCCGCAACAATCCTTCAAGGCCGGAGGGCAGCAAATCAAGGCCAAGAACAACAGTGCCACTCCGAAACATGCAGTCAGGAGTCTGCTTGGATGGGGCAGATGACGGGATTGCACTGCAGGACCTCCCAGAATGGAAGAGTCACCATAGCATCATCAGCAAGAGTGGCATGAACCATACATAGTATCCCGCTAAGTCAAACCAAGCAGCTGATCATGATCGACTCCTTACGGTGGCCATATGAGAAACGAGAATGGAGGCAAAGCTCAATCTACAAACTGAAAAGTATGCAGATCTGGCAAACAGCCTAGGAGAGAAGGCTATCAGGGCAAAGTCCACACTGGCAGAAATAGGAGCTAGGGGAATTTGTTAGGAACGCTGCATACAGCCTCATTAAACAGCTCTCAGTTTTGCAGGGAAGGACAAAACCAGAGCCCGGAAAGCAATGGCAAGAAGCGGCAGAGAGGTGTCAAGCTGGATCTGGTCAAGGGAGGAACGAACAGTGAACTTCATAAGCATATTTTCCCTACAAATATCAGGTGTCCCCATGTGGCTCAGTGGTTAAAAGCGCGAATCATTAAGTAGAAAACTGAGCATGTCCATAGGGGTCATGGGTTCGAATACCCAGCCATGGCTCGACCCGAAGAAGGGGGAAAAAAAAAGGGGGGGCAGCAGAGGAGCATCCGAGATCATGAACCCGGGGTGGCCCAACCCCCCTAGAGTGTCAGGAGATAAGGGCCGAAACAACTTGCGTGAAGGGGGCTTCTCTCAGATGACATCTCTGCGGCCAGCGCTCACCACAGTTTCATTCTACGGTAGTAACCATAAATTCAGAATGAGGTCTGAGAATGAGGCTGTGACTTTGCACGGTTTGCACTTTTATGTACAATGTTTGGATGTTTGTATTTCGTTCAGTGCCTAACAAATAAGTCTATATCGGTTTGTAATGCGTGGGGATTGTCAGCAAAGTTGCCCCAATATTGAAATGAACAATTAAGGTGATGTATGTTTTTGATTGTGTCGTATCTTTGTCAAGAACAGTGTAATTGTGTAATTTGTGGATCAATGCAATGTTTTTGGGTCATGGGCTGTTGGAATGAGAAAAAAATTACCTGTGGAATACATTTTTTTCATGCTGTTGTTGAAAATCCAGTGCCAAGTAAACTCTTCTCCAGTGAGTTTTTTCATACATCCACAAGTATAAAGATATCTTCCTTTAGGAGAAATAAGAGAGGAGCATGTTCGAATGGCACTTTGTACAATTAAAAAAGGGATATTGGATATAATTCTAGGAGTTTTTTATATTCTGGAAGAAAAAATTGATAGCAAGATAAATAAATTACTGGGCATTTCAAAATATGTTCTTACAGATTGCAATGGGAAAATGACTTCAAGAAAGAAAGATGTCTTATTGACTCCCTGTAGGAATCAGAATGAGCAGCAAATATTTTCTACATGGAAACTCATCCTACCCCATAACAAGAAAATTTATAAGGTCAATCTGGGAAATATCAGTATGGCTTGGCATGAGCCGATACAAATAAAAATGGGGATTTGCCAATTCTATATGATAATAATTTCGAGTACAAAGTATTTACTGCAGCTAAGGGACCGCCAATGGGACAGTATCGTTTTTTAGATGTGAATTCTCAAAGGAAACGATTCACTTTGGTCCAATATATATGGGCCTAGTGCTGGAGATAACCAGACTTTTTTTAATGCGGATAAGTGCTGAAACTTGAACCGTCTAGGTACAAACGTTGATCTAGGGAGGAGACTGAATTTGTTCTAGATGGGAAACTTGATGCAAGAAACTAGTCGTAGTACTCCCCAAATAGACCTAGATCGCGTAAAGCCATATTGGATTTAACTGGCTCACCATGAATAGATTGAGGTATTTTCAAAACATTACACACAAATTTAAGAAATAATCTTGGCGCATATTTAGATACCAAAAAACAAGGCAGTTAGATTAATTTCTGATATCAGAAAGTCTGTGATTTGATGCATAGATCTAATATAGTCTCAGGTTCCCGTACAGATCAATTCCATTGTTGAATAAGTCTTATAGAAAAGAGAGGATGAGAGATAACAGTACTAGGAATTTAAACAATTGCTTTATTAAGAGACAAGAAATGTGTAGATGAAATAAAAAGGAGTCATTTTTCAGAGTTTTAAAAAAAAGAATAGCTTTACCATACTACAACTTTCAGAAATTAATAGGGTGGCAAGTGATATGCTACAGTTTACAATTCAGATCATTATTTTTCTGAAATGTTTTACTGTGAAAAAAAGAGAAAAAAAACAATAGCCTATCATGCTAGAGAGAAAAAAAAAGATTTAAAACCGGGAAATAGAGACTTGAAAAAACGATTTCCAACTTGAGATCAATTGTGAAAGAAGAGAATTTAGGAGAACTAGAACAATTTGAAATTGGAACTAGAAAACTACGGGGAAAGAGGAAATAGAGGGAATTATTGTTAGATCAAAATTACAAAGTGGATTCGCGAAGGAGAGAAACCTAGTAAATACAGTGTGCAGCTGGAAAATAGAACATTTTGATAGATATCGCGTCGACGAGGTGTCTTGAAAGAGATTTGATGGTATTATTATAAATCCGATCAAAAGAGTATTCCCTAAAATAGGTTAAAACATTATACGAACCACTATTTACAGACAGAAAGCAAGGAAACGTAGATCTTAACGGTATAATACTGGGGAGAGCTCACAGACATTAACCACATAAGAAAGTGGATCGCCTGGAGGAGAAGGTCCGTTTAACTATAAACACGAGAGGTGAGGCCCTAAGACATATGAAAAACAGCAAGAGCCCGTGGATCAATGGTCTTACTGTTGGAATTTTCTAAATTCTAACTTTTGGCAGATATTGGCACCGCTCCTTGTCAGATCACTGAACGATGGTTTATTTTGGATAAACAGAGAATGACAGTACCTCAGAACAGGGTGACATGGTTTGTATACCCCAGGAGATAAGCCAAAACAGTATTTGAAGAATTGGAGACCCATTTCTATTTACTCTGTTACATACGGCATACAAAAATAGCATAAGCCTCAATGTTCTACTCGATAGACAATGTGTCCTTAACCAAAAATATTCGGAGGACCAAAAGGGCTTCATGGGAGGAAGAAACATTGGAGAGAATAGTAAGAAAATTCTATGGATGTACTTCCAATATAGCCGAGGAAGAACGGCAGCCCAGTCTTTACTTATGTTGACTTGAAAAAAGCATATATGATAGCATCTCTTGGACCTCTTGAGATAAAGCGCATTAATTTTTTCAATTTCGGCCCCTATATTATAAGCAGGATTGTCTCCTTTTACAAGGACATGACGATACTGTGTTTCTGTTAATGGACAATATGCAAAAATGGTTTTTCCAGTCAGCCGTGGAGTGCGGGGCAGGGGGATCCTTGCTCTCCTTACCTATACTGATCGGCCGCAGAGGTCCTATCCGCTTCATATTAACAAAATATTTGATATAAAAGGTGTCATGGTGAGGGACAAGAGGTCCTCTCGCTGTCGCATATGTCGCAGATGAGTAAACCAAATATGTCTGGATGGTACAGAAAAGTCGGTTCAATGAAACCATAAGTGTATTGAAGACATTATTGCCCCAATGTCTGGTTAAGAATTAACAATGAAAAAAAAAACAAATGTTGTGTGTTTGGAAGTAAGAAGCAATCCAACGTGAGATATATGCGTGATGACAACGGTCGCTGGAATCCTGGAAATGTTTTAAGGATATTGGATATACATTTTTGTGTTGACCCAGAAATATAATAACGGCTATAATTTATTGAAGGCAAATTTGAATGACATTAAAAGGCCTGGGATAGATGGAGTAAGAGCGACCTTTCTCCCTTAGTAAGATAACAGGTAATTGAAAACATAGGTTTTGTCTAAACAAACTTATCCTTTTGATAAATCTACCTGATCCTGGCCGGTAAATTTTTGGTTAGCACAGGAACCAGACAGCTTATTTCTCCTTCTTATAGGACAATAAACCCGCCAAATATAAAAAGGAGTATAGTGTGTAAACCTACTGTTTCATGTGGGATTGCAGATGGTTGATTTACGCTGCTTTATATTACATCAGTAAAAGTAATCCTGGCTTATAATCGGATACCTTTAATTGAAGGAAACTGCAAAACGGGTTTGTGTATGCCTTATTTCCAAATTTTGTTAAATATGTCAAAAACTGGGAGAAGAATATGAACATGTTTGTTTGAAAAGATTTTGTAAGAATTTGTTTTGGACAGACCGGATGCTGAAACACTGCAAACACCTGTACATGAAATGGCCCCCCCCACTGAGCCCTTGCAGAATTTTTGGCTGAGTGCATACGATTACATAGCAAAATAAACTTAAAAGACATGGGCATGTGAAGTATTTGCCTTAAAGAATGGGTTGAGGAAAAAAATCTTTTATTTAATCACCAATTAATAGATTTAAACATGATATTAAATTCCTTACCATTAGCGAATTTAATGACCTTTATCCAAATATCAGGCGAACAACTTCATCTCTGATAATGCAAATCAATCATCTTGGAAATACCAGCGAGCAATGTAGAATTGCGATTGATCCTAAGGTGTAGTGTAGAAGATAATAAAACTTGGAAAAGTAACCAAGAAGGAGCAGAGAGTGACCATGCAATGCTACAAGATCAGAGGTTCATCCTACTGCAGCATAAAATGGGGACGAAATCTATAACAAACTAAATTGGTTTGAAATATTCAAACAGTGTCATAAGTGTCATGATATTAAATTAAGATGGTTTCCAGGTGAGAGAACTACATCGATCGCCTCTTAAATACTAGGAAATACCTGTAATGATTGTAAAATTGTAGAGGACCCTGTATATAAACAACTGTCAAGACTGAAATCCAAACGATAACAACAATTATTATGGCTGTAGTGATTGACCAAAATTTTTGGGATTCGATCTTAACCCGTATGTTGTCCCATTGACTGTCGCATTATGGTGTCGTCTGAACATTATTCAGAAATACATTAATTTTATTATGGTTGTAAAGAAGGAGTATCAAAACAGACTTTGCCTAATTATATCCTATTGCCTGGCAAAATTTTACCTTTATAAGGTTTTACATGAAAAATGCAGTGGCCCAGTATACAAGGCTTCTTTCCTTGGTGTGTTGAAACAGAGAGTATACAGATCTTAGGTACATGCACTTTTGGAAGGCCACATTGCCTCTCTTTAGTGAACAGTGGCCTTATATCAAACACTAGTTTCATAAAGCATTTCGTCTGTAATTGAGAGTAACGCCTCTGTGGAAAGCCTAATGCTGGGCGGATTGTAGCTATGTACTGTTTTTCGATATCCCACTAGAAATATGCTCCATTGAAATCTGTAAAAGGAGCCTTCATCAGTAATATACAGCTTCTTGAAGTATCTGCTAACACAGGGAAAGGCCATGGGATAATTTGTTACTAACTATTACAACGATACTGGTACTTTGTTACATTTAGTTAGATAATTATCTTTTGTTTCTTTTTTCTTTTTTTAAGAATAGAAGGCTTTGACAATTTCTTAATACACTATTGATTTTAATGTTAGAATCCCATATACTGTGTGGGCTCAACAATAGTTGCTGATGTTGTAACTGCTCTAATTATGAAAAAACATAGCCAGGACGATCCTAACTTATTGACTAATGGTAAGTTCCCTCTTTCTACCACTAATTGAGGATGGGGGGCCAACACTATGATTCCTTGGCATTTTTGCTACTACCTGGATGGCTGTCCTGTTTTTTCGCTTTTCGATTCCGGAAGGATGGAGGACATAGGGGAGGTGCCGTCAACTTCATACTTTCTCCCTTTCTTCCCTAGTTGAAGGGAGGGAGGGCAGGCAACCTTATTTCGACCGCTCTACAATCTGGTTGGCCGCCTCAGAACCTCGACCTTACTTCTGTTGTTGTGTTGTTACTGTTTTTGCGTTGGATGTTTGTTGGTTTTGTTGCTTACGGAGGGGCGTGGACATTTGAGGAAAAATAGGTCACATCTGTAAAGGCTTGTGCCTGTGCTTGAGCTGACGAACGCGGTACTGTGACTGTGTTTTCCTGACCAATCACGGACAGGCCTACCCCATTTGATAGTTTGATGGTTGGTTGGATGGCCTCTGCTGCGGTGTTGGATTGGACGGGCTTTACCTTTACCTTTCCATCCCTCAGACTCTAAATCTGAAAATCTTAAATGGAATTAGATATCTGTCCTGTAGAAAATAAATTGTGGTGTGAACTTATAGTTGTATGTTGTGAAATTATATGGCTTGAAGTATTAAGTGATAATAATGTGACTGATTGTTCATACTGATAGTGATATCAAAAATGATGCTATTACTTTTATCATTATTTTATTTATTTATTTATTTATGTTGTTTTTTAATTTGTTTGTTTGTTTGTTGTTGTTGTTGTTTTGTTGTTGTTGTTGTTGTTGTTTTGTTGTGTGTGTGTGTGTGTGTGGGTGTGTGTGGTGTGTGTGTGTGTGTGTGTGTGTGTGTGTGTGTGTGGGGTTTTGGGTTTTGTTTGTTTGTTTTGTGGGGTGTGTTTTTTTTAGCTACTGTCTCTGTAAGAAATCTATGAACAGTGTGCGCGCTGATCCCGGTGGTGTGGTCTAGGAGGCTTTGGGGCCCTCATCCAATTTTAAATTGGAGTGAGCCTCAAAAACATTTCTGAAATAGTGGTGGGTTCCGGAAGCTGTCTGGACTGGTGCCCTCGAGAAAGCGCAATAAAACAAATGGCAAACAATTTTACACGTACCGGGAAAATAAGATTTAAATAGGAAGAGCAAATTATGGGAATATAAAAAGGGAGGGAAAAGTGATTTGCTGAACAATAATGTCGAGTATTAAATAAAAGACAATGACTGTAACTGAAGAAGCAAAACTCCAAATGCAATTTAATATTTTAGCACCACCCATATATAATATAGATTAAGGATGTAGATGTTCATTTGAAATATCTCTCAATGTCCCCACCAATTTAACAACTGACAATGGTACACATTTCTGTATGTGTGTGTGCGTGTGTGTGTGTGTGTGTGTGTTTTGTGTGTGTGTGTGTGTGTGTGTGTGTGTGTGTTTTGGTGTGTTGGGGTGTCTTTTTGTTAGTCTCTTTTGTGTCTATTAGATTGTGACAGTACATTTTTGAGAATTGTTGAACTATTGAAATACTTAATCAAAAATTAAATATATATAATATATATAATTTTATATATAAATTATATATATTTATTATATATAATATAATTTAAATATATATATATAAAATCAAGAAGTCGTCCACTCAAGTGTCCTTTTCCCCTTTTTTTATTTTTCAAATTTTCGCCTTTTTCAAGCTTCATCAGAACTCCCGCATTATCAGAAAAACACACAAGAAAAACCATCAAATCCCAAAGGGAAAGATAAAATCACTTTACCTACTTGATCTATTCTACACACACACACACACACCACACACACACACAAACACACACACACACACACACACACACACACACACACACACGGATACTATACATACAAATATATTAATATATGTATACATGCAATACATACACACACACACACACACATATTATACATACACACACATACATAGCTCCATACACACATAGCACACATATATGCATTTCCAAAAATTCTAACATTGTTTTAGAGGTAGTGAAACCCCATTCCTATCCGCTTTACCTAATTTAAAATATGATATCATAAAACATTATTACCAACTTAAAATACATGGAAGTGAGGGGCCCTCAAAACGAAATGTAATATGCGGAAAGAATGTAATAATGGTGGGTTAAGCAAATAAGAGTGAGACGAGGCGAGAAGAAGAGGACAATGAGAGAGTGAGTGGGAGTAAGACAGAGGAAAAGGGGGACAGACAGAGAGTGAGCAAAAGAGGAAAGGGGGGGGGGGGCAGGGGGGAAAAGGGACAGAGAGAGCACACTGAACACTGAAATGTTTAATGATCAGGCCTTTGGCCCATATCATGGATTTGTCAACATGACCCTGGTATCAGGTTACAGATAAGTATATGCAAATGTTTAACAATACAATAAATTAAGATTTCTAATTCGCTATATATACTGAGTGAGGATATGCAGCAGTAACAAAGCAACCAGAACTGATAATTGTAGTAATAAAGAAGAAGAAGAAGAGAAGGAGAAGAAGAAGAAGAAAAAGACGACTAGTATCATCTCATCATTGTCATTATCAACATATCATCATCATTCATCAATCTAAATCATCACAACAATACAACTACTGCTAGTACTACCACTACTACCACACTCTTATACTACTGCTACCACCAATAGCATTACTACTATTACAACCACCAGTGCCTTATATGCAGTACTACTGCGATAACTGTATATTTGCTGATAAACTCTACTGATAAGAAGCGTTATAGCCCTATAATCCAGCCATCAAAAGATTTTACAGTAAGTCAATATATAATCTGCGTATTTTGAATGCTTTTCAAGGTACATAGACAGCCTTGTATTTAGTGAATTATTTTCAGATGAAAGGAGCATCGTAAGTTTGAACAAAGATGGCTGACTAAAATATTTAGAAGGAATATACTGTTGCTTAAGTCGTTATATAAGGGGCATTGTAAACAAAGTGCACTTCATTTCAGTTAGGCGATACAAGAAGGCAAGACAGGTCATCTTCATTCAAATTTCTTCGAAAACGAAACTTGGTGTACTTTTAGTGGAGATACTCAAGTTTAATCTAATCAAACTTATTCTGGCCTTCAAGTGATTACATTAATCAGATACGAAGATAGTGCTAGTTCACTCTTAAACGTTCTAAAAAATTGAAAACGTTCACTTTGCAATGTGTCTGTGGACCACTTCTGTTTAAATCGTTGATAATGGTAGTTTTTAGTGAACAGATAAATATTTTTATGTTTCCCACTCCTTGATTTTCCCATACCTCGCCAAACCCATGCCTAATAAAGGAAAAAACATATTGTAGAAGCCCATGTGTTTTTATTATTATTATGATAATGGTAGCAACATTTGATAAGCTTTGTATGGTAAACGATTGATGGGCATTTGCAGAATTTTTAACCAGTATTTAATAGCCCTGATCTGGAAATTGACTTGCAATGGGTAACGTCCAGCTCCCCATAAACCATCAAGTTTGGTGTCTTACGCTAAGTTTAGGAATCTTTTCAATGCAAGAGATGAATCTTTTCCAAAATATCAACATTGCTCGTTAGACCCCACACTCAGCACCATAACTAAGTATGGGTTGGATTGGGCATCAAACAGCTTGAAAAATATAACTGGGGACTTTTCGCCTAGAGGACCATAGAAGCCTGAAAATTTGTATCACTTTGTGTTTAGCCTTGCTAGCCATATCGTTAAACTGTGCGTAAAGGACATCCTTGTAGAAAGTAATAATTCCTAGGTATCTGTACATATTAAACACAGCATCTTGGAATGCCCATACAACCATTGCTCTTTATCTGATAATAGCCCCCATTTCTAAATACCACATTGTTACTTAGATTGACAGTTAAACCAAGCTTTATTGCCGTATCGTGTAAAGTATTTAATGATGTTGAAGCCCCACAACAGAGTCGGAGAATAAAATTATGTCATCTGCAAACATCAAAATAACAAGTTCTAAGAAATCTGGTAAGAGCTGGAGCCCGTGTTCCCTTTTCTAATTATTTCTTCTGCTAACTCATTAATGAATATGGAGAACAGACTGGACTGCAAATTTCCCTTGCTTTAACCCAATTGGACAACTAAATGCTTCACCTAATCTGTTACAATTTCTCACTCTGCTTTGACTACATTATACATGCTAATTAAAGCTCGATCATTTCCATCAATTCCTTTTTTCTTCAAAACAGCCATAATTTATTACGTATAACCGAGTCAAAAGCTTTCTTAAAGTCAATAAACTGCAACATACATTTTCTTATGCAATAATAAATTGTTTTTGAATGAAAGAATATAATGTAAATATATGGTCAATTGTACTATAATTTTTCCCTTTAAAGCCAGCTTGACAATCATTGATAACGTTATTTTCCTCAATCCACTTTGTTAACCTAGCGTTTAGTATATGGCTGTAAATTTTGCTGCAGATGTTCAATAGGGAAATTCCCCTATAGTTGTCAGGTAAACTAGTGTCACCTTTTTAAAGAGTGGTTGTATTATTGCTTCTGTCCACTGTAAAGGATACTTCCCCGAAGCAAATAAGACATTGAATAACATAACTAGAAAGGGAGCAATAGTACAGATCGAATTTTTAAATATTTCCCCAATAATTCCGTCAGGTCCTGCTGCTTTTCCATTCTTCAAGGAGCGGACAGCTGCGTACACCTCAGATTCAGTGATTTCGCACTCAAGAGTCTCTGTGTTGAAGTGATTAAAGCATTCACTCTGCTGGGACTCGTTTTCATTGTTAGCGTTTCCTACATTGTCTTTATTTACATCAGACTGAATACGTCACAAAAATGGTTGTACCAGTCTTCTCCAGAAATAGCATTTGTAGCAGGTTTCTTATACATACAGGACTTAATTTTATTCCAAAAGCCAGAAGAGTTGTTAATATTTTCATTGAGAGATTCTAAAACTTTTTGCCGATGTTGTTTTCGTTTATATTCTAATAACCTTTTGTAATCTCTACGTTTTGGTTGTAATTTGCCCTTGACCTCTCTTCTTTGTAAACATTTTCAATATTGTCTATGTCTTCGATATCTTTATTTGTACGAACACAATATAACTGTCGCAGATCGTGTCTGAGCTCCTTTCTGTGCTGCCGACATTCTTTGTCAAACCATACATTTGATTTTTCTTTCCCAACTAAAATAGTTTTCTTCATACATTGACTAGCAGAAAGTAACGCCTCATTAAAAATGTAAACGGCTTTTTTTACGTCATCGTGAACAGCAAGAGTAGCATTTTCCAAGTAGAACTTGAAATCGTCTGATTCAATATTTTCTCTAAACTCTTCAATTTTACTTCCATCCCAAATTAATTTTTCAAATGCGTACGATTTTTCTGGTAAAGTATCATTAGTGGAGCTGCTAAATTGTGACTTCAATATGACTTCTACAGGCATATGTTTTGACTCTATTCTTGGTCTGACATGCAAAGATACACAATGACTAATTAAACGTTTTGACATTATGGCATAGTCAACAATACTACATCCAGTCGGAGAAATGTATGTGAAGTTGCCAAGATCAATATCGCCTTTAACGACCCCATTCAAAATGGAAAACTCAAAAAAATCACAGACATTCAACAAATATATACCAAATTCGTTTAAAACAGTGTCTTTAGACGTGCGAAAGACTCCTGATCGTCACCCCCTTCCAAAGCGCAGCGTCGTCCCCTTCATCATCCCTCTCACAAATGTTCTGTCCCCAGTTCTTGCGTTGAAATCGCCCAGAAGAAAAAGTGGTACATTTCCAAACGTTTCCATCAGATCAAGGATACACTGTTCTAAGAGGGCCACACCATTGGATATTTCAGTGTCCTGATAATACTGAGAATTCATGGGTGGAATATACGTTCCGATCAAAAATTATAGGTGAATCTGTGTTAAACAATTCTTTAGCCATTTTTATAACTACTATATTGTCATATTCAACAAACACTTGTTCACATAGGCTGCTAATTCCTTTTTGACAAGGAGAGTCAAACCACCCGACAAACTGGCTGTTATACCGCTGATAGCTTAACACCAGGAATTATGAAAGATTTAAAACTAGGAAATAAATGGTCTGGGAAAGTGAGTAGCAAAAGTTTCTACAAGCAAACAAAAAACAAAGCTACTTAAATAAGATCGAAGATCGTTATCAAAAACATGTGACAGTCCTTCAATGTTGTAAGTCACGAATTTAACAGTTTTCGCGATATGGGCCTGGCCGAATCCCTATGCAGTTTCAGGATTGACAGGTAAAGAGTCTTTATTGGTCACTTCATAGATTGTGGCTTGGCGTTTACTTGCCACACTGGAAAAACGAGGCACTTCTTGGTTTATTGTCAGGTCCTCGTTGAGATGTGTTGCGTGCGGATTTGCGCCTACCATTTGGTTTTGTCTTCTTGTCGTCTTTTTGCCTCATTTGGTCATTGCACTGTTTTTTGTTGGCTTTGCCAGGTCTGTTTGTGTTAGACGTTTGTACTACACTGTTCTGTTCTGAGTTAGGGTGCTGGGGGTTTATTTTCAGAATCTTTGTCAGAGTCTTTGTCAGTCCATGTTTTTGTCTTGCTGGGAAGATTCGACGTTTCTCTATCTTTCACGTCAGCTATGTCGGCATGTTGTTCGTTCTGTGCGTCAACCACGTCAGTGGCGGCAGCTATGTCAGATTCATGCTCATTAACTAACTCTGAACACTGTTCGTCAGATGTCTCAACAATTTGCTCAACATCACTCTCTATCGTTTTGTATGTCAGTTATTTCCGTGTCATTTCCGTCAGGATTCTGTTCGTCAACTGCTTGTGCAGTTGTTTGTTCTGTCATATTTTGTTCATTACATGGAGTCATGCACACTCGGTTATCATTTATGTTCTCGCACACACAATCATCACCCAATGTCACGCTGCCTACAACATCCGAGTCAGTCACACATTTGCTGCTGTTTTGCACAGTATTTGAAACAGTGGAGAGAATGGGCCGTGATTCTAAACTGATATTGCTCTCACTCACAATGTTACATGCTTTTGGTGCACTACTATCGGGCACAGGGATTAAAACACTGTTCCGTCTCTTTGGTAAGAGGGGAAAATCGTTTGATGACAAATGGTTGTAGGGGTGTGGATGGGAATCGTAGTTCCAGCTGCCACTGACATCGTACGCACACCTTCGCTTCTATACTCACAGTTTGTGTCGCAAGTACGTCCCTCACAGTATCCCTGCTGTGTCGACACTGCAGCCCACACACTGTCCACACCCCGTCTTTGGCCGGTGTTGCCACCTGGCCTGGTGCTGTAGTCGTGGGTTGACTTGTTCTCACATTGAAAAGGCCCCGTCCTCGTAACAGTAGGTCCTGTTCCTCCAGTAGTCCGGGTTCCGGTTCTGGTAGGCCCGTCTGATCGATTGGCCCCATCCGCTCGGCGACAAGACCCGTCTTCACGATGGTAAGCTCCGTCGTCGTGCCGGTAGGCCCCGTCTCCTCGGTAGGCCCCGTCCTCACGCCGGTAGGCCCCGTCCTCACGCCGGTAGGCCCGTCCTCACGTCGGTAGGCCCAGCTCCTATGTAGGCCCAGTCCTCCGTTGGTGGGCCCTGTCTCCTCGGTAGCTCCCGTCTCCTAGGTTGGCCCAGTCCTGGCGTCGGAAGGCCCCATCTCCTCGGTAGGCCCCGTCCTCGCGTCGGTAGGCCCCTTCCTCTCGTCGGTAGACCCCGTCCTCGCGTTGGTAGGCCCCGTCTCCTCGGTATGCATGTCGGTAGGCCCCGTCTCCTCGATAGGGCCCCCTCTCATGGTAACCAGCGCCTGCGCCCGTACCGAGATGTTCTTGGTGTTGACGGTGGTGTCTCCCTCTGTTGCTCCACCACCAGTTTGTTGCCTCGGTAAAATGCGTGCAAGCCTTGGCGGCGGTAATACTGCACTGTGTCTCTTGCCTGTCCGTTAGGTCTCCAGACACCATCACTTTCTTCTTCCTTAGTGCTTCTCTACCATGCGTCAGCACTGCCATCTTATCAGACCAACGGGCCAATTTCACAATGATGGGTGGAGGTCGACCTCCCCTGTCATACTGTCCGAGGCGATGCGCCCGAACGATATCATCACGACACCACGTTTGTCTTTTACTGTTCCTTCCAAAACATGCAACACTGTCTGAACACAT
>CM031618.1:15709032-15713953 GCA_018398815.1 Conus ventricosus
TGAATGACTGAACCAGTTCAACAATCATAGAAAACGAAAAAATACATCGAATAGTTACACCTTGGGAAGCATTGTTGTCTTTTTTCAAACCACCGCACAGTTTGAGAGTCAAGATGGGAAATGCTCACGGTTAAATAAGCCGGTGCCTTATTTCCGTCGCCTCCAAAACGAGCCAATCATTTAGCGAACGACATGTCGCCGTCTAATACAATTTTTTGATTACACTACATTCATCTGTCCCCAAACGCTACCCATGAATACACCACTTTAATTTGAAGCCATCCCATTTTCTCCACTTGCTAGGGGGACTAAATCAATTGCAAAAGACTACTGGGGCGATTTTGACGCAGCGTGTCTACCCTCGTAAATTTCGTTAGATTTTGCAATTCCAAGTTCACGCAGTCGGGGGAATGAGCAAATACATCGGGACGCAGGTCTTTTCATAGTCAAAATTCCACTTGGCAACTGCATAAAAAGCACACACACTCCTCAAAGCTGACTCCTTAAAACGAAGCCCTTTCTGCCATTTTGAAAAGACGGTACCAAGGGACAGTTTACTTTTAAAATTCAACAGGTGCAACATATACCACAGGAAGGAAACCGCAGGACGCAGACCGGCCGGTAATTCACAGACGCACGACGACACCATTCCTGAGGACCTTCCATCCAGCTTGTAAAGATTGTGATCTTGTCCCCAAAATCCAACCTGTGACTCTCTCTTCTCCCCTCCCCCTCTCTTCTCCCCTCTCCTCTCTCTCTGGTGAAATGTTATACACACTTTTTTCTGAGTAAACTACTTTTTCATTTTCAAAGAACCATCGGTGCCTGGATTTTTTTATTATATTTATTTTCAAAGATCGTGCATTTTACAACACTAGGCCCCAAAAAATCCCAAAATGCAAACCGGTTGATTTATAAGAAAAAATTCCAATTGTGTTTTAGAGATCCCGCCATGAAACAAATTCCTGTCGTACACAAAAATTCGGGGTATAATTACTGATTTTGCGTCTGGAAGCATACAATCCGTTTGACTGATTCTGTCGTCTGTGTAAGCTAACACCCCGTTTTTAATGAAATTCTGTCTGTCTTTTAAGCTATACAATCCTGTTTGACGATTCTGTCTGTCTGGAAACTATACAAGCCCTTTTTGACTGATTCGCGCTGGAACTATACAAACCTGTTGCTGATTTTGTCTTCTGGTAAGCTATACAAGCCCCGTTTTACTGATTCTTTCTGTCTGTAAAACTAACAACCGTTTGACTGATTCTGTCTGTCTGTGAACTAACAAGCCCTGTTTTTACTATTTTGCTGTCTGTGTAAGCTATACAATCCGTTTGCGATTCTGTCTTCTGTGAAGCAACAAGCCCTTTTGACTGATTCTTTTTGTCGGTAAGCTAAAAAAGCCCTGTTTGACGTTCGGTCTGTCGGTAAGCAACAAACCCTGTTGAAATGATTTGTCTTCTGTAAAGCAACAACCCTGTTTTACTGATTCGGTTTTGTCGTGTAACTTACAAAACCCTTTTGACTGATCTGTCGTGGTAAGCATACAAGTCCTGTTTGACTGATTTGCCATTTGTGTATCCATTCAGCCCATACCGACGCATAAAAAACGACATCCAGCTGACACGGGCCCCCCAAAAATTTGTTTATTTTTTTTTTCACATCATTAAATTCTGAGGGGGGCTACGTGCACAGAAAATTGTTTTTGTTTTGTTGGTGGTGGGTTTTTTGGTTTTTTTGGCATGTCAACCCTTTCTCATTGTCATTTCCATTTCCTTTTATTTTTTTTTCCCAAACCCGTATTTATATTCCTAAACCAACACTATCCGCTTTTCACAATCTGTCTCATTATGATCACCACCAACAAAAAATACTGTTTAAATGCCCCCCCCACTCCCTTGGTTGTGCCGCCACGGCCCCTCACGGGCCGCCGGGGCGGGGCGCGGGGTGTGTGTGTTTTTTTGGGGTGTGTTTTTTGGGGTTGTGTTGTTGGGTTGGGGTTTGTGTTTAAGACAATTTTCATCTTTTCTCATTTCCTTCTCCCAACCAACTTTAAAATAACGGCCAACGCATTATTTGACCTACAACAATGACACTATCCAACAGAAATGTTACTTTTTCCAAAAAAATTGTGCATGGGTTTCCTACCTCCCTCCTAGTGTGTGTAGGTAGAGGATACGAGCTTCCCTCCCCCCCTTTCCTTTTTTCTTTTTTTTTTTTTCTCTCCCAACAAAAAAAGCCTTCACCCCATTGATCACTTCCATTCCTTTCAACATTTATCATTACCCACATTCCCACATGTAAACAACCCAAAATTAAAAACCACCCTTAGTTCTTTAAATTAAAATATATATATATATATAAATATAAATAAAAATATAATATAATTAAAATTTTATATAAAATTAATATTTATGTCAATGATGTTAAAAAAGGAAAAAAAATTTAAAAATCAAGGTTTAAAACCCTTTCCCTTTTTAAAACATTTACAATTTTCCCCCAAGGGTCGAGCACTTTTAAAATCATTTTAGGGTCTTTAAAAAATTAACCTATATATAAAAATAAAATATAATATATATATTATATAAATAAAAAATAACAAAAAAAATATATATAGTTGTGTTTGTGGGGGGGGTGTGGGGGTGGTGTGTGTGTGTGTGCTGTGTGTGGGGGGGGGGGGTTAATTCTATCCTTACTACTAAGCACTATTATCAATGTGCCATGATCACTACCATCATTAATATATCATAGCATCAACAAAAATTACAAAACAAACAAACCCACGTTTCACCGCCCTCCATCCCCCTTTTTCTTTCTTCCCTTCAGTGTCTAGCCACTGTTAACACTACAACTATTATCGTCATATTATCAACAAGCAATCAAACAAATAACAACAACAGTAACGACAAACCCAAAACGGTATCTCTCCTATTATTCACATTTTCGTCATTGCCACCGTTATCGCTATTACTGCTATTGTTACCATTGCCATTATTGTCATTATTATTATTTCAGCTCCCATGATCCCATTCTTAACGGCCTAGTTTTAATCCAACAGCCATTCTGCGCCGAACATAAGAAGATAAGTAGTTGCTTGTTGTTCGTTTTCATTCTCCTAGATGTTGTTTTTGTCTGAACAAGACCCAAAAGGTCGAAATGCACTGTTTTGTCCCTGTAATCTGTTTGACTGTATTGTCTGGTGGACGTATACCATTTTGTTTAACACCAGTGTCACTGTCAATAGTAAGAACATTTTCATTGCAGATATCCTCGTCAGTTTGCATCTGTACATTCATAAGGTCCATTCACTGAAAATTGTAGTCATGACAGTTTTTCACTTGTCCAACGGATCAAAATCAGATTGCAAAGACGCAGCTGATCGGTTGGTTCGAAAGCAGGTGTGTTTACCTCCACTCCATAGTCGTTTACGTGGTGCAGATTCCAAGCTCACGCAATCGATGAGTGAAGGGAGGAACTGGAGGCACCATGTGTGTTGACTGGACCGCCAGCTGACATCATAATTCAGCAAGACACGTACTCTCAGCTTGCAGAACTGACCCGCTTATACTGGCATGCTTTTTTTGTGCGAATGTCAGAGTGGGACTGGAACTAAACATAGCAGAAGCTCGGTCTGAAAATATCGAAGCTCTCATACATGAAGATCAGCGCAGGATCCTCCACAGAACGGATTATGGTGAATATTCACAGTATCGACAGCGACTGAAACAAATCATGCTGAGGTTACTCATCCAGTTTTCAAGGCTTACGAGATAGACTCGAGAATATTCTCTCTCTCTCTCCTCTTCTCTCTCTCTCTCTCTCTCTCTCTCTCTCTCTCTCTCTCTCTTTCTCCTCTTTCTCTCGTTATAATTTACATAATTTGTTATCCACCGACAATGCTAATGTTATACATTCACTCGCAAAGTATGTCGCAGAAGCTGTTAGCTCTAGGACAAAAAAAATGCTTGATCTTAATGACTTTTGTGATAGTACCTTATGCTGATACAGTTTGATGATAATTTTTTCGTCTTTTTATTATTTATTATCTTCTCTTCTTCTTCTTCTTCTTCTTCTTCTTCTTCTTCTTCTTCTTCTCTCTCTCTCTCTCTCTCTCTCTCTCCTCTCTCTCCTCTCTCCTCCTCCTCTCTCTCTCTCCTCTGCTCCTCTGCACGTGACTGAAGCGTAGCGAAAGGGCGCACATCGGAAGAGCTGCAGTAAATTCGCTGATTTCATCGTCAACATGCCAGTTACTGGACTGCCAGCGATGTGGAGAAGACCCTGAGTGCCCTGCTGACGGACAACACGGTGAGCAGTTGGAAAGTGGCGGGAGAAGGAGACAGCACAGTGGTTGTGCTACGCCTCAAGCCTGCCAACCCGCCGGTGTCAACAAAGATGGCGGACCCTGTCCTGAATCGGAATACAAGGGTGCAGTATTATAGAGAAAGCCACCCAGTCAGATTCGACGTGACCGGGAAAGGGCCAGACAGCAACAGAGTCAGGCAAGTACGAGCAGGATCATGACCTCGATACGGTACGCCCACTGACGCGCCGTTCTTGCCTAACACACGGTCGGAAATATCAGACACAGGAGTACGTTTTGGCAACACGGCCGAACCGGAATGACAGCGACCAAGACGAGGACGAAGCGCCGCCTGATGTGTTTCAAGTGACGAGGCCAACGAAACTTCAGGCATGATTGACTGTGACAGTTCTATCATTCCACAACTTGAGACGGACATCGAGCGATAATAGATAGTTCTGTTGTAGTTTCAGTACAGTGGGTTAAAAGCTATGTCGCACCCTCACGATAGGCTGTGAAAGACGATTGAGGGACAAGGACAGAAATAAAATCCTATCCTAAAAGGGACAGTCCAGCGATCAACCACAGTGGCTGGCGAACGATAGGAATTGGCGAAATACG
>CM031618.1:15714953-15717453 GCA_018398815.1 Conus ventricosus
CTGTCTTAAAATCTCTGATCTATCAAAACTTATACATCTTTGGATCTTGTTGCCAGATCCACCTGACAACTTCATACACAAACTTCAAAAACTATGCTTTCGATTTGTTTGGAATGGAAAATGTGACAATATTTGTAGAAAAACGACAATAAAAAGTATGCAACAAGGTGGTCTAAACATACCTGATATTAGAAAGTATATGTATGCCTTTAAACTTTAATGGCTCAGAAAATATAAAACAACAAATCATAAATGGATAAATACTGCACTAGAAATGTACCCTTTTCTTAGAAACTTGGAATGTTATGGATCAACATACGCTTTAAATCATACAAATACTAGCCTCTTTTGGAATCATGTTTTTAGAGCATATCGAACTTTTTGCCTCAGTATTATTCCACAACGTCTTTGTGAGCTACTTGATGAACCGATTTATTATAATGAAAATATAACAGTAGGAAACGCTGTTATTAAGCAAAATAGGATAATCGAGAAAGGGATATACTCCATCAGGCACCTTGTGGGAGGTACCCGTTATGCCGCCGACCCGCTATGCCGCCATCCCGCTGTGCCGCGACCCGCTATGCCGCTTTAGAGGCGGGATCATGCAAATGCAAACCAAATTATAAAAAATATGTATTGAAGACAAATGTAATACTTTTAGGGTTAGGGTTAGGGTTAGCATTGCAAATCATGGCGTCCTGGAGCAGGGAGTGCATTATTCGTTTCATTGGCGGCATAGCGGGTCGGCGGGACGGCGGCATAGTGGGTCGGCGGCACAGCGGGAGGGCGGCACAACGATACGCTCCCTCTGAAAGATAATGGTGAATTTTTCAAACATGAGGAATTTATAGCCACAACACATTTACCAGTTAATTTTATTACATATTATGGCTGGATTTCCTCAATAAAATCATACATTTAAAAATGTGGCATTCAGATAAATGATAATATTAATATCACTCAAGGTATGCCAAACGCATTAAACATTATAACTGGTACAAATAAAAGGTGCGAAAGGATATTATGAATACTACACACTTGACAATAATAAACCTAAGTGCTGTTCAAAGTAGTCAGCAAAAATGAATTTGAATATTTCCTGGAGAAAGGTATTTTTTTAAATCAGTAAAATCAGAGATGTCAAACTTAAGTGGCTACAAATAAGAATTATCCATCGAATCATTGCGACTAATATTGTTTTGAATGCAATGGGTGTAACTGATACGGTTCAGTTTTCATTTTGTAATGAAAAACGAGATGCCATTCAACATTTTTTATGGGGCTGCAAATATATACAAGTTTTCTGGAAATCTGTCGAACGTGTATTGCAAGGAAAATGTGAACATACTCATGATTAATAATTTCATGTAAACTGACAATTTTTGGCGTAGATGAAAAGTTGACAGTGGGAAAGACTACAACTTTGGATTCTCCCTTGAGGGCACATAAGACCGTATGGCGAAAGCTTGGAGTGGCACTGTCTTCATCTTCCGTTGACAGGGGTGGTTGGTGCTCGACAGCTGGAGGGTAGTGTTTTTCGCCGGTGGGCTCTGCAGTCATGAAATACGGGCTGGTACACCCATGGGGATGCTACTTGAAGGCCGTTATGAGTTGCATCCTGTAGTCTGATTTACCTCTGTTCAGGAGCAGTTATGTCCCTTGATATCTTGATGGAGTGTCCTGCGCGTGCCTGTACCCATCGTCAACACAGCACAGGCCTCCAAGGGTGGTACAGGACTAGCCGCCGTGGTGAATTGGTTGGGAAGGCTTGGATAACACAGTCATGTTTCATCATCTCAATTGATGCGTCTCTGAAACTGTTGCTCAATTTTCCTAACCAACACTACAGGTGTCTGTATCTCTTGGGCCTGGTTGACACTGGGATATTTTATAAAAGTAAGTGTAGAGCTTAGCTCTTTCATGCAGTCTCGGACCGGAATGGAAATCGTAACAGGGGGTCGACATGTGTGCTTACTCCATTACCTTTACTCATACTGGCTTACATGAATATCTCCCTGCACTGTGTGGTGAACTATTGTCACGGTATTGTTTTAACTGTCATTTTTAGGTTGGCAAAAAAGCAAAGGAACTTACAAAGCAGCCAAATAGTTAATGCCACGTGATGGCTGACCAAGGCTAATGTTGTGCATGTGAAAATCATCTCACTTTGGAAATCGACTCATGAAGTAAGACGAGTGTGCTGGTCCTCCATGGAAGTTTGCTGGTCAACTGATGTCACGTTCCATCCTTGGATTACCAAGGTTACACGACAGGCTTGTGAAAGGACAGCTGTGTAGATGGCACAGCAGTGGGTGGATTGCAAACTATTGTCCACAGTGCTTGGCTGTAGGAGTGCTTCTTGCTCACAGCAATTGTATTGTGAACAGAAATGTACTGCTGAGGCATGCACAAAATTTATCAAAAGTTTAAACAACTTCGGCGTTGACAACAGAGACGGCTGGTTATATCATAAATTCGTGTCACCTGTGATCAGCAG
>CM031618.1:15722453-15727453 GCA_018398815.1 Conus ventricosus
TTTATTTTTTTAATTTTATTTTCGTTTTGTTTACTGTTGTTTTATTGACTGAAGTCCGTGTTTCTTTTGACAGGAACTCAGTGGTCCATAGGTTTATTATTGCACCCATTTTCAGAGATCATACAAACTGCAACGAAGACTCTAATCTGCGCTTTTGTTCTGTCTTGGCTTGACTATTGTAACTCCCTTGTTGCCGGTTGTCCTCAGGGCTCATCTCTAAACTTCAAAAAGTTCGGAACAATGCCGTCCGCCTGACCTCCCGCTCCTCTCGGTCTGATCACATATCACCAATGTTGTCATCCTTACACTGGGTCCCTATTCAGTCTCGCATTGACTTTAAAGTTCTCCTCCTGGTTTTCAAATCACTGAATAATCTGGCTCCCTCCTACCTCTCTGACCTCCTTCATCTCTATGTTCCGTCTCGCAACTTACGCTCATCCACCGATTCCCGTCTGCTTTGGCTTCCTTCTGCTCACCTGAAAACTTCAGGCAACGATCTTTCTCTTACTGGCACCTGCTCTGTGGAATAGTCTGCCTTCTTCTCTGCGTAACACGGACTCTTTAAAGACTTTTAAATATCCCTAAAACACACATCTTTTCCCCCGCATGGAGCATCAGGATCCAGTAATCAGTAGACAGAGGGCATGCTCTGCATGGAGCCATCAGGATCCAGTAATCAGTAGACAGTGGGCACGTTCTGCATGGAGCCATCAGATCCGGTAATCAGCAAACAGTGGGCATGCTCTGCATGGAGCCATCAGGATCCGGCAATCAGCAGACAGTGGGCACGCTCTGCATGGAGCCATCAGGATCCAGTAATCAGCAGACAGTGGGTATGCTCTGCATGGAAACCATCAGAATCCGGTAATCAGTAGACAGTGGGCACGCTCTGCATGGAACCATCAGGATCCGGTAATCAGTAGACAGTGGGCACGCTCTGCATGGAACCATCAGGATCCGGTAATCAGTAGACAGTGGGCGTGCTCTGCATGGAACCATCAGGATCCGGTAATCAGTAGTCAGCGGGCACGCTCTGCATGGAACCATCAGGATCCGGTAATCAGTAGACAGTGGGCATGCTCTGCATGAAACCATCAGGATCCGTAATCAGTAGACAGTGGGCACGCTCTGCATGGAACCATCAGGATCCGATAATCAGTAGACAGTGGGCACGCTCTGCATGGAGCCATCAGGATCCGGTAATCAGCAGACAGTGGGCATGCTCTGCATGGAGCCATCAGGATCCGGTAATCAGTAGACAGTGGGCACGCTCTGCATGGAGCCATCAGGATCCGGTAATCAGCAGACAGTGGGCACGCTCTGCATGGAACTATCAGGATCTAGCAATCAGCAGTGGCACGCTCTGATGGAACTTCAGGACGCATCAGTGACAGGGGATGCTCATGAACATCAGGATCCAGTAATCAGTAAACAGTGGGCACGCTCTGCATGGAACCATCAGGATCCAGTAATCAGTAAACAGTGGGCACGCTCTGCATGGAACTATCAGGATCCCGCAATCAGTAGACAGTGGGCATGCTCTGCATGGAGCCATCAGGATCCAGTAATCAGCAGACAGTGGGCATGCTCTGCATGAATTATCAGGATCCAGTAATCAGTAGACAGTGGGCACACTCTGCATGGAACTATCATGATCCGGTAATCAGTAGACCTACTAGAAGGACTGGGGAAAAACACACTCCCATCTAAATTCGACTATTGATTATTTGCAGCTTGGTGGGATGAAACAAGTGTTTGGCAAATAGTATATTTAACACTTGACTTTTCCAATCAAGGATAATACTCACGAGTGTGAGCATTTTTACTGTAATCCACAGTAGACGAAGAGATCAGCTGAATATCAGCTGAATATTGTATCGCTTAACTTCATCGTGACTCACTCTCAATGAGATTGGATGGGAAGGTTATATGGTTGGGTGTTTATGATAGACCGTCAAGATTTTGAAAAATAATATTCTGACCTTATACTTTGAACTGTTTGATGATTTTTCACAAAAAGATGACTAAATTGTTGAAATGAGAAAACAATTGTTAATTTTAGGTTTTGGACTTCCCTATCCTTATGTTGATTTACATGTATGTCTAGAGTCGAAATTAATTAATGGGATGTTAAAATTAACTTTAGTAAGAATGTATAATTATAAGTTACTGCCAATATGCTATTATAAGGTGACGGAAAACTTTGGGGAAAGCCTGAACCGGGTGATGCCACTTTTAAAGGAACGTCGGAACTGATAACCCACCACGGATTAGAATGCCACCATTATTTTCTAAAATGTAACTTACATCTCCTTTATATGTTTCAGTGTTTTCTTCTTATTTCACCTTTTCATTCCAGATCCATTTCCCCCGCGCCTCCATAATTATCAAACAAGATATGTGTAGCGCTCGCCGCCGCGGCGTCAGGTGTTGTGGTGTGGTGTTGAGGGAAAGTTTGTGGTGTGTTGATGCGTGGTGTGGTGTTGTGTTTGTGTGTGTGTGTGTGTGTGTGTGTTGGTGTGTATGTTGTGTGTGTGTTGAGGGTTGTGTGTGTTTGGTGTGTGGTTGTGTGTGGGTTTGGGAAAGGGGGGGAGGAGAGGGAGAGAGCGAGAGGGGATTTAGAAGTAGGGAAGTGGGGGACAGGAGAGGGCCTGGTGGAGAACAGGGCGGGAATTAACAATGGTTCCATACCTGTCATCTGTACGTAACACATTGTCTTCCCAGCCATCAAACCGTAAGGGTGTTACAGACTGAAGTTGTCGGATACAGCATTCTTTTGTTGATGATCGTAACATGCTGTTCAGGTAGTGCCTTCACAGGGCTTGATTGCGTGAGCGATCGATTATCCGGTCATTCATCCACGTGTCTGCTCATGTATGTATTACCTGTCTGGTTTAGTTTCTTATTTTCTGTTAGTAAACTGCTGGAAATGTTCTCATGCCATGTCTCACAAGTCTGTGTTGACGCTTTCAGTGGACTGCCTTTATTCCAGACATGGTATGTGGCGATCATTTAGTTGTAAACTTCATACTAAAAATCACAGATGGTGACAAGTCCCTTTCCATTATTTTCGTATTTGTGTTCATGGCAATATTGGGCTAAGGTGGACATCGCTATCTCTTTACATTTCACATGGAGTCACGACTTTATTTTTCTTCATGATTTATTTTCAAACACTGAAGTATCTTTGTAAACTCTGATCTAAACTTCCTACCCATCAGGCAATACAGATAAAAGTTGATTGGCGCTATTGCTGTACCACAGAAAATGACTTAGGCCATTAAAAATTTGGTATTGTCCATACAGTATGGGGTCATCATCGTCAACAGACAAGAAATAATAATCTACCCAATAGGGAAATGTCAGGACAATAAAAGACACACTGACGACTATAAGGGTCACAGACAATGCAGACACCTGCTGTTGTCTGGAATCCTCAGCAGCTTGCTGTACAGGAAGACGCCTGCTGTTTCTCACAGATCCGACAAGTTTGCCCAGAATAAGGCTATTACTAAGCACCAGCAGCACGGAAGGTAGAAGACAATATTGAAGTGAATCCACCCAAGGCCAAACCTCGTAAAAAAAACACTGATATGTTTTTGATTCAACTTCACAACAGGTGTCGGGACAGCAATATGCATCACGATCATAGCAAAAGAGAAAGTGACAGTTGATCAGAAAGTGGATGGCGATCAATAAACTGGCAATAGCTCGCGAAGCGCTCCTCGTCCACACAGCATTGATTCGATGAGGCCACAACACAGAAACTGCTCTTTGCATGGCAGAGGGTCACAAGCATGGATGCTGACAAATGTGGCGCCGCGTACAATAGCAAGGTCTCTAGCTTACATGGCCAGACACCCAGGGTTTTGATTCTTGGTGCATCAAATTCTCTGGCAAGACAGCTATCCAGAGGACCTACCATCAACATCAGCAGATCAGAGCACGCCAAGACTTGGAAAAACACACCAAAGTTAGATGCGGGAGACGATGCATAATCAGAATCGTCATAATATTTCCGAAAATACCAAACACGAGCACAAGAGGATTACCAATTTTTTTGATCATGTCATATGCACGTCTGTACGGCCAGTAAAGATCCCACCATGAATCATATGCACGTCTGTACGGCCAGTAAAGATCCCACCATGAATCATAATCATCATAATTATCCCATCCCATGTTTGGATTGTCTGAGACATATATGTATTGATCAAAAAGGAGATGGGACCATGACAGGAGGTTTGAATTACTTCAGGGTTTATCTTCAGATTGCTGGATACTTCATCTGCCTTTAGATAACGAAGAACAGATCATGCCTTGCACAGAATTATCAAGCAAATTTAACGAGATAAACACAAGTTAGAATAACCAGGAAAGCGTAATGAGCACAATCCTGAGATGTGCTTTTAGACAAACAGGACCAACTGTCTGAATGATCATATTAGAACATTCTATCACACGCACACACGAACACACGAACACACACACACACACACACACACACCACACACACACACACACACACCACACACACACACACACCACACACACACACACGCACGCACGCACGCACGCACGCACGCACGCACGCACGCACAAGTGTATTGCAGCACTCTCTCCCTCTGTATCTCTCTGTCTCTGTCTCTGTCTCTCTCTCTCTCTCTCTCTCTCTCTCTCTCTCTCTCTCTCTCTCTACTCTCTCGCTAGAGGTATATCTCAATATTCCAATGTCAGAAGAACTAGAACTTGCACGCACGCACACACACACGCACGCACGCACAGCACGCACGCACCACGCACGCACGCACGCACGCACCACACACAGTGTATTGCAGCACTCTCCCCCTCTGTATCTCTCTCTCTGTTCTCTCTCTGTCTCTCTCTCTCTCTCTCTCACTCTCTCTCTCTCTCTCTCTCTCTCTCTCCTCTCTCTCTCTCTCTCCCTCTTCTCTCTCCTAAGTGTGAGCTTTGTTTCTTCAGTGCATAAATGCTTGATT
>CM031618.1:15729953-15757453 GCA_018398815.1 Conus ventricosus
GTGCCCATGTGCGTACTGTTAATTCCCTATCTGCACCTCAATGTCGAAAATGGAATACGTGTGTGGTACGAATTCATATATTATTGCATGCGTTTTCGTGATCTGTATATATTGATTAATTGCGATCTCAATGCCAGATCTGAAAAAGGTCAAAGGTTTTGGGAGAAAAGTTGTAAGGTTTGTTAGATTTAGCTGCCCATTGTGCACGGATAGAGATTCTGAAGATGAAAAAATAACATGAATAGAGTTAAATATGTGTAGAACTCTATGCTTTTGCATTTCAAATGGCATGTGTCGGCGTAACCAGAAAGGACACTACAAGTACGTATCAGAAAGCGGACATTACTGTCATTATCTTTTTTTCTTTTTTTTTTTAAATCAAGGGATATATCATAGGATATGTTTGCTACAGTTTTTGACAACTGTTTATATTATGTATGTGAATGCACTGAATCTGAGTTCACATGCACTGAGTTCACCTGGCAGTTATCCTGAACGTTGATGTTAGCAAAGATAGAACAACTCGTTCCACTGACACTGTTGTAAACACTTTCGTGGAAAAGTGTGTTTGGAATGAATCGTATTAATTAGAAAAAAAAAAGTTCTGTGATAGGACATGCTCATCTTGGATCCTGCACAGGGTTGAAATGGTTATCAAACTAACTGATGTAAACGTTCATGAAGCACACATCGCTTTTAATACTTGTTTAAGGGATGCTGCGAAATGGATTATAGGGCAGATAAATGTAAATGGGCAAAGGGGGTATGATGACTTGTATGACACTGAGTGTCGCCAGAACTTCAGGAAGGTTACAAGAATACTAAGCAAGCCAAATTGTACTTTACTTTAAACTGATCGAGTTTTGTGTTGTAATTGTTGGCATGAATATAAACAACTTTTTGCAACGAAAGAAATGGCTTTTAAATGAGCATTGTTGGAAACGCTAGTAACATCTATAAACTCTCAGAACACTGAGACACAGTACATTATCTCAAGAGTGGTGAAAACAACCTTTTAACAATGTACCTTGGAGACCTTGTTTGGACGTGTTAATGGGCCGCTTGAAAGAAATGACAATATTGTGCCGAACTGTGGGGTATCAGTAGTGCTGCTTCTAAGGAGGAGACCATTCATTTACATGCATTCAAAAAGTCTGTGAGGGTATCTATGCATACAAATTTATGATTTAGTATATGCGGAGAAAGACGGGTATCCTATTTAGTTAGCGTCGGTTCTATTCGTAATTGGTTAAAGCTAACACGTATATGCCCCATAGCTTATGCCATAAGGCTTACAATCTGTTAGTTGACAAGATAAACCGGGCTTCGTGGGTAAATTAAACTGTATGAATGTTGGTTTGGGTTTGTATGGATACGTCAGGGTGCCGGGAACATGAATAGTTTTATTTGTGAATTTTGTCAGAGATGAAGAGATTGTGGATGGCAAAGCTGGCATTGCCATGTTAAGAACAAATGAGCGATTTCGTATCTATTGTATGTTGTACGCAGTGCATAGTGTGTCAGGTTACTTTTCTATGGAATTCAATAAACATTTTCATATTTATTATATATTTCCCCATTTTCTTCATCTTCATTTTTTTCTCTCTAAAAGTTCAAATCTTTGCAAAGTCATTATTATAATGACGGAAGAATTGTTAGCCTGCACTTGTTTTCCCCCACTACTTTATTGTTCAGCATCTATATTGTTTGGTCAATCAGTGGGAGATTGCATCTCTTAGGGATCCAAGTAAAGGTTGTCCTGCACAATTCTTAGCCACTGACATTGCTTGAGTTATAGAACAGCAGAGCTGACCACTCAAACTGTTCCATATCTTTTGATCTCCCTTGTATCCTTGAATGGATCCTCAGGCATTGGCTCAAAGATTGTCCCCTACATTTTATACTGTTTGTATAATGCTTTTAGTTTTTTAGCAACCTTTTTCCTCTCCACACTTTCGTTTTATTCCATTTTACTATCCTTCACTGGCTGCTTTGGGGGTGCTGTTGGATTTTTTTGGAACCCTTGGTGGTGAGAACACACAGAATTATGAACTGTGGTGTGTCTCTATTTGACACCTGGAGCGCAGACACAATCAGCCGTGTCTCCCTGATGAGTCCGATCCAGCGGACGAAAGGCTAGGAGCAGGCAATACAAATAGATCTGCCTTCAGAAGGGATCACGATGGTTCCCTCAGGCAGCTAGTGAAGGGTTTTTCATATTTTAATATATTTCCCCATTTTCTTCATCTTCATTTTTTCTCTAAAAGTTCAAATCTTTGCAAAGTCATTATTATAATGACGAAGAATTGTTAGCCTGCACTTGTTTCCCCCCACTACTTAATTGTTCAGCATCATATTGGTTGGTCAATCAGTGGGAGATTGCATCTCTTAGGAGATCCAAGTAAAGGTTGTCCTGCACAATTCTTAGCCACTGACATTGCCTGAGTTATAGAACAGAAGAGCTGACCACTCAAACTGTTCCATATCTTTTGATCTCCCTTGTATCCTTGAATGGATCCTCAGGCATAGGCTCAAAGATTGTCCCTACATTTTATACTGTTTGTATAATGCTTTTAGTTTTTTAGCAACCTTTTTCCTCTCCACACTTTCGTTTTATTCCATTTTACTATCCTTCACTGGCTGCTTTGGGGGTGCTGTTGGATTCTTTTTTGAACCCTTGGTGGTGAGAACACCACAGAATTATGAACTGTGGTGTGTCTCTATTTGACACCAGGAGCGCAGACACAATCAGCCGTGTCTCCCTGATGAGTCCGATCCAGCGGACGAAAGGCCTAGGAACAGGCAATACAAATAGATCTGCCTTCAGAAGGGATCACGATGGTTCCCTCAGGCAGCTAGTGAAGGGTTTTTCATATTTATAATATATTTCCCCCATTTTCTTCATCTTCATTTTTTTCTCTAAAAGTTCAATCTTTGCAAAGTCATTATTATAATGACGGAAGAATTGTTAGCCTGCACTTGTTTTCCCCCACTACTTAATTGTTCAGCATCGAATTCAATAAACATCTGAGATAAAATGCTCAGATTTGGTAGCACAGAATCATGTAGTCATTTTAGTGTTATGGAAAACGAAATGAGATAGTCTTCTTCACCCGTTATGCCTCGAGGCATTTGGTAATGAAGTTCAGTTCGTCCTCCTTGTCAGGACCAAGGTAATGCTAGGCAAGAGTTCATTCTAGAGAAATGCAATAGACAACCGTGTTTGTTTAAGCTGATTATGCTAATGACATCAAGGAATAAAAAAAAAACACCTTGTAAATCAGTGATCTTGAAGTTTGGCTCTTTACGCAGTGAAGAATAATCCGAGTGTCCGCCCCCTTGTGTTTGGCTTCTAATTATTCAGTGTTTACATCAGGAGCTGGGGACTCAACCTGCTCGTCATCACAAAAGCCACCAGAAATGACAATGATCTTGTTTTCAGGTGCCTGAAGGATCAATTGGCGAGGCAAGACATTGGCCAGGTCAGCTTTGTTCTCTGCAAGGGCAATGAAGTTTTCCCCTTTGGTGGTAGAGGGACTTCTCTGCTTTGGACCTCTCTCCTCACAGGCACTGCATGTCTGCTTGTTTGTGTCTGGTGCCAACCTTGATGGACATTTCATGGTATCTGTCATACACAACATCAATTCGAGTGAAGACAGCACCACTCTGAAGAACAGATTCAACAAATGTGTCAGCTAGGTCACCAAAGGTCTTGGCGTCTGGTGGCTTTCTAATTGCAATCACAAGTGCTTGGCCATCGATGATGAGTGTTGATTTTTCTTCAAGGTCAGCAGGTTGAAGGTTTGGGGGGCAAGGTGTGTCACCAATCAAAGCATCTGCTAAAAGGGATTTCTAACCAGAACGGAGATTGACAGTCATTTCTACTATAGCAGCTGGGGCAGGAAGAAGCTCATGCTGTAGTATTTCTTGCAGATTGTCGTCCTTCCAGCTCTGTATGCTGTGGCAAGTCGCTGCAGAAACTTTCTGTCGGCCTGGATGACTTTCTGTGCACTCGTCGTGGATTGCGTTTGCTCCAATTCGAACAGGGATGCAAATGTCAGGCATATATTCCTGTGCAAAGTCTCTCTGAACTGCACTTGTCGGTCGTTTTAGACAAGCCTTTCTTCAACAGATTTGATCAGCTGGCCTTGACCTCTTTCCTTGACTGTCAACAAATGTTCAGTGATGTTGCTGGGGACAACGTCTTTTGTTGCAATGTCCTGCAAGTCTGTGGGTTCCTCGTCTGTAGCTTGAAGGTTTGCAAAGTGTTCAGCAGCTTATTTTCATCCCTCAGATCAAGCCTTTGTCTTGCCGGGTTGCATTCATTGTGTGTGAAGTTGTCATATTGCCTCAGTCCAAAGGTACATTTCGTTTCACTGCTGATTGAGATCTAAGGTTGTAGGAGAGGCCCACCTGTTCAGCGCTGTAGTTGTTTTGGTGATGCCTACCATTCCACACCCTTCTTCCCTGTGTTGTTGAGCCATTCTTGACTTTGGTCAGGGTCAACTTGGTTGAACTGTTGAGGTGACCTCTTGACCACGAAGTTGCCCTTTTCTGCCTTGACATTCTCTGGCAACTGATTCATCTCATATAAGTAGATGGATCCCCATTTGGCGTAGTTGTGGTGGTTATACCACATGAAACAGGGCAACATTTCTCCAAAAGCATGCAGATCTAGTTGCCAAAGGTCTTCTCTGTTTTGCTCTGGTGAAACGTAGGAGAATCTGGACCATTTGCATGTATGTCCACCAGAACTTGAAGTTGGGATTGTCAGTGCTCGAGACAAGTGCCCCCTAGCCTTGCTGAAGTCTGGAGAAAGCAAACAACTTCATCAGTCCATCTGTGCCATCAGTTGACAGTTCATTCTGTATCTCTCTTTCTAGATCATGGTCTGTGTCTTTGGTGAACATCAAGAGCATGGGAGCAAGCAATCGCCAAAATGCTTGAAGTGTAAAACTTGTGTCCTCTCATCCCCAGGCGTAGGACTTTCCAGACATCACTGCTCTGCTGTTTCTGGACCAAAGTTGCTACTTTCAATCCAAGCTTCCAGAAGACCTGATCCCTGTACGTGTTGTCCAATAATCTGAAGAAAACTCATAGCGGTATGAAGACCTCCTAATCTCACAATCAAAAAGTCTTGGTACTCTGGTTTGGCCCACTTGAGCTCCATCAGTCTCCAGAGTATGAAAATCGATATGACAATCTGATGTCTTAAACAATATCAATGCGGTGTTTGTTGGTGGTTTGTGGGTAACATATTTATCAACAGTTAATATCAAGCAGACATTTCAGTGTTAAAAACTGTTTTTAATTGGCATAAATAGCTATTTGGGGAGTTTTTAAAGCAGTATTGTTTACTTTTGGTTGACTCATTTGTTGATTTCTTGGATAAAATGTACATGTTCATTTGGCATGGCGGCCATATTGTTTGACCCATTACCATGAGTGACTGGGGCAAGGTGGCACTTGGCCAATTGTCGAAATGGATTCTGCACACCTTAAACCTTCAGAAAAACATGGTTGCCACAAAATTAAACCCAAAAATGCCTACGGGTATTGGCTTTTCCGAAAAAAGAAACTATTAGAGTGTGGCAAGCTTGAAGATGTAATAACAAGATGTTTTGTGTGTGTGTGTGTGTGTGTGTGTGTGTGTGTGTGTGTGTTTTGCGTGCGTGCGTGCGTGCGTGCGTGCGTGTTGCGTGCGTGCGTGCGTGCGTGCGTGCGCGTGTTTTCGTTTGTTTTGCTTATCTGTCCTCGCCACATCAACATTAGCATGCTATTTTCTATCACTGTGACTCCATTCTTTTGGGGCTATGGCCTATCAAGATGGAAGAAGAAGAAGAAGAAGAAGAAGAAGAAGAAGAGAAAACTGAATCCGAGTCTGAATTTCTCTCGTTTTCCGTAATTAGGGATACCTGGTACGCCCTGAAAGATGGTTGATGCAAGGTTTCAAGGATGAGTGCCTGCTGTGTTGAAACACTTAATCATCTACTGCTATACTACTACTACTTTAAGGACGACGACGACGACAGCAACGACTACTACTACTACTGCTGCTGCTACTACTACTGCTACGACGACGACGACAACTGCGACTACTGCTTCTATAACAACAACTACTATACTACTACTGCTGCTCCTACCACGACGATCGATATATATATATATATATATATATATATATATATATATATATTATATATATATATATATAATATTAAATACAATCAACCAATAAATTCGAAGGATAAGTACAAGCACATTCCAGCAACTTACAAAGCAGCTTGGTGTTGCAATGACTGCAAGAAATATTCAAATATATACAATGCTTGCTCTTATGTCTTAGATTGGAAGAAATAGGTGAAGATACAGCATTCTTATCATGCAGTGATAGATAATTCTGCCTAACCAACGGATGTGCTTGTGTGGGTGAATGTGGGAAAATAAAATAAATGCTTTCTCAAAAATGAACCTTCAGCAAGGGGGAGACAATATCTATAATGGGGAGAAATTCACTAACACATAAACTCCCTGGTCGATACAAATATTTACGAAACCCCGAATGTTTCTCCCTCAGTGGCCACGGAAAAGTGGTAATTTGACTCCTCTGTCTTTTCGGTTTTAAAAAAGAATGCTATCCCGGAAAAAGGTGGGTGTGCAATACCGTTAGTATGCTTGTGGAAGTTTTAAAAAAAAAAAAACCAAAGGTGCCCCTAAGAAGCAAAAAGAAAAATATGAAGAGCCAAAACAAGCTACATTTTTCTTGTGAAACGTAGAAATTATAAAAACTCAAGTGCTGTGGGCTAGTTTTTGGAAATTATATCCGCAAGGGTCCTAAATTACAAATCAACTATTAAATTCCAATGATAATGTACGTGAGCCTTCGCTGAAGGCTATTTTTACAGAAGCATTTTTATTATTTTCCCCATTTCACCCACTCAATCACATACTGTTAGTTAGCTGACAGAATTTCCTACCATGCAGGTATGAATGCTTATCTCCACCTATTTCTTCCAATCTAAATAAATAAGAGAGCTTTGTTTATAAATTGAACACACACACACACCACACACACACCACACACACACACCCACACCACACATAGATTTATATATATATATATTTTTTTATATATATATATATATATATATATATATAAATATATATATATATATATATACAGGAAAAGACAGACACACAGACCGATCGATAGAGAATGGACCAACCGACCCGACCGGCCAGACCCCCAGCACCCCCCCCAAACAGTCAATTAGATAGATAGATTGACAGACAGACAGACAGACAGACAGGACAGACTGATAGATAGGATATTACTCATTTTCTTAAAGAATAAGATGGGAGTGGTAGGATACTAATGACGATTTCACAAACTTAAATGTTACTATTACCCATGATTTTTCAAATGCATAAAAACACATCGTGAATACATTTGAATAAGAGGGTCAGTCGTGTTGATTGTGTGCTCAGAGAGGCTGCGTGAGATCTGGTTCTTGTGTGGAATGCCTTTTGCGTTTTTGTATGGGCTGTCACGTGGAGTACACCTGACAGGGGGGGTTCTTATACGGTAAGGTAATGTGCAGTGGCAGAATCGGTGCGTTCCATCTATCCCTCCACACCACCAGACCATCAAGTGGAAGAAGTTTCGCATAGTTTTATTACATTACAATCGCTCACTCGCAATAGAATCTCGTGAATGGGTATGGTCATAACTAAAGAAAAGAAAGATAGTCGAGAGAGGAGGAAAAAGAAAGAGAAACAAAAATGGGGCATAGCAGAGAAAGGCACTATTGTGAGAACTAAACTGACTTAGGGGCCAATGTAATTGAATAGTCCACAATAAACCCTCCCAATGTCCAGGGGATCCGCTACTGTCCACCTAACCCACTAAACCACTACTAGGACATACAGCAAAATAACAGGAAGACAAGATCGTGTAGAAACAATGCTGCATCCAAACTAGAACATATAAACTAGAGTTAAACAAAAACTACTACAACAACAACAACAAAACGAATCAGTGACCGGCTTTAGACCCACACACACGCACGCCACAGCAACCACACCCACACCACACAAGATTTTTAACACTCAACTCGAGTTCATGACGAGGAAGGTTTGCCGCGGAGGGAGGTGGATCCTGTGAGGGGTTGACGTTCGTACTGGGCTGGTTCTTCCTATCCGAGGGTGAAGCAGGTGTCCTCAGCAAAGGAGCGAGGATCACCTACAGTCTAGCAGGTTTGGAAAAGCGACTGGTGCCTGGACGCTGGATGATGCAATGCGGGTCGTGGATGCTGGTCTTCCAGCAGCCAAAGTCCGGAGCTGCAGCTTAAGAAAAACAGGCAAAAAAAATACCCGCCCTACGGAGGAGATCAGTCTACATGATGAGTAGTCATCACGCTATAAGTCCATTGTATTCAGTGTGTGGCAAAATAGTGGGTCCGGCATGTGCGTTCAAAGGGTGAAGGGTCCACAATGCCGTTATAAGGGTCAACAATGTCTTTTGTCACTTACAAAAGGACAAATAAACTAGAATAACTTTCTTTCCCTTTTCTTTTGCTTTATTTGACCTGTACTAAGATCCTTAGTCAACACAAGCTAAAAAAAAAAAAAACTCCAATGAATAAACCATTTAGAATTCATCCACACGTCTGTCACACAAACATATAAGACAAGGTCACAACGAGAAAGGAACCACATGTGGGGATACGGCAGGAATTCTAACTCCGCGGTTTAAATGACTTAGCCGTTCTGCACGCTCATGCGTTCCACGATCCGTCTCGTGTCTGTGAAGCAAAACAAGGAAACTGAAACTAACATTTTCTGATATTCTTCGGCCCAATCACTTATTGAGGCAAAATAAAGATTGACTCAACTCTGTGTAATCAGACAACAACAAACACAAAAAAAAAACTTCCATTGACCGAAATGCTGGGATTATCATATAGTAAGAGATTATCAACTTAGTCCAAGTAACAGATTCCCTAGCCGCTAAGGACCGAAACGAAAACGCAATTAAAGATAATGCGTTTCTACAATTCTACAAACGAGACGCATATCTCGATACCATTTCCATATACCTGCTCCCTCTCTTTGGAGCAGTACACATCAGAATGAAAGGTGTGCCCGAGCCAAAGCACATGAAGGCAGAAGAAATCCTCTCAACCGCTGAAAGGTTAGATTTGAAAGCCAAAATAAAACAAAAACAGTCCAAAACAGACCATATAGTTCCAAAATGGCGGGTGGGCGAGGTGTAGAAACGGTTCGCTCCCAGTCAGACGAAGTGTTGGCAGCCGTATACGTGCCGGTCCACACCGAGGGACTCCAGGGCAGGGATGACCCAAGGTGGTTTTCCAGCTGGCAGGGGATAGGGATCCCCGAGGTGTCCAGTGGAATACTTTCCGACCGCTGAAGGGCGAAAGACGTTTCCACAAAACCACACCGAAGTGGATAAAGAAATGAGGCACAGCTTGCAGAGATGGAAAATCTTCCGAATCCACGTTCCGTCAATGGGTGTACACCACTAGCCTAACCAAGACTGGCAACAGGTAACAAAAACAGCTCACTGTGGCACCTGACACAGCTGATGAACCTCGTGGAAAAAAAAAAAAGCGATAAAAGAACGAAAGAGAAGCTTTAATGAAAAAAAAAAAAATGAAGAGAATATAATTGGAGGGATGGGAGCGAAATGCACGACGTAGCGCATCCCGGGTTACACAAATAGCACCACTGCGTCAACACGCGGCAATGTAGTTAAGATGTCACTGGTAACACTTCATTTATACTGGGTTTAAAAAGAAATGATTTAATTCTAAAACCAAAAGTATGTACGTCCGTGACAACTCCCACAACCAAAGTGGCTTGTGCCATGAGGCATCCTATCACAGCCTCAATACGTTCTGTAGAAACTTACACTCTTATACCCCCCCCAATGTACCACCCCTTCCTCACTCCTGAACCTTGACCCGCTATCATCGGACTAAGGTAATCAGCCTCCACGTTGTATTTGACCGGGATGTGTCTGAAAGTGAACGCAAGGACTTGCAGTTCGGATGGCCCATCCATGTGACGACGGCTAACAGCCGAATTCGATGAAGTACGCCAGGGGGTGGTGATCTGTCTCCATTAACAACTATTCGCCGTACAGGTAGGGCGTAAAACCGAACTGGCAGCCCACACCACTGCGGGACATGCTTGTTCGATGTGTGGTAGTTGAGCTCTGCCTACCACCTTCTTGCTCGGCTTAGGCAACGGGCAGCAGACCCTTCCTTGGTCCTGCAGCAGTACAGCCCCCACGCCAACACTCGAAGCATCAGTTATCAAGGACGTAATGGCTTATATGGGTCAGTCCAACTGCAGTATGGGTTGGTTGGATACGGCGTCCTGAGTTCTTGTATGCCTTGACATCTTCAGGGGTCCAGACAAGAACTTCGGGTTTCACTGTGCCGCACGTCTTGTCCGTCAGCAGGCTTGGCCACCCTTCAGCAGAAATGTGAGGTTAAATTTGAGGTAGATACCCACCAGCCGAGATATGATTGAGTTACTTCTTGGTCATGGGAGGTCGGGCTTCTCTTGATCTGTTCCAGCTTCCTCTTTCTGCACGGCTTTCTTTGGACTGGGATTGAAGGTTTCCTTCAAGTATTCTTGGTTGTTCACACAACAGTCCGTAGCCACTAGTGATTACACACCACTTTTATTTTCTAGCCGATTTCACTGTGCCTCCATGTGGTTATGAACAGCCGAGAGACTTTCAGCAAAAATGGGTCATGCCTTTGCTAGAGAAGGGTGCCATTTCACTTGTTTTGCCGTTCTCTGCCTGTCTTCCTCACACGTCGGTCACCTTGGTATGGGAAGCGTGCTGTTTTACGTGGTGTAGGAGACGGAGTGTCACACAAATGGCCCAGGTGTCGCTCCATTGCTGTGCTCGAAGTCCTGGTTGGTGTTCGACCTCCTCTCATTCGCTCTCATTTCAGCGTTGTTTGACTCCTCTTTAGGAGTCTGCTCCTTCACTTTCTTAAACAAGGCTTTCTTTCTCCTCGTGGATGCAGAACCCGTTGATGTCAACAACGTCCACAGGCATCTGGTGTTCCGGTTCTTCGAAGTTGTTCGGTGGAAAACATTGTAGCTGAGACCATACCTTGGTATGTTCTTAGCCCTCCTGGCCAATGAAAGTCCTGGTTTCTATCAGGGTCGGACGTGTCCCCAAATGTCTGCATTAGGGGTTTCGTAGGCATAGGCGCCATGACGTGCTGCTGAGACGCTTCGGGAACGACAAGTGGAGTGGCAGACGCAGTAGATGACGTATGACATCTGTACACACGTCCCTTGTGACTCGCAACTCTACCGCGCTGTGCTGCGGGATGTACCTTGTGGCTTCCCACCAAAAACTCGGATTTTGTTGTAGGGATGGATCCTGCGTTTGCAGCTGTGTACAGTCGAAGGATACATGGTCAAGGTGTCATGCTGAGTTAGGGGCTTCAGGAGGGGTTTTCCAGTGCCTCTTTCTATCTGCTGTGTTGGGAACGCGTGCACTGGTGGCAGCCTCATTACTTCTGCTGGAACTCTGATGTATCTCCCGACGTTGACCATCCCGATGCACACTGAATTGCCAATCAGTGGAAGTACGCAGGTTGATTGAAGGCTACTGCCCACAACCTTCCCTTTAAATTTTGGGGGCGCCACCCCCGTAGAGACATCTACCAAGTACTGTTGATCGTTTGCCCTGAAGGATGACTCGAGTCCTGACACTTGGCACTCCTCCCCTCGAGGTGCCTCTCAAAGGGACTAACTGTCGTCACATGAAGGACCGCTGTGGCTCTGTCACCTAATAGCCTCCAACTATCCTGTCACACACTATAGACGGGGAAGGTAGGACTTGTTGGGAGGTCCGTGTCCGTACTTCTCTCCAATGCACCCTAAGTGCGAGACATCGAATTTTGCCTTGTCTTCCTTTGGGAACAATCCCGAACGAAATGCCCCTTTTACCCACAGAGGAAGCAAGCTTGGGCTGGCTCCGTGTCCGGGATCGCTGGAGGATAACGTTCTTGGGAGGGTGACGACGGTTTTGGGATCTGTTGACTCCCGATCAGCGGGTTTCCTACTTGTTCACTGGTGCAGGCATACGATAGTGTCGACGCGCATCTGCGAAGGCTTCAGCAATCTCGATTGCCTGGCGAATGTCTTGGTTTCTCCTCACCAACTATTGACACTGCAGTTTACTGAGATACGAATTCAGGTGTTGCTCCAAGAGGAAAAAATCCTTCAATTCATTTATGTGGCTTCAAAGCCCATTATTCCATAGTGCGCCGGAGGCGTTCACCGAACTGGTTGAAAAAGTCTCCTCTGAAGGTTTCCTCATTGTGCGAAACTGCTTTCTATAGGACTCGGAAGTCTGTGCAGTCTCGGCGAAGAGCCGCTTTTAATTCAGGTATAGGAAGCTCCGGGTGGAATGTCGACAAACACCTCCTTAGCCTTTTTTTTTTTCCCCCCCCGTGTCAAGGGGGGGGGGGGTGCTACTGTGGGTAAATAAAGGGCTATACTCTGTGTCGTTTTATCTGGTACGCAGCAGCCAACCGCCTCAAGTGCTCGATGTAGGTATCATATGTTATCGCTAGCATGTACACTGGATATGTAGCTTGGGAGGAGACACTGGAATACCACAGACCTGAGTAAATCCGCTATTCCCGATGGTCAGAGCCATGCTCGGATGCAATCCACAGACTGTTGCTTCGGGGGTGATCTAACTGTTGATACTAATTCGGCCCGGGAGGTCTTTCTCTTTCCTCCTCCAAAACGAGCCTCAATAGTCCAATCTTTTTGTTTCTGGGCCTCCCTTTCTAACTGTTTCTCTTTTCTCTCGACTCTCGATCCGTCTCCTTTCCTCCATATCCCTCTCTCCATCGCCGTTCCTTCTCTCTCTCTCTCCAACTTCTTTTCCTCCATTTCCATTTTCACTTCGCCTTCTCTCTTCCCTTTCAATTTCTACGTTCTATCTTTCTTTGGCTTCTCTCTCATCCCTTTCCTGGTCTCCCTTCCCTCCCGCTTCTTCTCTCTCTTGCCTCTCTTTCTTCCCTCTCAATCCTCATCAACATAAGAGGATCCATGGGCGCTGGTCTAGGAGGATGAGGCATAGGCGAAGGCTGAAAGCGAAGTCATCTCGAAGTTACGCGGAGGGCGAAATCCCGGAGACTGGAGGTGGGCAGAGGTCGTCTCGGAGAGAGTGACCCAGGAGGGGTCATCACCTGTATTGTTGGACATTGCGGTGATGGAGGGACGAATCCCACCCGAAGAAACACGACATGGGTAGTTGGGCCAGTCGTCGCATGAGTCATGGGGGCTCCCTCCCTGGTAGGATTCCTGCTCCCACGAGTCTGAGAACGTGTGATCGGCGCACGTCGTCATACGTGTTCCATAACTTACTGTACACTAAAAGACACGAAGTCACCGAATCACTAGTGTATTCACAAGATTTGCAAGACACGCAGAACTCTGACGAAGAAATCCAACGATGGTTCTGTCGTGTGTGTCCACTTCGCCTTTGTACCACGGTCGACTTACTTCGAAGGTCCCCCAAGTATATGGTTTCCCACACAAGCAATAGTACAGGACGATAATAAATGGATATAACCAGTTTCTTATGTTTTTAACACTTCAAGCGTTGAGCAAACATCAATTCTTCAAAAGGAAAACCGTGACCAGAAAAACGTGGTCCAAAAACTTCAACGCGTTTGTTCCTGTATGGAATAACAATATCTACAACATGAATCTAATGCCAACACGATGTGGAATATTATCAGTAAATCAACAAAGCACAAACTCATCAATGTATAACAAAGACTGCCCTTATGCACTGGTGTGCCAAGAACCCAAACAAAGTTACCACACCTGGGTAACAAACCTATATCCAGATCAAATGTTGATTTCACAAAATAAGACTTCAAAGATGTTTACCCAGCAAAAAGGCCAAGAAATCACAAACCTATACAACTGGAATTTATAACTCAACGCGTTATTCCAACCAGCAACCAACGTATCCAAAGAGAAAAAACAACAAGACATCACAAAACACGCATAAGGCAGGACGGACAATAGAACTTAAACGACCCGAACGGCAAGGCCAAACAGCTAACCTAAATTCTACCGCGACTGACGTAAACACGGAAGCGCACGTGCCCCAACACGGTCACCGGGACACCAGGACAGAGCCGACTCGATCAAAACAGTGGCCCGATGAGCGCGCCGAAATTCCCGTGCAACACGATCTCGTCCACAGACGGGAACCACGTGCTAAAATCACTGCTCTGTAACTGAATAGGAAACGGATGAAAGGGGGAGGGGGCGACAGAAAAGGCACAAGTGGCTCTTTGGAAAGACACGTATGTGTATCCACAGACGCTACACTCCCATTCTCAACACACGACTGACAAATTTATTATTCCAATCACCACAGTCACACAAATTAGTGTTGAACAATTAAGAAAGCTCTAACATCAGTAGCTAGATAGAAAAGCAAATAAACTGCTTGTATGTGCGCTAGACAGAAGAGGAAAGCCTATCAACTTAGGGCTAATCCCCTTAGACTAAACAACACAGATCCTACAACCTAGTGTGTAATAACAAAATAACACCACCACAGGATAGTCTTTTCCCTTTTTTTGTGAACTGAAGTAGATAGACTTACGTAAGACCGAGTTTCGCGCAAACACGGTATCGGAACTAAGTGTCAAAGTTTGCCTTGTAAACAAAGCACCAAATGCTTGGCAAACCTGCCTACACTTACCTTGCTAACACAGTCGGCGTCTTGGGTACAGGCAAATGCAGACCAAATCCTAAATCAGTACAAGCACTGACATCGACGACTCTGCACAAGCAAGACCTGTTAATCTAGAGTCAAAAACCCCCTTCTTTCTCCACCAAAGTACCTATTCTAACTAAGGTAATGAGAAAAGGAGAACGGAACTCTAGAACCAATTAGCCGGCGGTACTAGACAAAATAAAACAAACACTGGAGACGAACGCAGAACGGAAGCCCAAAGGCCAATAGGGAGACGGAACCACGCCGACAGCACCCAAAAAATCGGTCCGCCCAAAGGGTTCCCACCACTCTAGAACCCCCCAAACCCAAACCACCCGTTAAATACACGAAAAAATAGACAGGTCCTAAAAGGGTCGGGCGGGTGATTCAGAGATCGTTTTTACCTACCCAACACATTCCTTTTCCCCCCCGGCATCTCCACCAAAATTTCACTGGGAGAAAAACCGACGGGGGGGTTCTTATACGGGTAAGTCAGGGGCAGAAACCGATCACCTACCCTCACACCCCAACCACAAAGGAAAAGCACAAAGTTTTTTTCAATTACAATCACTCACTCCACTGCACTCCAAGGGGTATGGTCTAACAAAAAAGAGAAAGAAGCGAGGGGAAAAAAGAAAAAAAAAAGGGCATAGAAGAAAAAGGCACTATTCAAACTAACTGACTTAGGGGACAAAGTAAATTGAATAGACCACAAAAAACCCTCCAATGTCCCGGGATCCGGGCCTGCCCAACCAAAACCCACAAATCACTAAAAGGACATTCAGCAAAATAACAAAGAAAGATATGTTAAAAAAAATGCTGCATCCAACGGACCAATCACTAGATTAAACAAAAAAAAAAAACAAAAAAAAAACGACGTGACCGGCTTTAGACCCACACACAGCGCCCCAAAACCACACCCACACCACACAAGATTTAACACCAACCGAGTTCAGAACCGAGGAGGTTTGCCGGGGAGGTGGACCCTTGGGGGGTACGCCGTAACGGGGGCGGTCTTCCCAAACCGAGTGAAGCAGGTCCACAAAGGAGACGAGGCTCCCCTCCATCCGCGGGTTGGAAAAGCGCTGGGCCGGGACGCAGGATGATATGCAGGTCCGGGATGCTGGTTTCCAGCACCAAACCGGAGCTGCATTTTAAAAAAACGGAAAAAAAATCCCGCCCAGCGGAAAACAGTCTCCGATGAGTACACACGCTAAGTCCTTGTATTCATGTGTGGCAACATGTGGGTCCGGCAGGCGTCAAAGTTGAAGGTCACAATGCCTTTATAAAGGCAAAAAAATTCGTCCTACAAAAGGACAAAAAAATAGAATAACTTTTTTCCCCCCTTTTCCTTTTCTTTTTTTTGACCCTGTCAAGATCCTTATCAAAAAAGCCCCAAAAGAAAAAAACCAATTAGAATTCACCACACTCCCCAACAAACATATAAACAAGGGACAAACGAGAACGGAACCACAGGGGGCAAGGGCAGGAACCCAAACTCGGGGTTAAAACTACCGGGTTCGCATGCCCATGGGGGGGGGTTCCCGATCCGTCCGGGTCGGAAGCAAAAAGGAAACAAAAACAAACATTTTGATATTCTTCCGGCCCAATCACAATTGAGCAAGTAAGCATTGACCAACCGTGTAATCAACAACAACAAACACACCCTTTGACCGAAATGCGGGGAATCATAATATGAACAACATTAAAACGCACCGTTTTGATTTGCCGTTTCCTTTTAAAAAAAAGTGTATTTGGATTTGTAGTTAACACAATTTTTTAAGGGACAAAATTTTCACACTGCCCGGTTTCTCCCGTTTGCCGACTTTGGGTTTTACGCCCACTTCAACTCGCCCAAAACACTTTTTGCCAGGGGGGCCGGACGAACGTACCATCTGTTTTCTTTGCTCAAATGCATTTTGAAGTCATCCGACGGGAAAAATGTATCCTTCATTCGCCAGCAAGGGGTCCGAAAACAACCGCACGTCATGCAGAACGCGGCGAGCCATTGGAAGTTAGGGCGCATGTCACGGAGAACGCCAGACAACTGAACTGCAGTCACTCTCAATTGAAAGGGTACACAACTTTGGCACAACGGGGTTCCACCACTGATCGGCGCCGAACGGGCCAACCTCGGGTTACCACCCCACGCAGGATCGATACTTTCGACGCTTCACTTCGAATCGATTCCTTACACAGCAGAAACGCGCCAGGGGTTGGTCGAGGGGGGCCAGGTCTGGCAAAACCTTTTGACTCGATTCAAGAATCAGGGCTCAATTTTAAGGCGCCCCTTTTGGGCCCCGTCCTCACCCAAACCCACAGCAAGCCTGCAGTGGGGCCCAAACCCGCATCTGCCCTGGACACAGTCATGGGGACTTTGCTGTTCTCTGACGAAATCGATTCGCGTTATCTCACTGCGGGAGAAGAGAGCTGGGGGCGTGCGGGAACCTACCCAACTGCTGCGGGGTTTTTAAGCCGAAAATAAGGAGGGGGCAGGCGATGGGGGGGGGGGCATTCAGTCATACACCGGAAAAACCTCTGTTTTTTTCAACCAGTGAATGCCAAAACTACCACAGGCCGAACCACGGGCGTCCCACTTTTGCCAGCCCCGGGGCTGCATTCTTCCAGCTGATATCACCCCCAACCGCAAAGCCACCGCGCTTTCTCCAGGGGAAAAACATTGCCGTGTTGCCCTGGGGCCTCTCGTCCCGTGGCTCCCATTTTAACACGCTGGGATAGCTGGGGCGTCTTGTGGGTGTGGAAACGTCCACGACTCTGGGTCATTTGAGGCGCGCACTGACCGAGGAGTGGGATGGCTGCCACAGCGTTCTTGCAACCTTGTTTTCTATCCATGAGGGGCGCTGCCAAGCGTGCTCGGGGGAAAAGGGGGACACACCGGGATTTGACTCGCGGGGGCAGCTCGTCGTGGGGTACTTTTTTACAGGGACCCAGTGAAGTAACAGCTAATTTAGATGCATTCGGCCATCTTGTCAAGAACAGACATTTTGTTTTAAATTTAAAAATGGATGCTAATCAAATAGCTTTTCTTTTATTAAATAACTGTACTACCAACGTTGTCTGGGCTTTTTGGGAAGCGGGCGTTTTTAAAGTTGTTCAGAAGTAAGAGATTTTCAACTTTTCCCAAATTCCAAAAACCCCAGCCCTAAGGACCCAAAAAGCAATTTTAAAATAAGCGTTTTTACAATTTTAAACAAGCGCATATCCGATTAAAACCCTTCCATACCCGCTCCCCCTCTTTGGAGCTTACACACAGAAAAGGGGGCCCCCCACCAACAGCACAGAAGGGGGAAGAAAAACCCTCAACGCAAAGGTTAGAAAACCCAAAAAAACAAAACATCCAAAACAACCCAAAAGTTTCCAAAAAGGGGGGTGGCGAGGTGAGAAACGGTTCGCTCCCCCTCCGACGAAGGGGCACCGAACCGGCCGGCCACCGAAGGGACCCAGGTCAGGGGCACCCAAAGGGGTTCTTTCCCGCGGCAGGGGGTAGGGATCCCCGAGGGGTTCCAGTGGGAATCTTTCCGACCCGCTGAAGGGCGAAAGACTTTCCCCCCAAAAACCCCCACCAAATTTGGAAAAAAAAATTAGGGCCCACTAGCAGAGGGAAATCTCTCCGACTCCAGGGGCCGTCAATGAGGGGTACAAACCCCTAGCCTAACCAAAACGCAACAGGGAACAAAAACCTCACTGTGCCCTGACACGCTGATGAAACCCCTGGGAAAGCGATAAAAGACAGAAAGAGAAAGCTTTAAAAAAAAAAAAAAAAAGAAAAATTGGAGAGGGGGCAAAAGCACGGACGAAACGATCCGGGATGACCAAAAAGCACACTGTCAAACCCGGCCAATGTATAAAAATGTCACTGGTAACACTTCACTTAACTGGGTTTTTAAAAGAAATGAAATTTTTTTCTAAACCAAAAGTATAACGTGGACAAGGGGTGGGAAACTTGTTCATAACTAGAAATATAACAAAACCGAAACATCGTTTTTGTCACCCCGGGGACTGCCAAAATCTTCAACTAAATTTTAACGTTACATTTAAATTTGCAGATTTTTAACACCTTTACTGTTGGGTATCGAAATTACGTTAAAAGATGAATTTTTAATGGAGAAAAATGCGCATTGAGTGACTTTTAAAGTGTATTCTTTTCCCTTGATGAAAAGGTCACGGTTTTAAAGAAACAAACAACAGAATTGCTGGAAACCGTCTTCTGCCCCTCTTGTCCAAGGAAACGCTAAATCTGACTCGCAAGCATACTAAAGAGAAATAATCAAGGGTTAATTGAGTATATATATATATATATATATATATATATATATATATATATATATATATATATATATATATATATATATATATAATATAGGTCAGTATATCTAAAATGCCTAAAACAATTTTTAAGTGCTCAACCCCTTTATGTACACACCAAAAGTAAGCATCCACCATCTGTATTAAAGACCATACCCCATGGCATAAACAAAAGACTATCAAACCTGTCATGCAGTGAGAGAGTGTTCAACAATGCAGCATAGAATACCAGGAGGCACTACGAACAAGTGGATACAATTACAAAGTACAATACAACCCAGACAACAACACAAATAAAAGCAAGAAAAATAGAAAAGAAAAATCATATGGTATAACCCCCCATACGACGGGAAACTCAAAACAAACATAGGGAAAGAATTCTTCAAAATCCTAACAACTTCATTTCCAAAAGAACACAAACTGTCCAAAATATTTAACAAAAACACTGTCAAACTATCGTACTCATGTATGCCCAACCTCAAAAACCTAATTGACGCATCCAACAAAATGAAAATCAACACAGCAAAGAAGGGTGAAGAAAGGAAATCTTGCAATTGCACCAGAAAGGAGCAGTGCCCACTAAACAATAAATGTCTTCACAACAACATTGTATACCAGGCTACTGTGACATCAGAAAATGAAAAAGAAACATACATAGGGATCACCGAAAACCACTTCAAAACCAGATATGCAAACCACACACAGTCATTTAATACAGAAAATATAAAAACCAAACAGAACTGAGCAAATATATCTGGAAACTTAAAGACGCAAAAACAAAAGACCTGGCCTGCTGACCAACCGATGAGGGAGAAACTCTACGGATCTCTGGAGGACCTCCGCCGGACGGCAGCCCTTCATCAGTGCATCTGGGGTTCCTGTCTGAGCGAACGAAGAAGAAGAAGAAAAACAAGCTACAATATATCCTGGAAAATCATAAAAAGAGCATCATCATACAGCAATGTTTCAAAAAAGGTGCAACCTATGATTAACTGAAAAATGGTTAATACTATGCAAACCACACTTAGCAACTTTAAACACCAAAACAGAAATAGTAAACAACTGCAGGCATAAATGGAAATCGTTGTTAGTGAACACACCCAAAACAAAAACCTGAAAGCCCAAAAAAAAACACGTGAAGCCAACCCGCACATGCAAACAACCGCAAACGGAGCCCACACGCTATATAACATCGCGGTGGGCAAACCAAAAACTATCCTGATGACAGCGCAACACGCTCGAAACAAATTTGTAGATAGTTTTAAGATTCCTCTTTTAACTTGTTTTAACTATATAATATATATATATATATATATATATATATATATAATATATAATATATATATATATATATATATATATATTCATGATTTCATGATTTTGTTTTGCTTCTTAGATGGCACCTTTGGTTGGTTTTTTGAAAACTCAGCAAACATACTACGGTATTGCACACCAGCCTTTCTGGGATTGCATTCTTCTTAAAACTGAAAAGGCAGAGGAGTCAAATTACCACTTTCCGCGGTCACTGAGGAGAAACAACCAGGTTTCTAAATATCGGTATATGACCAGGAGTTATATGTTAGTGAGTTTCCCTCCCTATTGGAGGATGTCTCCCCCTTGAGAATATAAGCTTGCTGAAGGCTTATTTTGAGAAGCTTTTTTTTTATTTTTCCCCATTTACCCACTCAAGCACATTCTGTTAGTTAGACAGAATCATCTACCACTGCAGATATGAATGCGTATCTCCCCCTATTCTTCAATCTAAGACATAAGAGCAAGCTTTGTTTATAATTCAATATTTCTTGCAGTCATTGCAACACCAAGCTGCTCTGTAAGTTGCTGGAACGCTGCTCGGTACTTATCCTTGGAATTTATTAGTTTGTTGTATTTTAGTCCCTTGCAGATTCATTCCAAGAACTGGCCCTCAGCACTAGTGTCTTAAGAGGATATCTTTTTATATTTTCTACTTTTCACAAGAAAATGTAGCTTGTTTTGCTCTTTCATGATTTTCTTTTGCTTCTTAAGATGGCACCTTGTGGTTTTTTAGAAAACTCAACAAACATACTACGGTATTTCACACCAGCCTTTTCTGGGATTGCATTCTTCTTAAAACTGAAAAGGCAGAGAGTCAAATTACCACATACCACGGTCACTGAGGAGAAACAACCAGGTTTCGAAATATCAGTATATACCAGGAGTTATATGTTAGTGGTTTCCCTCCCTATTGAGGATGTCTCCCCTTGGAGAATATAAGCTTGCTGAAGGCTCATTTTGAGAAGCATTTATTTTATTTTTCCCCATTCACCCACTCAAGCAACATTCTGTTCAGTTGCAGAATCATCTACCACTGCAGATATAATGCGTATCTCCGCCTATTTCTTCAATCTAAGACATAAGAGCAAGCTTTGTTTATAATTCAATATTTCTTGCAGTCATTGCAACACCAAGCTCTCTGTAAGTTGCTGGAACGCTGCTCGGTACTTATCCTTGGAATTTTTTAGTTTGTATATATATTTATATATATATATATATATATAAATATAAATATATAATATATATATAATATAATATATATTCCCCCCATTTTCTTCATCTCAATTTTTTTAATTTTATTTATTTTCTTTAAAAGTTCAAATCTTTGCCAAGTCATTACTATTAACGACTGAAAGAATTGTTAGCCTGCACTTGTTTTCCCCCACTACTCAATTGTTCAGCATTAATAATAGATATATATATCAATATATAAATAGATATAGGTAGATTCACATCTCCATGCGGTTTGGGCACCACTCCACAAAAAGAAAGGCTTAGGACTGCAAGTATATGTGTGTGTAATTATATGATATAGTATAATATATATATATATAATATATATATATATATATAAAATCCTATTTTAAACTGGTATGTCGCTCCCTACATGGTTTGAGCACCTTTTGCGTCCTGATGGCTTTTTAACCCTGATTTTAATATATTATAAATATTATAATATAATATATATATTATATATAATATATATATATATAATATAATATATTGACTTCTTATTTTGGGAGCCCAGCATGAGCTGGATAAAATCGCACACATTGACAAACAGAAACTTATGATTTGTATTTGTATCGCTTGAAAACAAAGCATAAATAATTGCCTTAAATTCAGGAAGTTTATGTTCGAATATTACATTGGAACCAGTGTCTTGATAAATCTAGATACTCTTTATCCATGCATGAGAATCGACACAGTCTGTGGTATCAATAACGTAAACCATGTGCACCTATAATTGTTGTACAGAGTAAATAACGTTTACTTGAAACTGTCTTCAATAGGCCAACAGCTCCTGATTATATCTGGGTCTTTGGGTACACACTGTTTGTAGAGAATGCAAGATTTGAAGGTAGCTCTCATTTGAAGTCCTAAATTCTTCCTTGGAAGTCAGTTGTCAGCGCTAATAATGAGGAAGTAGGGAGGGCCGGGGGTGGGGGGAGAAAAATAATGTCGCACTAGTGAGCATTATATTCACTTCGGAACTGAATGTGTGTATCGTTGTTATCTAAACGGTTTTGAAATTCGGAGGCGCTGCTGATGATCGGCCATCTAGAGAGGACTTCTGCTAGACCCCCCCCCCCCCTCCCCGTGCCATGCCAAAACTGCTCCTGGGTATTGAGGCCGTTTACAGTCCTGAAGTTTTTAAAACATGTTTCCTTATCTCTGTTAATGTTTTTTTTGGCGTTGTTTGCTATCAGTTTGGTCTTTTTGTGCATTGAAACGCATACCCTGTTCGCGGTTGTACTCATTCCGGTGTTTTCAACTAGATGTACGTCCAAATCACTGATGCAACTGCAAACCACCGGTTGATGACGGTTCTGTGTCCAATTTACTGTTTCAAGATGGCTTACTGTTACGAATGCAGAATCATGCCAGAAACAGATGATGAAGAAGAAGACTGTTTAGAAAATAGACAGCCCCTTGTTGCAAAAAAAGAAAAAAAAAAAAGAAAAAAAAAGTGCAGTACTAATCGACTAAGCTTCGTTAAACAAGACGGCACTGGCAACCGTTTCTTGAAGTTACTTTATTACCCTGACAGGTCCTGGTGGTGTTGTACATTCCTCATGCTGTCCATAACGTTTGCTTGCTAGATCCCGACGTATCCATCCTTTCATACATTGAAATACATGTGGATCTTGTTGGTGTTGTAGATGTTTCTCACAAAACATCTGGAGAGTGACAATGTATATATTGATACTTTTTTCCAGCTTTGAAACCCGCCGGTTCTTCAGTGAATTTTTTTTTAATGCTTATGGGTTTCTGAGTTTGAGGTAGAATCTTGAGCATAATGTTATTGGGAACTGCAAATGATATAAATTCTGACACAGCTGAAAGATACCTCCATAGTGTTGTTATGACCAGAGAGGCATGTGGTTCCAGCCACACTCACTTCTGCAGGTTGTTAATAGGGATAATCTTTCACGACCTTGATAACACCCCCCTTCTCCGCCCCCCCCCCCACCCCTCCAGCCTGCATTATCTAGCAAATATATTGACCATCACTGCTGACTTCCATCTTAGGAGGCTTTACTGTTTCTTCTCATTTATAAAAAAAAAGGATTCAGCTACCCTCGTTATTTGGCTAAGGACAACTTAGCACGGCTGGATTTCTAATCGGTTTTCTAATCACTCAGTTCTAAGCAATACTCGGTCCAGCGTTTAAGTATACCTTGTATTTTAGTGAGGTGTTTCCTGGTCCTGTCTTGAAATGTGGTGGACCATTGTTATTTTGGCTGATCCTTTCTTTCTCTTCCTTCCATTGTCGAATGCACTCTACTTCACTGTCCCACTTGTTTGTTTGGATCTGTGCAGTCATTCAGAGTTTATTCATTCGACGACGGCTGCCACGACCAAGCTTGTAGGAGGTGTGTGTGTGTGTGTGTGTGTGTGTGTGTGTGTGTGTGTGTGTGTGTGTTGTGTGTGTGTGTGTGTGTGTTGTATGTACATATTATATATATTTGTGTGTGTGTGTGTGTGTGTGTGTGTGTGTGTGTGTGTGGAGTGTTGGTGTGTGTGTGTGTGTGTGTGTGTGTGTGTGGTGTGTGTGTGTGTGTGTGTGTGTGTGTGTGTGTGTGTGTGTGAGTGTGAGAGAGAGAGAGAGAGAGAGTGTGGTGTGTGTGTGTGTGTGGGTGGTGTGTGTGTGTGTTGTGTGTGTGTGTGTGTGTGTGTGGTGTGTGTGTGTGTGTGTGTGTGTGTGAAATTACTATTCCTGTATTAGAATCAGCAAAGATCACGACACACGTTTGCCCTTAAAATCTGGAAGATCCTGGGTGGCCAAGGGAGACCACGCAATGATAGAGGAAGGGCTGCACAGCTGCCAGTCCTTGATGATAACAATGCTGAGCAATTATGCAGGGTAGCGCACACATATGATCCCACACCAGAACTGTGATGATCAGCAGTTGAACATTCTATTCTCAGTCCTGAACAGTCAGCTACAAGGTTGACAAGACAGACATAATGATGCATCGTTCAGGTGACTGACCTGCCCTGGTTGGTATGCCCGAAAAGACTGGACGAAACATTTTGTGGCTTCTACTGTAATGATACCGTTGATACCCAGAATCTGACAATGAAAATGGCTTGCTCTTTTCAAGCAATCCCCGCGAAATTAAGGCATTCCGACGATGGAAAGGCATCCCCTTAGAAAAATGTGTAAAAAGAAGTATTTACTCTAATTCCGTCGAACAACGTAGACAAACGAATCGTTACGACCTCCTAGTTCTTCTTCAGGCAAGATAAACAACACCCCGGACTACAAAAATGAAGAACGAACAATCACATATCTTTGTCAAACTCGGCGCAAGATGGGCGTTAGTTGAAAACCTCAGCAGTCAGTATCACAGTCAGATAGACAAGGATGGTGACTTGCATTTTGTTCTTCTCATTCATGAAAGAAGAAGGGTATCTCAATCACCTTGGTTTTTGCCCGTGCTTGTTGTAATGTCGGGACACATTTTTCCTTTCTTCATAGTCAAAACCATAATTTTCTTTCATCTGTCGCACGCTTTTTGCCACTTCTGTTTTACACTTTTTTTTTTGTCTTTCCCATCTACGTTGTAAAAAGAGAATATATTGGGAATAGAAAGGTATGCTTTTTTTCCCCGCTCGTGTACAGATCTGTATTCATTTCTTCCCTATTCGATTTTGTTTCCACTTTCATTAATTCACAGCTGGCGATATTTTTCCCGAACTGCATCAATCCGTTTTCTCTGATAATCCCAAACACCATGAATCCCAAACACCATGGAAGTGTGTTAGAATGTTGTCAAATTATTCACTGATTTAATTTTTTTTTAATGTGTAGGCACTTGTGATTAGAAAGCCTTCTTTGAATTTTGGTGGTTTTAATGGAACTTCATAGACAGGCAAACCGAGTTCACACATTCGTTTGGATATTTCATTATCATTTATTGCTTTAAACGTGAAAGGATTAGTGTTGCTTTGTTTATAGTAATTGCTGCTATGACAAATTATTATAATACCACGATCCATTGAAGCAGGTAGTTTTTAATCGTTCGTGATTTTGTCATCAGCATTTTGAAAAAAAGTTCCAGTTTGTTTATATACAAATTAATAATCTATTTATTTATCCATTTATTTTTATTTATTTATTTATTTATTTTATTTTATTTTTTTTTTTTTGCTGTCCCAACCTCTGCGCCACCTCAGAGGCAGTGCACCCACACCACTCATTCCGACACCTCGTCCACAGCCACAGCCCGGTCGGCCACGCCGCAGCCCCGGCACCGGCAATCCACAGGTAGCAGTCAATGTCAAGTCGTCAAGAGGCAACCCACCGGAGGAGACACTGCACTGCTGCCGAGTCACTTCGGTGGTGTTCAGTGGCGCCTGTTCTGATCTAACATACGCAGGACACCACCTACTAAGTCCCCTACTGACAACAATAATTGCTTAGTCGCGGAGCCGCGTGAGTGAGCTCTCCCTCCGGAGGGCACCACCATGTCCGGCCAACGACAGCCCCCATGGACTCGCCGATACCTGTGACCCCGACGGAACCAAACCAAGACCACAGACGTGGAGAGGACATCAAGACTGAGGTCACCATGAGAGCAGCATGAAGGCCACAGAATTGAGATTTTTAAAATATTTTTTAAATTATTTTTAATTATTATTTTTTAGCTGATCGATAAGAATGAGGATGCGAAATGATGCTACGATTTCCATTTCGGTCTGAGACTACATACACAGCTTTACTCTTACGCTTCTTTTCATAATATATCCCGGCGTCAACCAGCACGAGAATACAGCACCTGCAGTTTTCGTCAGGAAATTTGAGCAACACTCTCAAAACGCATCCATTAAGTGGATGAAACTCGCCTGTGTGTCCAGTCTTCCAACTGATCCGCACAAACTCAACTCTGGGTAGGAGCCGTCGGCAGAAAACCACATGACTCTGATGGGATTCGAACCCACGCCTCCCATCCGGATCCGCGACGCTAACCACTTCGCCACGGCGGCTATTTATTATTATCTATCTATCTACATCTATCTATCTACATCTTCTACATCTATCTATTATCATCGTCTATCTATCTATCTATCTATCTATCTGTCTATCTATCTATCATTATCTACTGTCTATCTATCTACTATCTATCTATCGTCTATCTATCTATCTAGTTACTATCGCATCTACTATCTACTATCGTCTCTATCTATCCTATCATCTATCTATCTATCTATCTATCTATCATCTATCTATCTATCTATCTATCTATCTATCTATCTATCTATCTATCTATCTATCTATCTATCTATCTATCTATCTATCTATCTATCTTCTATCATTTCTTTATTTTACTTATTTACCATCATTCTATTTTCTTCTACATCTATCTTTTTATTTGTTCACTTACTAACATGTGTTATTTATTTTACACAATTATTTAGGGGGGAGGGTGGGGGTGGGGAGCATTCAATCCAGTAGACACAATGCCCTTTTGTTTTCCTGTATTCTTTCATCTGAGTCGTGAGTTCTTTTAAACGTTTACATTATTCCGGTTAAGTCGGTCAAAAGTGCAAACGATAAGTGCTGTCGCACAAACCATCGATAGATGTTTATTAAGCTACGTTAGAGAAAATGAGTCAGAATATAAATGGTGGTTAGCATTGCATGGACATGCATTCGGTTGTGTATGGTTGCGTATGTGCGTAAGAGAGAGGAGAAGAGAGAGAGAGAGAGAGAGAGAGAGAAGAGAGAGAGAGGAGAGAGAGAGAGAGAGAGAGAGAAGAGAGAGAGAGAGAGGGAGAGAGAGAGAGAGAGTATGACGTGTGTGTGTGCGTGCGTGCGTGC
>CM031618.1:15762453-15764953 GCA_018398815.1 Conus ventricosus
GAGAGGCCATGGACTGCATTTGGTATCAAAACTAGAACATTATAAATCTCATTACCAATTTCTGGGAACCTGCTTGAACCGCGATGTCACGCCAAAAGGTATGAGGTTGTTTTTCCCCTTCTCTGCTCTTCCCCCAACGACAACTTTAACACAGAAAATACAGACTCTACTGTGGAATACAGAAAGAAACATTCTTCGGTTGTGTCATAGCTTTTATGAAGAAGCTGTTGAGGACCTGGAGAACAATTTAATCCGTTTTCGGGTAGCCTTAATGGACAATTTGGATCAAGAGACTCTTGCAAAGTCTCTCCAGAAAATAGACTCAGTACAAAGATCCGTCAGGTCACGTTGTAGTGACACGAAAAGAAAAAGATATCAGCATATTTCAGGATAGCGGCAAAAGACCAAAACCTCTGTTTAGTTTACAAACTGAACTCCCATCCCAAAAACTGAAAGAAACCGCCATTTCAGACGTCGTGTTCCGTTAATAAAACAGATCCCTCACAAGTCATTAACATTTCATCATACCAACTTACTGATGCCCAGACAAAGTTACTGACTATGGGACCCAAGTTTTGCCCACACCCTCAACTTATGATGAAACAGAGCTGCTCCAAGATACTTTTGAAGGAATCCGCCGTCTGCGCTTAAGGGAATTCTTCCATGATGATGATGCTCCCACTCTCATTCCCAAAAAGCTGAAATTCTACAAGAAGAAGTTTTGGTGTCCCCCTAAGGGAAGTGATAAGGCTCTTGATGCTTACTGTTCCACCATTCTATCCAGAGTGGAATCCCATATCTCACAACCTACCAAGCGACAAAACTTAAACAAAGAACAACGTGCTGATTTGAGAGAACTGAAAAAAACGTGTGAATACCAGGGTCCTACGAATATCACCAGCAGATAAAGGTGGAGCAAATGTGGTGCAAGATTTCAATAAATATGTAGAGGAAGCACACAGACAGCTTCACAACACAACTCACTATGAGCATCTGACGGCTGATCCCACAACAGATATTGCATCAAAATCAAACCACCTGATTGAAAAGCTGCACTCAAAGGACCATATCGACGATGACTGCCACAGGTGGGTGTCTGGAGCCTGAGAAAACTAAGACACCTTATTTTTACCATCTTCCTAAAGTCCACAAAGATTTACATAAACCTCCCGGACGTCCAATTGTGTCAGGAGTCAATGGACCAACTGAACGTATCTCAAAGCTAGTGGACCATTGGCTCCAGACTCTTGTACAAAACCTGACGTCCTACATCAAAGACACAACTCACTTCCTGAACATCTTGGAAGAATGGAAAATCACTCAACAGCCTCTGGCGAGTGACGTATTGATCGTCACTGTTGATGTGGTTGGGTTGTACACAAATATACCTCATCATGAAGTGGCGATTTCCCTGAAAGAAATCATCGCCAGTTTTGGTCATCATTTGAAAGAAGGCCCCTCTGTTCCATTACCACTGGAGATCGTTGAACACGTCCTTCAAAACAACGTGTTTGATTTTGATGGTGAGCTGTTCCAACAAGTCCATGGCACGGCAATGGGGACTCCAATGGCTCCCTCCATTGCCAACATTTTCATGGCATGGTTAGAACAACGGCTACTGGCAACTTCACCCTGGCATGTCCATCCAAATTTCTGGCGTCGTTTCATTGATGACAGCTATGGTTCCATGGGGAAAGCCAGCTGCTTTTGTTCCTCAACTGGATAAACAAACAGCATGCCACGATAAACTTTACAGCCAACTATGGTAAACACGTCTGGACGTCCTGTTCCACGTCCTGTTCCTGGACGTCAACATGAGCATCAATGGGGATACAATCACCACAGACCTTCACACTAAATCCACGGATGCTCACATGTACCTACCCTTCAACTCCTGCCACCCTAGGCACTGTCTGAGAGGCATCCCTACGGGCAGACTATCCGCCTGCGAAGAATCTGTTGTAAAGATGATGTGTTCCTGAAACGATGCAGAGAGCTGAGAACCCACCTACATAACCGTGGCTATCCATTAGCTCTGGTGGACTCTGCCATCAACAAGGCACAGACACTTCCCAGGAAGGATGCACTCCAGTACCAACGGAGGAACCATCAGTCAGATAGGGTGCCATTTGTTATCCGCCATAACCCTTCCAACCCTCTTCTGGCCTTTTGGCTGAAGGAAAAAATGACGAAGCTCCACAGAAGTAGACGCATGAAGAGAGCCATTCCCAAACCTCCCATTGTTGGTGAGCGTAACTGTCGCATTCTGAGGAACCAGCGGATGCCCAGCAAACCACCAGCAGTACAACATCAAGCGTCTGCTCCAGATTCATTGGTACCAGGTTGCTTCAAATTCACAGCGAAACGATGTGTTCTGTGCAAGGAACACCTGGAGGAAACGACCTCGTTCAAGAGTGTTCGCACGGGTCACCAGTTCCAAATAAGGGACTCAGCTACATGTAAAAGTACCAACCTAGTGTACCTGATCAACTGTGGACAT
>CM031618.1:15772453-15799835 GCA_018398815.1 Conus ventricosus
TCTTTAATGGCCTCAGTAATATTTTGTGGTATAGCAATAGCGCTATCAACTTTTACCTGTATTGTCTAACAGGTAGTAAGTTTAGATCAGAGTTTAAAAACTTACTCCTTAAGTTTATTCAATGTATAGCATGAAACAAAATAAGTCAATTACCTTATTTTCAGCTGGTGTCCGTTTAGCCGTGGATGCAATAAATAGAAATAACAGATTGAGAACATGCCACCGTTTGTGACTTGTACAATGATACTTACAGCTGTCCGCTTGCCAGATGCTTGGATTGGTGTGAAGGCATTCCATTGAAAATGCCGAATTGCATGAGTGATAAGGTCTCAAAACATACCCCCCCCCCCCACACTCCTTTTTCGCACGCTTTGCATTATCTCAACCTATTCCCCCCCCTCTCTCGCTCTCTCTCTCTCTCTCTCTCTCTCTCTCTCTCTCTTCTCTCTCTTTTCTCTTCTCTCTCTCTTCTCTCTCAACTTTCCGTCTTCTAAGAGTGGCTGCACCTTAATTCCAAACCCAAACAACTTTTTTTTAAAAAAGCAACATGCGTCACATTCAGTTTACATGAAAGCTAACAGTTCTCCTTTAGCTCTGCTCGATATATCCTCACACCAAAATGTGAAACAAGTAGACTAAACTTCCAATAAGATATTGATAGTCGCCGATCCATCTCTCACCTTGTGCCCAAAGACGACGACACTGAGCTTACCCGAACTTCTGTTCAACGGGAACATTATGGCAGTGAATTACAAGCTCATAACTTGTCTTTTACGGCCAGTTACAGCTGTAGGCAGTGAAATCATATCATTAACAAAGAAGAAGATGAAAAGTTCCTAAAGAATACCACTTATGCCATTCTGTCCATTTTTACACTTGGCATGACTGCAATGGATACACAGCTTTTCTCTTCGTCTTTTTTCCCATATGTTCAACGGCGCCTTTCCAATGTCGGCGAATTCAGTTCCTCCACACATACCGACGTCAAGTCCAGCTGTTTACAGTTCCTTCACAAAGCGGTTCACAGCAATTTATCAGCGTCAGGACGGTTTTTGTCAACTACCTGAGAACACACCGTAGGATTACTGTGTCATGTGGTTGATGATCAACAATTTCCAGCTCTGGCCAATCATATGTATGACACCTTCAACGACGCCACGCTCTGACAACTATAGTGTCTGTCACATCTGCTCTGGGTGCCATGTGCAGGGCACCGTTTGCAACGCTCTTAATGCAATAGTCATTGTTCAGTGATGTCTGCTTTGATTTGTTTCCTGCCAGATACGAAATTTACAGTGACCACAGTGGGTGACAGTATTGGTGGCATGTGACTACAGAGTGTCTTCCTGTTGAAGAATAACACGATCGCCTCTCTGCCGCAACAATGTTCATCAAACAGTCCACGCTGAAGACGTCAAAGGTACCTCACATATGGGCATGGAAGGGAGAGTTAGACCCGAGATCTCTTCAGTAAACCAAGCATGCAGAACCATTGTATAAGCTCTTCCCCTTGTATGAATCAATAAGGTCAGATGATATCTTGCACTAGTGGACAAGCCTCAATTTTCCTGCATTCTGACTAGAACATCGTTCATCAAAATGGGACAGTACAAGTGGGTAGGTGAGTGGATGGGACAGAGAAGTGGGGGTGGACTCTCTTCTTCAAAATTTTTCAGTTTTCATAAAAGAGTTCGGTGGTGAGGGTATGGATGTTAGAAGTGTGTGTGTGGGGGGGGGAGGGGCTGGGGAGGGGGGGGGCGGGGGGGAGGGGGCACCTACCTTTGAAATTCTTATAAACGCCGGCACGGAGGGTATTTGTCGAGCGTTCACAGGTTTTAATGCCTAAAACAATCAGGGTAGGGGGTGGGCAGTGGTGGCAGGGTGTATTGTTCAGTTATCTAAGGGCATCATTCTTCACATCCTGTCAGGGACCACTCTATGAAAGGACCATTCGAAAGGAACATTCTGTATGTGTGGCATTCATGGCAGTACGACATTTTACATTTGTTATCGTGTAGAAAGGAAAATTCCGTGACTGTGACAGCCTCATAGTGGACAAAGAAACATTCTGTGAGCCTGACATTTGCAGAATATCCCTTTCTCTTCTGTAAGGACGTCACATTTTAATGAGTTTCACACTAACAGAATGTCCCTTTCTCCACTATAACACTGTCATGCCAACAGAATGTCCCTTTCTCTCACTATAACAATGTCACGCTAACAGGGTGTCCCTTTCTCCACTATAACAATGTCACGCTAACAGAATGTCCCTTTCTCCACTATAACAATGTCACGCTAACAGAATGTCCCTTTCTCCACTATAACAATGTCACGCTAACAGGATGTCCCTTTCTCCGCTATAACAATGTCATATTTACGTAATGTGTCTTTCTAAACTATAACAACGTCATATTCACAAAATGTCTCTTTCTAAACTATAACAATGTCACATTCACAGAATGTCTCTTTCTAAACTATAACTATGTCATATTCACAGAATGTCTCTTTCTAAACTATAACCATGTCATATTCACAGAATGTCTCTTTCTAAACTATAGCAATGTCATATTCACAGAATGTCTCTTTCTAAACTATAACAATGTCATATTCACAGAATGTCTCTTTCTAAACTGTAACCATGTCATACTCACAGAAAGTCAGCACTGGCTGGGCATCACCAAATAGTGTTGTTCAAAATACCTATTTCAACGATTCCCTTTGCTGTCGGCGTGAAGGATATGATATTCCTATTTTGATGTCGTTCTTCCTGTCCCCCTTTTCATTTCGTGTCTCTTCCCCCTTCACCCCCATAGCAATGCGTTCTGCTAAAGTTATATTCATAGTGACTGAGAAATTGGTCATCTACTTTCGTTCTTTTCTACTCTATAGTTTTTTGCCATATTACTTCAAGGAGACCAACGAAATTCGTTAATTTAAACTGTGTTGCGTCGCTGAACCTTTATCTCTCTGCGATCCGCGTCAGCACAGTGTCGACTTCTGCAAAAAAAAAGACAACAACGAGTTGATCACTGGCTCACAGCTTTCTTTGACGATGCTTGGCCGACAGCACACCACACACACACACACACACACACACACACACACACACACCACACACACACACACACACACACACACACACACACACACACACACACACACCACACACACACACACACACACACACACACACACACACACACACACACACACACAACACACACACACACACACACACACACACACACACATGCACCTTTACTAACGCACGCACTGACACGCATACACACAACTATGGTGTAGATAAGAATATAGACATTTTGTTTTCACAGTGTTTTTCTTTCCAGATGCTAACAGTAAAGTGAATCGAAACTAGCTCCGATGCTCATAGAATGTCAACGGTATGCAGTGTTTTAGAAAATAAACGCGATCAAAACTTTCAGTTGCCGGTGATAATTTTCATGTAATCAACAATCCAACCTTTACTAACACTTCTTGCAAGGAGCGCCGATCAAAAGTCCAGAAGCTGATTTTCGTTTCATTCGGTGCCTGATAGAAATGTTCCTCCTTAGAATAACACAGTGGACCTGATTATTCAACACCTTTTAAATCACAATCCACCATTTGCTGTTCAGTGGAAATTGGTGAGAAAACAATGTCGTACGTTCGAATCCCGACGACTATGATTCTCACCTCCATTGAAGTGTCATACACTTATCTCCTCTTTTTTCACGAGACACATCGATGACATCAGGGATTCCAATAACACAAAGAGAGAGCACGACATCAAACAGCTTAACAAGGCGAAACATTTAACAAAGGAACGCAAACGAACACAAAGCAAAACAACTGAAATCAGATCGATACTATCTAATATAAAGTAGCACACCACAGTACAGTACCCCCTCTCTCTCTCTCTCTCTCTCTCTCTCTCCCTCTCTCTCTCTCTCATCTCTCTCTCTCCTCTCTCTCCTCTCTCCTCTCTCTCTCTCTCTCTCTCTCTCTCTCTCCTCTCTCTCTTCTCTGATAGATTGTGTATCTGTGGATGCCCATTTAGAAGGCACTCCGAAATAACTTCTATAATGTACATGGATAATCATCGTTTGACATGCAGCACATGAAACAAATAAATCAACGATTCCACTGGCGGTTCTTTGATCATAATAGATGAATTATACATCTGTAGATCTGAATTCAGTTTCTAGTGGGCCTATGACTGGAACAATCCTAGCGACACATTGGACAACGGCCGTATGCTTATTTTCAGTGACACATTTATTATGTTTATGACCACTGGAAAGTTGAAGGCAGACCTACACAAGACGTCACAGTCTTCACCCCATGGTGATGAGATTGAACAGGGTCGCATACTCGGTTATTCATCCACTGAGTTTATAGGGCACAGTTTGTCATGCATTGAACCTCAAACTGTAGTTACACGACACGCAGGACCGCTTTCAGTGAATCATTGCAAATTTTGAGAGCAGACCACTAAGACTCTGTCCACAAACTATGCACTGTTCCTTGCCTTCTGAAGTTAGGAGGGGAGGATTGGTCAATATCTGAAAAGAAAAAAAAATACTGTACTAATTGCTACTTAATTAGTCAATTGGTTAATTATCATTCAACTCATTAATTAGTGTGTTTCTCCACGTGCTCGTTATTGTGTCTATTATTATTTTTCCCTTTGTGTTTCTCTTCAACCGCCCCCCCCCCCCCCCTCCCCCACCCCAACATTTTTCTGGAGGACTATTTTCACAAAGCTGCTTGATCCTGTCACATGGGTCTAACAAATTTTCTTGTGGGTGATTGGGGCGAGTTGAAGTTTAATAGTCTCCACCCCATTGAATTGTTTTTTACACTTGTTTATTAAATTAGGACAATTTACCTGATTTTTAAACCCCTTTTTTTTTTTTTTTTAAGGTAAGACTAATATTTGCATTGCAGGGATAGGGTAAGCTATTGATGACAGCGGGGTGAGTGAACATTTGAACGCTCCTATTCCCTCCAAGCCATATAGCGTTGAGTTTCACCCCAGTCTTTAACTCCTAACGCGTGGGGGTATTTTGGTACGAAGAGAGCATCCTGGTGAGAAAGACGGAAGTTTGGGGTCACCATGTACCACTTCTTCTTCTTGTTTTACAAACAGATGGTCTGCTATAGGGTTTTTAAACACAACACTTGTACAATATATAACATGAAAACATACTCTCTTTAAATTACATATCTGTCCTCAATAGAAATTTTCCATCTAATTTAAAAAGGGAAAATTTTTCCCCCCAAAACACACACGACCCAAAACACCACCACCCCCCACCCCAAACTCCCCCCCCCCCCCCCCCCCCCCCACCAACACACACCACACCCCACAACACCCCCCCCGCGCCGCGCGCAACCGCGCGCGCCGATGAAAACATACTTTTTGGTGTATTGAGGTTTAAAAAAAAGGGGAAGGGTCTTGGTTTTTGATTCAAATTCCAACTGAAACAAAATATCACAAAAAAGGGCGTGAAAAACGTGAGGTTTTTTAAACATTGTGAATAAAAAACAAAAGGGGAATGTTTCCAAAGCTCTGATGTTTTATCATTAAAGTTTTCGAAACTAACTGAAGATGACACCAAGCACCCTGAACTTGGTATCACTAACATGAGGGGATTCCCTAGAAGCAAGTGCCTTTTTGCCCGCAGCTGACTTTTGTCTCCAACGCACGGCTACGTGCAGATTTTGCTTTTGCCCACACATTTTCCAACAAAATCATGAAACGGCAATTCCTGACCTAAAACAAATCTTCGTGGAAAAAATCATGGTTGTGCCAAAACTTAAGTGACAGCATATATATAAATGGGAAATTTTGAATGGAGGGGTACGTTCAACGGCAGCAGTTTGAAATTTTTCCAGATGAGAACTTTAAAATGGACTTTCGGATAGTCCCCCCAAGCTCCAAAATTTTAAAAACCCCCTGATTTATATAGGGTCCAGGGGTTTTTCTATGAACAATTCCAACCCGGGAAACACCGGGGGTTTGCAAACCCGCACGGGAGACGGCATTGGCCTAACGACCCAAGAAAAAAGGAGAAAATCACACTGGGTTTGGCATGGACCTTGGGCCGTCAACGTCCCCCTAACAACAAATTGCACCGTTTGGAGCGTTTTAATCGAAGGCGTCCTCTGTAGACCCTTCACGATAAAAGTTGTCCAATAGTAATGCTGAGGGCACTACATGAGTTAACCATCTAACATCAAACAAGCGTTTTGCTGCAAGCAATATGTTCAATTGGAAAACGTTCATAGCACAAAGTTTCACAATAGTTTAGGGGTAAGAAAAAAAGGAACAAAAAGGTATCATGAAAGGAAAAATAAGGAACATTGTCCTACACAAAAACTCCACTAAAGCGTTTTGGTCATTCTGTTGACAGTTCAAGGACATTTGCTGAGAAAAAAGGACCGATAATCTATGGAAAACCAAAAAAAAAGTAAAAAAAGAAGGAAGTGGGAGAAGATTTCTCAAACATGATGATCAACAAATTTAAAATCATCCAGTAAAATAAGACGTTGAAATTTTGTTGGGGAATTGGAGGCAAACTTTTTCAAAAATGGAAACGCGCCTCTTTTTCTTGTAGGTTCTTGTACTTTTCTGATGCAGAGGGGAAACCCCTTTTCTCGTCTTTTGCAGAGATGCGAGATGCTTTTTGTCTCGACCACTTCCCATACAATGGGGAATTTCCTTGGCAAACATAAAGAACCCCCCAATGAAGCCCACAGTGTTCAAAGCTTCTTACACATGGAGACTTTCCCACGAAGGAGAACAAGCAGCAATTAAATAAAGTATAACTCCAATCCTGAGGGGCACTTAAAAAGACGGGAAAGGGTTGCTGGGGCCTTGTGGAAACTGAAGGAACAACTTGGGAATAGAAAAAATGAGCACATCAGGGGAAAACCCAAACAACCAAACGCGGGCGATAGGAAACCATAAAACCCACACAGAGATTTTTTGAGCGAAAGCTCAAAAGAACCAGGATATCCAGAACTGGGGGAAAACACAAAACAAAAACCCCCAAAATCACACAACACACACACACCAACACAACACACCCACAACAAAAACCCCAAAAATTTCCAGACTTTAACGTCTTCACTTGCACGGGGTTAGAACTGAGAGCACCCCTTAATGGGTGATGTTCTGGCTCTTTTTATAACAAGTATCTAATAACAGCAAGGAAAAAAAACCAGGTCCCCCTGGTTTTGTTCAAACGGGGCTTGGAAGAGAACCCTTTTTCCAAAGAGAAACTCTTCAGACGTTTTAAATAACACAATGACAGAAGGAAAAAGCACTGATACTACATTTAAAAGCGACACAGGGTTTTTTTTAGTGCCTTTTTTCCTTGCAACATTTGCTCATAATTGTGGAGCCTAAAACCAAAAAACAAAATGGGGCATAGGCTCCTCGTGTAATTGAACTTTTAAAAAAATTTGTTAGCTGATTAAATTTAACAGGCCCAAAATTTAGGGTCTATAAAAAAATAAATGTGTAGTGGTTAAAAATTGGGCTCATTTATAACATAACTGCTTTTTTAAAATAAGACAAGTTAGAAAGGGGTTCCAATAAACACTGACTTAGAAAAAGCTTCGATTCATTAGCTGGGATTCAATTAAAAGTAATGAGAACTTTTTGGTTTTCCAATGGGGTTTAGCAAATAGGCAGAAACATTATAAAAAAAACAAGCAAACAAAAAAAAAATATAATACATATCCCTTTTTTCATAAAACCTGGTTCAAGATGTAGGAAATGCACAAACGTGGAAACCCTTTTGTCATATTCTTTCATTTTGAATTTAAAATTATGCAGACTTTTTTTAAAAAAACCTTAAAAGTTTAAACCGGTCAAGCGTTCGGGGTATTCATTTGCTTTCTTTCAACAGAAATTTTATACAAATTTTTTCCCGGGATTTTTTTGATTATTTGTAAACCCATTTTCTACCATAAAAAATGTGAGCCAATTTTTTTTTTCGCCGTAGAAGACTTATATCTCTTCTTAAAACAATCACACGTTTGCTGTAATTTTCGTTTGCGAAAAATTTGTTTTAAAATTTTTGTTTTTTTTTGCCTTTCTCAAAATTTACATTCTTTATTACACCAGTCATTTTTTACTTAAATTCCCAAAACAATTCGTTTTCTTCTCAAAAATTAAAATGACAATTTTATTAGATAAAACATTGAGATTTTATTTTAGTCCGCAATCTAAAACAAAATGAAAGATCAAGTAAACTTACACTTCAAACGAATGCGTTGATTCTCAATAAGAATGTGTTACATCACTGTTTCACAAAACTTTTTCAAAAAAACTTTTTCAGTGTCCAACTCTTCCTTCCCTTAAAATTCAAGTATTGTTGATTGGATTCGGTATTTTTTTTTTTTTTTTTTCCTTGAAACTTCTATCCTACAAGATGAAAACACAAAGAAAGTAATTCCTTGATGCTAAAAAATCATCAAAGCCCTTCCCGCCGATCACAGACGGGCAATGTCCCTCAGGTCCTTTTACATACCCATTTACATAACAAACCAGAAGGTTCACAGTTTAACAAACTTCTTCCCGTATGATTAAGTTCTTGGGCACTTTCTTCTAATAGATATTTTGGCGACTTTCGATTTTAGTGCCCAAAAAACATTACACTAAAGCTCCCTGGGAAAAATATGCCGTTCGGTTTTTCAAATACAGCAAAAAGATCCCCCACACACCACTACCTTTTCAAGCATTAGTCATAATCTCCTCTTTAAGTAAACTGAGTCATTTGCAATAATATGCAGGATAACAAGCCAGCCTTCAGGAAACACACGAACACACACACACACACAAACACACACACACACCACACACACACACACACACACACACACACACACACCCAAAACCACACCACACACACGCAATGAGAAGAAACCTTTCCAAAGGTTCATAATAAACAATTTCACGGCTTCAAGACCGACCCCTGGGGGTCTGCCCGACAGTCGGGCAGTGGGAGTGAAGGGGGACTGACCTCACCCCCCGCAAGAGACCAACAATAAAAATTACGATACAACACCCCATTATTCACACCCACAAAAAAACATTCCAACAACACAACATGCACAACACAAACAACCCCAACGCACACAACAGCACAATCACAATCAAGCACCCAAAACCCCCAACCTGCACGATTAAAATAAACATTTTACCATACACTACACAATCACAATTTACAGCATTTCCCAAAACTATGACATATACCAATTATAAAAAACATTTCCCATCGATCCCCTTTTAACACCCGGATGCGCCAACCCCTCCTCTGTCAAGTCCTACGGGACCCCCTGCGCACAGGGGCCGAACCGGGCGGTTCTCGCAGGGAGTCCAAAAGGTGTGGGGTGAAGGGGCTGGGGGGAGGGGGGGGGGGGGGGGGGGGGAAAAGGGGCCTGTTACTGGAGGTCCCCGGGGGGGGGGGGGGGGGAAACGGGGCCCTTACCAGTCCCGGTCCCCCCGACCGGCGGGCCCCCACCCGCGGGCCCACCGCCGGATCCCACCAGGGGGGCCCTCAACCCCGCAGTGGGCCCAACCAGCCTGGCTCAGCCCGCGTTTGGCCCCCAACCCCAAAAGTGGCACCCCCAGCCGTGGCCCCCCAACCCCCGAGCGTGGCCCCACCACACTGGGCCCCCCAGTCCGTACCCGGGGGAAGCCCCCGAAAGGGGGGGGGGGGGGGGAAACGTAGCGGGAGGGGAAAAGAAAAAGGGGGGAAAGGGGAAAAAGGAAGGAAAGGAAGAAGGGGACTGGGGAACCCCCCCTCAGTACAGTCGACCCCCTGCGTCTAATCTTAACAGCCACCCATGAGGGCGAGGGAAGTCTATTAAAAAGCACCCAAATTCCCAGCCAACCAACCTGAGCAAACACAGTAAACCCCGAATCAGAATTTTTCAGGTCTTTTCACAGAGCAGGTAAAAAACGCATTAAACAACAGTTATAAAAAAAATAGAATTTTCTTCACCCTTTTCCTCACCACATTTAAAAAAACACCTTTCTTTGGAAATAACCAACACAGCGACCACGCTTTTAAAACTGCCACCACATTTGCAAAAAAAAATTAATGGGATAATTGTCACATTTTAAAGCCACTTTTAAAATAACACAAATCTCCAACCACGCATCCCAAACGAAAATCAGCGTACGCACGCCGCGGAAAAAAAAAAACCTCTTCTCCTTTTCACACACAAACAGACCCGGGGCCCAAGGATAAACCGCGAACGTGACCCGGGGGGGACGAGTGAGACCCCCAACAATTCCAACCCTGAACACCAGGGCCTCCCATCCCCACCCCCACTACCGCATCAAACCCGATGCAAAACAGAGAAAAATTTTTGGGAAAAATTTTAAAAGGCCAGGGTTAAAGAATTGAAAATTTAAACCCGAAAAAAGGTCTCAAACAATATTTTCTCTTTCAATTTTTGAAAACAAAAGAAAATTGCGCAAAAAAGAGAAAAACTAAAACCGGCTAACCCCACAACCCCAAAACCCCAACAAACCCGAAAGATGCTTTTCCAGCTACCCGTGGTGACCCAAAAGTTCGTCGGTAGCAGAACTCCTCTTTTCTCCTGGCCCTCTGACCCATTCGATAGGACAAAGGGCACAGGTGCGTAGAAAGAAGAAGTGATGACCCTTTCCTACAGGCGCCGAGCGTGTAGGAATTGAAGAACCCGACTGTACCTTTGTCGATTATTTGAGATACTGGGGTGACGAAGGAAAGAACAGGGAAGGCGGGCAAACCGGTAGGGTAGAGAGCAGCATGCGCGTGCCCAGGAGACACTTATTTATCTATCAATCGTCTTTTTCCCTCTTTATCAATTCCGCCCCCGCCCGTTCTTCATTGCTGTGAAAACATCGTCTATCGCTTCTGTAGCCTGTTCTTCGATATTGTATCTGTGCCTTTCGATCTTCGGTTTTGTCCGCTCTGAGTGAAGGAGCAAAAAAGGACTAAACCTTGCTCGCCCGTTGCCCTCAGCATGGCGGCCAACCAATGCCATGGCTGCGTCACATGAGTGAGCATTACTTCAAAACTAAAAGAAATAAAGCACGTGCGAACAGGTAAAAAGACAGGCATAGGCCGATAGACAGCAAGTTTGCGAGAGCAAATTACCAGCCACCCTGGAGCACCGACAGGATAAATAATCACGGCAGTGGAATAAAGAGAGAGATAGAAAAAACCAACCAAGTTGAGTTGAACTACAGAAACCAAGGGCAACCGATCCACAAGCTCACATTAAGGGGACGGATACACACCAACATCAACGACAATCAACAACTGAATAATTCGCCACCCTAGAAGGGGTCACACGTCGTAGGCCTCGTGGACAAAGCTCGTGACAAACCCCCCTTCTAAAAGCATCGTTTCTCTGATAGTAACTGTGCTCCTTTGAACCTTGAGCGCATTTGTCAAAATCAGCGAACACTGGGGACCGAAAACCCCAACCACAGTGATCGGCATGAGTACGAATATATCCAATACAAACCTTCTACAACAGAAATCACACAGGGAAATACATAATACTACATTTATCAAACAACAAACAAACCTTCCAACCATGGAAGTACCAAATCCGAACCATTGGTGATTCACTACCAATAACATCACTGAATTGAAAACGTGCCACTAACACATGATCCAAAGACCAAAAAGGGAATTAATAACCTGGTTTGAATGGTAAGTGTCCCCACTGACCGAATTTTCCCAATGTGCTGACTACGGAGCTCGTCTAAGAAGTCACAATCCGTATTCCAGGAACCCTTGCAAAGACCGGACAGTGAACGCAAGACTCTGCAGTTCCACTGCCTTAACTCATGATTCGCGACTGACTGCCGATCCGGTCCAGGCACTGGGAGAGGATGAAGATCGCTCTCCAGTCACAAACCTTTTCACTTACCCGGCCGTACTTCTACTTGGCACGCCAGTGCGCGCGTCCAAATCTGCCTGAGAGATTCAGCAACAGTAGGGCCAATCGATAAGTCCTAAGAGCGGGACACTCTGGGTAACGCCGGGTCGCCCAGATTCTACCACTATGACCGAATTGTAGCCGGTGACCGCGATCGATGGAGGAGTTAAGGGTTCCCACCAGGTCAACCTACGCCCTACCTTGCTGAATGCCTCCCCAACCAGTGGGAAACTGACCCTAGGGGAACCACGCTTCAAGCGACCCTTAGGCGTTGACCGACTTGGCAGACATCCAACTGCGGCAAGTACTGCCTAACCTTTTAGCTCAATCCCTGGCCCAAAAGAAGTCTTGTCTTAACCCGCTCGATATTCCCGCATTGACCCATATGACCTGCCATAAATGTGAATCAGGGCCTCTGCGTAGAAACAGATTCTCTCAAGCTTATGGGAACGACAAGCTGCTTTGGCCACACGATCTGCCTGAGGTAAACCTAAAGAGGATCCCCCTTTGGATCTTGAAGCTCACCTTGGCGTGTCGGGCAACTGAGCGGCCGATGCCACGCAGGTTGTCGCGAGGCGATTTTGGACATCCAAGTCCCTGGCCTGAAACGGATAATGCTAGAAAGGATCGGCCCGTTTGCCAGAACCTCGTCCCAGAGATCGGCTGTAGAACGGGACGCCATACCTGTTGCCTGCTTCATAGCTTTGCGCGTGTGGTGACTCCCCCACACGCCGTACGGGCAAGTCCGTAGACACGGACTGGGACTGCTTCCGTCTGCGAAGGTGATAGAATTCCCCTATGATAAGGGAATACAGAGGTCGCGTCCCCGCGATGGGCCCATACATCCGCCAGCAGAATTAGGGGTGTAGATAGAAACGAGTACTGACGGACGGGTGGAGGTAAAACTAGCCTCCAACCCGCACAACGAATCGTAACTCTGGCGCCGCGCCGGGCCTAGGGGAGAACTAGAATCCTTATCCCACAAAGAGGTGATGCTCCCGAATCCCTGATGGTGTCGACCAAGGAAGACCCTAACAACAAAAGAAACACTGGACACTCCGGACTACGCAGAAGCTTGGATGGACCCCGAGGCGTTAGCCGAGCTCGAGGATGCTGGAAAGGACTAGCCCCATGACTACCAGCGGCTTTAGGCAACTCTTTCCTAAGGATGACCAGGACGACCACAAAGAACAAACACAGTCGGGCGCTGCAAACTCCCCGATGAACTGCCCCTGCCTTTGTTCACCGCCCCGCTAGCATTTGTGTAGGCGTCCTTACCGCCGACAAATCGCAGTGTAGGGCTTCCTCTCCGTATCTGTGGCGAATTCCCATAAGCCCTGCGAAGCTTCAGCAAACACCTCATGCGGTGTGAATCGCAGCCGCGAAATCCTGAGGTGCTGTCTCGCCTATCCGGATCCTCACTCAGGGTGACACCGTGTTGGTGAGCAGTCCAAATGAGGATCAGATCCTCAGCTCCACCTTGGCCAACTGAGACGCAATACCCCCCTAGCCGTTTTTGCGGCAGCCTATCACCAAACTGCAACGAAAAACGGCCTCGTCCGTTATTCTTCTTCATGGATCCTGAACTTTTCCCATCTCCTGTCCGTCTCTGGGTAAGGTGGAAACGCTTACGCGAGAGCCAACTGCATGTGCTGCAATAGAACGCACCTCGTTTTTAGAGTGAGCACACCCCCTCCCTTGCCAGCAACACCAGATAACCCAGAAAAAACGGTGCAAATGCCTTCTGTTCCTCAGAACAATTGATATGACACTATAGCAACCATTTCCAAAATGTTTCCAGGAAACAAAATCAATGTTCCTCACCAGGTCTGAACTCTGGAATCTTTAACTTTTGGGCCTCTAACTCTATACCATGCTTGTTGGAATTAACCCCCTGCATCCAGATTCCGGGAGACCCGCGAAGAAGTTGGTTCCATCTCCCTCCTCCCCTAACGCAGAGCCACCCATCCTGACTTAGATTCGCCCTACGGAGGCTTCCAGCCCGTGGCAGCCTCTTCCCAACGGCCGATCCACCTGGACTGGCACCTCCTCTCCCTTAAGCTGAGGCAGCCTCTTCCTTACGAAGGCCTCCTGTGCGTGCAGCCTCTTCTCTGCTCAGCATAGGCCTCTTCCCTATGCAAAATCCCGCTGTCTGTCATCTCCACTCTGCGCAGGAGCAAGCTCTTTTCCCTACGGCACTTTCCCTACGCTCTCCCTACGTAGGCCTCCATCCTCACGACGCTGTCGCTCCCTCCTAAAAACATCAGGACAGAGTGATTTCCTGGGGAAGGATTCACCTCTCCCATACACGGGAGGGGACGACCCGTCTGACCCGTCCCTTGGGTCTGCGACCTTCCATGAGGATGTCCCCCCGGGGCATACTCCTTAAACTAGGGGAAGCATGGGAGGAATAGGGGGCTTTTGTTCCTGCGACATCAACGGAAGCCCCACAGTCGCTTCGCCCAATTAACTGGTGACGCTTTCCGAGCGGAATTGCCAGTCGGGGTCGTCAGCCGTAGAAAACCCCTAGCGAAGAAGAAGTGGAAAGTACTACAAGTCGCTGGACTACCTGCTACAAGCACTGGAATATTAGACGTTACCGTAGTACGAAGATACGGTACTAAAATTTGGGACTACAGTAACCTTTAGGAATACCCTTCATCTTCGACGCCCCGCGTCGCCATACCACCAGCCCGACTTTGTCCATGACAACTATATCTAACAGTTATCAAATAACAGGGGAAAGACTATCAACCGAGTGCAAAACAAATATTAGGGGTGTGAGTATAATGTTTTTATGTGTGTGAGTGCGAGTGTGAGGACAAGTTCCGGCTTTGCTAGCCCAATCTGGCAACACCGCGGCTCGAAACAACACGAGCAAACATGCGATGGGGCTCACCAAAAAAAAAAAAAAAAAAAAACAATGGTCCGGCTGCCCCACTCTGGCAACAAACACCGGCGCTCCCACAGCACGAGCAACAGTGGCGTTGGGCGGGCCGTAAACAACAAACAAACTGTGCAAAACGGGGTATCCGATAGAGGAAAAAAAAAAAAAAGGGGCACTAACGTCCGATACAAACCCCCTTTACCTCAATAAAACGGCCGGTAAGAAAAAAACAAAAAAACCTGGCTAAACTAACAAAACAGGTAATGGCAGACTGAGCGGCAACATAAATGGCAAGACTTACGGTCGTACCGTTGGCGTAAGGCATCTCCGGCTGAAGGAGGAGTTCTGGTCTCTGCGGTCGACTTACCCCTGGACTCACCTCGACATCCCGAATCACACCGGATTGTTCCTTCCAGCCACCCAGAACTCCTTCACACTAGAGTCACCCAGCCAACGCCACTCCCCGAACAAACACGACAAACTGCTAAACATGATATAAAAACAGACGAAAATAAACAGGTCCTCTCCGCGAAACGAGAGAGTCAAGCCCATAGCCCCTTCAACATCGCCGAGCGAGGCCCCCACCAAATGTCAAGACCGCCCACAGGAGTTCAGCCCCTGACAGGATCGGTCTAGGTTGGAGTGAAGGGAGTGAGCCGTGACCACACACCTGCGCCCCGCAGAGACCACACAATAAAGGATTACGATCCAACACACCATTGATTTTCACAACCAGCAAAGGATAAGCATTCACCACAACAACCACATGCACAATCACAATCAAGCACTGTCCAACTCACACAACATGCACAATCACAAGTCAAGCCACTCCAACACCCACAAGCATTCCGATGAAAAATAAACATTTCAACCATACGACGTACACAATCACAATTACAGCATTCCAACACATAAGCCATATACACACTTATAAAGAAACCTTTGTCCAGCATCGATCCCATCTTAAAACACATGGAAGTGCGTCCACGGGACCCCTGGCCGTCTGTCAAGTCTACTGGGAGCACCACTGTTCTCACTAGGTTCTCTCGAACCGGGTCGGTTTCTCGCAGGGGAGTCGCTCAAAGCCGACACCCTCGACACACAAGCAGGCAAGAAGAGCGTGTCCCGGAGGGGGGGGGGGGTGGGGGGGGGGGGGGGGAGGGAAACGTGGCTCTGTTACGGAGGTTCCTGGACGTGGGTCCCATGCCGCCAGGTCCAAGAGCCGCGGGCTCCTCTATCCATCCCTCGGTCCCGACCAGGGCGTGGCCTCGCCCAGCGCGTGGCAACCATCCAGGTCCGCGATCCCGCCAGAGTGTGGCCTCAACCAGCACGTGGCACCATCCCATTCCGGTGTACCTCGAGCCAGAGCGTGGCCTCACACCTAGCACTTGTCGAAACCATCGCAGTCCGTGTCTCAGGGCCAGAGCGTGGCCTCAAACCAGCACGAGGCACCAAATTCCAGTTCCGTACTCCGGGTGAAGCCCCCGAAAGGGGGGGGGGGGGAAACGTAGCTGTGAGGAGAGGAGAAAGGGAGGGTAGGAAGTAAGAGAAGGATGAAGGAAGAAGTGCACTGAACCCCGCGGGGCGTCAGTACAGTCTGACCCATGCTGTCAAATCTTAACAGCCACTCCGCATGATTGTGGCCAGGGGAAGTCAATTAAATGCAAACCCATAATCCCAGCTCAAACACAGACCAGAGCATAACATCAGTAAACCCATCGAATCAAGGAATGTTCACTAGGGTCTTCTCAAGCAACGATTCCCAGGTAAAAGACTGCATTAAAACAACAGGTTATAAACAAATATGGAATTAATCCACTTTCACCCTTCTCCTCACTCACATTTCACATATCAATCCACCTTTCTTAGGAAATAACAAACACAGCGACCAACCTTTATAACTGCCACCGCGGACATTTGCAAAATCATAAGGTTCAATGTGTCATAATTGTCAGAAGGGGGGGGGGGGATGAGTATGGTGGGTCATTTTATACCAGCCACATTTCAAAATACACAAATCTCCAAGCCACGCATCCAAACGACAAATCATGCGTACGGCAACACGCTCGCGAACATAAAACGTCGTCTCCTTGCACACACAAACAGAACCGTGGCCGACGTATCAGAGTCCGGCGGAACTGACAGGTGCGGACGAGTGAGACCAAGCAAGTTCCACCAACCCTGAATTCACCAGGTTCCTCTCTCCCATCCCCACCGACTACCGCATCAACCAATTCCGTAAACAGTAGAAAGAATTTTGGAAATCAATTTAGAATGCCAGGTTTAAAGATTGAATTAACCAAGAAAAGGTCTCAACAATTTTCTCTTACAATTTCGAAAACAAAAAAGAAACATGCGCAAAAGAGAAGACTAAGCCGGCTAACAACAACAAACCAAACAAACAAACCACGAAACTGATGCTTACCAGCTACCCGTGGGTGACCAGAAGAGGCGGGTCAAACGACTCTTTCTGCCCTCTGTCCAGTCGAGAGGACAGAGGCACAGGTGCGGAGAAAGAAGAAGTGATGTCCCTCTCCTACAGGCCGACTGTAGGAATTGAAGATACCGACTGTACCTTCGATGATACGGTGAAGAACCAAGACCGGAGCAGGCGCTCCCAGAGACATCTTCCGCTCGAGTGAAGAGCTAACCTCCCTCAGCAATGGCGGCCAACATGCCATGCTGCGTCACAGAGTGAGCATACTTCAAACTAAAAGAAATGAAGCACGTGCGACAGGTAAAAAGACAGGCGAGAGGCCGATAGACAGCAAGTTCGAGAGAAAGGTACCAGCCACCCGTGAACCTACAGGATAAATAGCACGGGCAGTGGAATAAGAGAGAGAGAGAGAAACAAACCGAAGTTGAGTTGAACTACACCAAGGTGCAACCGCACCACAAGCCACATTAAGGGACGGATACACGACAACAGCAACGACAATAAACAAATGAATAATTCCGCCACCCTAGATGGGTCAAACGTCGTAGGCCTCGTGACAAACTCGTGACAACGGCTTACTGAGGAGGGACAACGAGACACTGACTGAGTGTGAAAGAATTGTAAAGGACCTTTTCACTGACAAGCTCGACCTGTCATGTGATGTGGAATTTGACTGGGTTCACTGGTTAAGGTCTAAACCTGATTCCCCCGTGACTGCCAGAGCGTTTATTTGTTTCTTTGTTTCTTCACAAACAGAAGCTAAAGGTGCTAAAGGCAAAGGGCAAGCTCCGGGGGAGTTGCTGTTTTCATTGGTGAAGACTTTCTAGTCATGTCAGAGAAATCAGGAAAAGGTTGACTCCACACCTGCAAACGCTCGTAGTGAACGTAAACGAGCATCAATGGTATTCGATCGCCTCCTGATAGATAGTAAAAAGTATTTTGTCAATTCCAGTGACAAGCTTGTGGAGATGAGATAGGATGTTGGCTGGCCCAAAGACACTCTTTGTGATCTCTTAACAGAGGGGACAAACCAGAAGAGTGCACTGCTTTTGCTGTCACAGGGTAACGAGTATGACCAAATCTTGCACGTGCCAATCGGAAAAAACAGTAGATCAGGTTTGCTATGCTCGCCATTCAGCCACTGACCGAACTGAATATGTGCATGTAAACACTAAGCGTGTGCAGGTTGAATCTGTGTCAGTGGGCATGTATGACGCGTTTTCGTGATGGCACGTGCAACGCATTCCCCACGTTTGCTGACAGTGTTAACCCAAACTGCTTTGTTGAAATAAACATTCTAAATCCTTTTCTTTTCTTCCCTGGAATGTGAAAGTTTACTGTCTAGATTACACGATAAAGAATTTGTCTCTTTTATTTGTACTTTTTATTCTATATGTTTTGATGAAAAAGGCAGATATGTTCAGAAGGGAAAATGCAATGCTACTAGAATGGGGCTGATGAGGGAAAGAGATGGTGTGAAGGCAGATGTGGAGGGGAAGTGGGGGTACGATGTCACGGCACTTGGCTTGATTACCAAGAGGACGAAATCAAATTCCCACAACTGTGAAAGTCTCAATGTCCTTACCGTGAGTAACGTATCCGCGATCCGAGTGCTTTCCTTTCCAGTGCCCTGGGCATTAAAAATGCCTAAACAAAACGACGCTGCACCCCAAACGTTCTTCTTCGCACAACCATTGTCAACACCACTAAGGTTATGAGAACTTGAACAATAAGCCGGCCATTCATTGGGTAGGTGTTTTTTTTTTTTTTTTTTTTTTTTCTGTGGCATCAGTTATCGGATCAATGGAGCTTTTTTTTTTTTTTTTTAAGGCCGAAATCCACCTCTTCATTTTTTGGTGCTTCACACCGTCCTCTTCATCTGCCAAAAAAAAAAAAACACTAAAAAAACAACAAGCAATTTCCGATACTTTTTTTTTTTTTTTTTTTTTTTCCAATCCCTTACACACCATGCATAGTCTGTATGTTTTCTTACAAATGGACATAATCTTGCTGATTTTTTTTTAAATAGTGTTTTAGCGTTTGATACAAAATGTCTGGGTTTATTAGTGTTCTAATGTGTGGTGTACTGGCACTCTCACGCTGATAATGTGTGCTTATGCAAATAGAACAACATAAATTAACGAAAGGCATAATACGTAATTAATTTTCCTTTCTTTCAGGTTTTCCAAAGCGGGAGAGAGAGAGAGAGAGAGAGAGAGAGAGAGAGAGAGAGAGAGAGAGAGAGAGAGAAGAGAGAAGAGAGAGAAGAGGAGAGACAGACAGAGTCGGGCGTCATAGAGTTGTGGGTAGGAATTGTTACAAATCGTCCCACCAGTTGGCTAGTTCCCGATAAGGCCAACCTTATAGCGAAACGAAAGGGTCCACAAGGAAGGCATGAGGAAAGCCAAGAGGCGTGACAATAGGCATGAGAGGCTGGTTTGTTAGTGGGGTTTTCCCTCACTCCCTCCCCACCCCACCGCCGATCCCCCCCACCCCCCAAATCCCCCCCCCCCCCAGCTCAGATCCCCCCTCCCTGATGAGTTTTAGTATTTGGGACAAGAAGTTTGGGGTTATACAAGGACTGGCGTTAGTATGATCATTTTGTTACAACTAATTCTTTAAGCTAAAATAATCGGCTATTATAACGGATAAATAGCATACCAATGGTAAAAAATATTGTGCGTGTATATTCGCCTACGCATGTATTCGGCACTTAAGGTTTGTAGCCGAGACAGACAGACAGACAGAGGGACAGACAGACAGACGGACAGAGGACATTAATGCTACTCTGGGGCAAGTCGTGGGGGTCACCGAGGCGCGATATTTCATATGGCATTCAAATGCAAGTGTATGGGAGACAGAGGGCTACTCGAGAGCCAGACAGAGAGAGAGAGAGAGAGAGAGAGAGAGAGAGAGAGAGAGAGAGAGAGAGAGAGAGAGAGAGAGAGAGAGAGAGAGAGAAAGAGAGAGAGAGAGTGAGAGAGAAATTGGGGAGGGCAAGAGAGAGCGACAAAGAGAGGAGTGGGGGAGGGAGCAAGGCTGGGGGAGGGAGAGAGAGCTGTGGAATTCTTAAACTTTTTTATATTACATTATCATGCACGATCAAAGCACCAACATTCGACGTACATGTAACTTGCACAGTTATACAGTTATGTGCTATATATACCTTAGATAAAAAAAAAAAATTCTGTATTATTTCCATCATACAGGATATTCACGATTTCCTGAGTTCGTGTCATCCATATGAGCGTTTATTGTTACTGTGTAAACACACTCAATTGTTTTCTCATACGCATTTGTTGATGAAAAATAATTTGAAGCGATGGTAGGGACTTTGTTTTTTTCGCAATACTAATGCACATCTTACCAGTAAGAATAACATGATTTATCACGTCTATTTTCTGTTGGTTTACCACGTCGCGTTGAAATCCAAATAAAACATCAGTTTCACTTAAGTTAACACCAACTCCAATCGTGCTACGTATCAAAGTTTCAATACGTTTCCAAAATGCATACACTGAGGAGCAATGATAAAAGAAATGTTCTACAAAATCTATTTCGTCTACACAATAATTACATTTGTTTGTATCCGTAACTTTCATCTTTTGCAAAATAATATTGGTTGGATATATATTATGATTAATTTTCCATTGCAACTCGCATAGACGAATTTCTTTAGTTGCTTTTCTAGGTATCTCCCATACAGTTTCGTTAAAGAAAAAATTAAATTTCCTTCGCCAGAAAATCACATACATGTGGCTCTGACATTGAGTCTTCATATTTAGTGCTCAGAATTTTTCTTATTTCTTTTAGTTTTGAATTAAAAATGCTTGCCTCACAAAAGATGGCAACTGATTCTTCCTCAGGCAGTGAATCACTTTCTATCCAGTTAATCCATGATTTAGGATCGCGTTGTAGAGGGCATTATATTCTAGGGTTGTGCTTGCTTTAGACTGATCCAGAATATATGCAATTTCATTAATATTTAGTAGTCGATGCTCATTTCTGTGAATTATGTCTCTCATATGTTCAATCCCATTTTCAACCCATTTTTGGAAATACAACACATTTTCTTTGTATTTTATAAGATTGTTGTGAAATAACATTTGGCTTTGAAGATTGGTGCGATTTATTTCCTCTATATGTGTAATATGTTTATTATCCAGGAAAGTTGTCATAACGTCTTTCCAGAAATCATTTTGAAGATCAGACAATTGCATTTGCTTTGCTGTACAGTTAACTGTGAAGATTTTATTACCATTTTAAGTTGAGTCAGATGCCATGTTGGTATCAAACTCCAATTTTCGTTTAGTGATTGAAATAATTTGCCAGCCCATTGTAAGTACATACATTTTTGATATTCTTTACATTGACCATGTTTAGTCCACCTTTTACTGTAACTAGTTTCCATTGTTGTTCTTTTTACCTTTTCAAACGCTCTTCGATTACTGTATTTCCTTTGCCATAAGAATTTGTATATCAATGTATTTAACTTGTTCAACACCTCTTCCGGTATGCCTATAGACTGCATAATAAATACTACCTGCGAAAGTATGAAAGCTTTTATGACAACAATTTTACCGTGAATGCTTAGATCCCTCTTGCTCCAGTTTCTTATTAGTTCTTGTATTTTGTTGATTCTATCTTGCCAGTTTTCTTCAATATGCCTAGCCATTTTGTCTGTTTGGAAATATATACCCAGAATTTTAATTTTATCGACTATTGAGAATGGAAGATTTTGTTTCTCAATCTGCTTACCTAATTTCAGTGCTTTCGTCTTTTTTAAGTTCAGTTTTAGCCCAGAAATCATTCCAAACGAACTAAGAATATTACAAGAAGTGTTCATGTCTTGCTTTTTTCTTGAGGAAAAATGTCGTGTCATCTGCATACTGTTTAATTTCAAATACACATTTCTATGTCTGTCAGTAGATGGCATTTTGATTCCTTCTATTGAACTGCTTCTCACCTTGATGGCCCCAATATTCCCCCGCGAGAATGAAGCAAGGGGAGAAAAGGGACATCCTTGTCTTATTCCACAATTGACATCAAAAGGTTCAGAGAGCCATCCGCCATGATTTATATAACTTTGAGAGTTACAGGTCAGAACAGATACCATTTTTGAAAATTTGGTCCAAACCCAATATTTCAAATGCATGTAACATATATTCTCTAGAAATCGAATCAAACGCCTTGGAGTAATCTAAGGCCAACAAATATCCTGCTTTACCAGTTTTATTCAGATAGTTCATGACATCATCAATTGATCTTATAACTGTTGCAATATTTCCTCCCTTAATGTATCCTACTTGGTCTTCGTTAACAAGAGTGTTACAACTTTACCTAATTTATTTGCCAGTACTTTAGCCAGATTTTATAATCTGTATTTGTTAACGTTATAGGTCTCCAGTTAGTTAAATTTTCTCTCTCTAGGTCTTTGCCCTTATGAAGTAAGTAATGATACCTTGTCTCTGCGTGAATGATAATTCCCCTTTCCTGTAAGATTCAAGGAAGGAATTAGTAATAAGCGGACCTAATTTTCTCCAGAAGAATTTAAAAATTCAGTTGTCAGTCCGTCGCTGCCTGGAGCTGAACCATTTTTCATGTTTTTCAGAGCATTTGACGTTTCCTTTAAAGTTATCATATTTTTCACACAGAGCAGCTTCATCTTCATTCAATCGTGGTACATTTTCATTGCTAATAAAGTCATTAGTATCTTGATTTACATTTTTGAAACAGTTTTTGATTATATATCGATTCGTAAAAGGAAACCTGTTCCATAAGATTTCCTTTTGGTCAGTTATCACTTCACCCGACTCGTTTTTTAATCTATTTATAATTCGTTTTTTGTTCCTTGCTTTTTCAAGGCTTTAAAAAATTTTGTATTTTTTTCACCTTCTTCAATCCATTTGATCCTTGATCTTACTTGTGCTCCTCTAGCATTATTCATAGTCATCAGTTCTAATTTATGCTTTACTTGCAAGTAGTCTGTCTGGAGATTCTCATTTTGAGGATTTTTAGCTAACAATTGTTCCAGTTCTTGGGGGCTGAGTTGTAGCTTCAGCGATTCGTTCCTGTTCTTACAAGCCAACGTTTTTCCAATTCAATACAAAAATTTCTAATTTCAACTTTGCATAACTCCCATTTTTCCATGTCATTTATTTCTTCATTCTCATACTCTGATATGAAAGTATCCAATATTGCATTCATATCTTTAACAAATAAGTCATTTTTAAGGAAACTGTTGTTAAATTTCCAAAAGCCCGGCCCTCTTATAAAGGAATCCTCGTTAATTTACTAATACCACTGCTTTGTGATCAGTGTGTGGGCTGACTATGTTCACAGGAAACACATAAGGGCAGTAAATTTTCACTAACAAAGCAGTAATCTAATCGACGTGCTATGAACGGGTTATGTCTATTCCATGTAAAATCTGTCTCTAACGGGTGGTAAATTCTCCAAGCATCAGTAAGACGCAAGTTCATTACTGTCTGTTTTAAGGATTCGACTTCACACGTATTATGAGCATGGCCTGAAATAATATCCAGCTTGTTATTTAGGACGCAGTTGAAATCTCCAAGGGTTACAAGATCATTGTCTACAAAATCAGACATAAATTCAGTCATATTTTGAAAAAATGACAATTTATCTCTTGATTCATTTGGGGGATATACATTTGCAACTATAAATTTTTTGTTTTTCATTTCATACTGAAATAACCAATATTCTTTCTTGTGACATGATTAACTTAACCTCACCCAGAAAGAAACGTGAGATTAAGATGAGCTCACCTCTACTTCTGTTAGTACCTTCATTGTAGAATATCTTACCAACCCCATTCTTTTTTCCATAATTCAATTTCAGTTTTAGTCACGTGACTCTCTTGCAAACAGATTACGTCATACTTATTACTTTTGAAAAATCTAAAGAGTGAATTCCTTTTAAGTTTGTTTTTTTAATCCTCTTGCATTTAGTGAAATAATGCGAATTCTGTCCATAACAAGAGGGAATAGCACTTAAACATGCATATTATTTGATCACAAATACAAACATGTAGCATGTAATCACAAGGCATTCTCACAGTCCGTTGAACGAAAGCTGGGTCATTATCCAAGGATATCCGATTGAAACAGCCTACCTACTGTTTTAGACAGGCAGGCACAGACTCTGCGGCATGGTCGTCCTTTGTAAGTACACGACTTACCGAGCGCGAGGTTTCCCTTCTAGGGTATTTTTCCGTTCTGTCTCTGGGGCTGTGACGCTGTCTCGACCGGCCGCGCTTCGGAGTCTCGGATCTGGTGCGAGGAGGCCGCTCCAAAGACGAAAACAGAGTTGCTTGACGGGCTGGCGGGCGATTTTTTTCAGCCTCGCGGCCAACAGACCCTTTTCCCGGTTAGTTTTCAGAACAGGTTGTATACTCACTGGGTTCGAAGCTTTTGGTGACTGATGTTGAGAGTGCGTTTTACGCTCTCTCTTTCCATTATTTTGCAAAGAGGGTCCCCCCTCTTGTGACCTGGTTCTTTGCACTCTCTGCAAACCACATCATTCGGACAGTCAAAACGTGGGTGATTAGGTTTCAAACACGGGAGCATGTGAGCGTTTTATGAATGCCTTTTGTTCTTTGTGGTATATTTTTGCAGTGAAAATGCTTATCTTAGGGTCTTGTCCAGGGGTTGGGGGAACAGTGACAAACACGAATCTGCGACCTGTCAAGAATCTAGTTAGTTTGTTTGTCACTATCTCTTGCTCTCTCCATTTTGACCGTAGACCTTAACTCACACCCAACCTTAGTTAAGGCGTGTTCTATTTCTGACTCGGCAACAGAAATAGGGATATTGTCTATCCCTACTTTAGTAGTGGGTTTTTCCCCACCTGAGTCTCCACGCAGAATAAAAGGATTCGTGTGGATACCTGTAACGATTGTGTTTCTCAACCATAGGCCCTTTACCAAAAGTTCCGCTCGTGCCTCCTTGGTCGCAGGGTAGATCCGCCAGAGTCCTCGTATTTCTTGTGACCCCCAAAAAGGAGCCCTGGCCCGATGTCCTCTCCGCAGCAAGACATATTTCTAAAACGGTCGGACGAGTGTTCGCGCTGTCCGGGATGTCTTTTTGTTTCAGAAAGACCGGGTTTACTGTCGAGAAGTTGGCCATCGTAATTCTTCGCTGCCGAGGGTTCGAAAGCGGAATCGAAGTGGAACAAACAACTGAAGTAAGCGCAGCGGACTAAGTCGAGGAAAACTCGCTCAGCTTCGCCAAATTCGGTCCGTGCACAGAGCGTTAAACTCGCGTCCGCACTCCACGAGAGTCGCTCACCGAATCGATTGGGTAGGTGTTATCAGAAGCAGGTGGAGGTGGGTGAGGAGCAGAGGTGAGTCCAAGGGGTAAAGTAACGTTACTGGCATGAGTTTTGCTTGTGCGACCACGGTACAAGCAAAGGGCGGGGCTGATTCCAACAAATGTGGAGGGTTTTAAGGTGAGTGATATGCTCTCTCTCTCTCTCTCTCTCTCTCTCTCCTCTCTCTCTCTCTCTCTCTCTTCTCTCTCTCTCATAATACTTAGCTTCAACATTTCTTTTGAGAGTTGCCAGTTTGGTGATTCAAAAACTCGGTCAGGATCTGAATTCACCTGTATAGGTGGAGCCAGTGCAGTCAGCTGATTTCTGTTGTACCTGTTGTACTCATGTCGTTTTCACCTGAAAGGATCCTGCTAAATAGTATAGTGGTAAGAAGGTCGAAGACACCATCATGGCTGAATAAACAGAGTGCACGTGTGCAAAGGAGGGAAAGGAAAATGGCAGGTATTCAAAAGAGAAAATAAGATCAGGCGATCAAAACAAAAAGAAAAGAACAATATCTTGAAGAAAAAGGATTGTAAATGTCTTGCGTTGACCACATTACACAGTGTTGGTTCCATAGTCGCTCAGTAAAAACAAGCATTGGACAGTCAAGTGTTTTAAGTCCTTGACGAAAAACCCATTGGAATGTGTGTATTCTAAGATATGTGGTAATCATTCAGCTGTAAACGTTTCGCTAAAAATGATATACTGTGACATGTCCTTTTGCCTCGATTTCCAGCTATTGTGTCCACATTTGAAAAGGTACAGCAAATATAATCTTTAAAGATCAGGTGACTGCCTTATTTTTCTCTAGGGGTAAAACACTGAAGTGCGATATTTGTAAACTGTGTTCTGAACTTCCTATTCATTAGACAATGCAATAAACATTTAGCAGGACTGTTGCTGTAGAACAGCGTCTAACTGATGGCTGTCAGGTCCGTGCATTTTTCAAACTGAACTGGGTCGTCATCATCAACAGATGGTATGATTCTTGTTATTGTATAGGGCGCTGATAGGAGAATAAAACAACACTGGCAGTTATAAGGGTGGTCAAGGTCACTAGAGACAGTTGCTGTAGTCTGTAATCTTCAGCGGCTTGTTGCACAATATTGTAATTGTTAACCACCAACATGACAGAGGGCAGAAGAGCAAATTGAACAAAATCGATTGGAGGCCAAATAACGGACCAAAACAGTCCCACATTTGTGATACAGCCTTACAACACGAGTATGGGCAACATACGCATCACGATCATGTCCATGCAAAAAGTGACAGTTGATGAGAAAGGTGATGACGATCACTACGCCGGTAATAATTTGTGATGTTCTCTGTGTCCACACAGCATTGATTCGATGAGGCCACAACACAGAGGCTGCTCTTTGCATGGAGAGGGTCACAAGCATCCATGCCGACAAGGATGGCATCATGTACTTTATCACTTTCTCCACCTTACATGGCAGGCACCCAGGGTTTTAATTCCTGGTACATCAAATTCTCTGTCAGAGAACATCAACATCAACATTCAGAGCACGTCAGAACTTGGAAGAACACACTAACATTGGATGCAGAAAGACGATGCATGAACTGAATTATCATAATATTTCCGAAGATATCAAACACGAGCACAGCAGGGTTACCAAGTTTATAGATTACATCGCTTGCACGTCTGTATGGTCGGAACAGAATCACAACCACGAACTAGAGTAATCATAATCATAATCATAATCAGCGTGCCCCCATGTTTGCATTGTCTGTCACCTATGTATACT
>CM031618.1:15805835-15817593 GCA_018398815.1 Conus ventricosus
GGCATGAATGCTTGTGATCCTCTCCATGCAAAGAGCAGCCTTTGTGACGTGGTCTCATCGAATCAATGCTGTGTGGACAAAGAGAACATCGCAAATTATTGCTGGCATAGTGATCATCATCACCTTTCTCACCAACTGTCGATTTCTGCATGGACATGATCATGATGCGCATTGTTGTCCAAACTCGTGTTGTAAGGCTGTATCACAAATGTGCGACTGTTTTTGGTCCGTAATTTGGCCTCCAATGAATTTTGTTCAATTTGCTCTTCTGCCCTCTGTCGTGTTGGTGATTAACAATGACATTATTGTGCAACAAGCCACTGAAGATTACAGACTACAGCAACTGTCTCTAGTGACCTTGACCACCCTTATAACTGCCAGTGTTTGTTTTATTCTCCTGTCAGCGCCCTATACAATAACAAGAATCATACAATCTGTTGATGATGACGACCCAGTTCAGTGTGAAAAATACACGGACTTGACAGCCATCAGTTAGGTACTGTTCTGCAGCAACAGCCCTGCTAAATGTTCATTGTATTGTCTAATGAATAGAAAGTCAGAACAGTTTACAAATATCATACTTCAGTGTTTTACCCCTAGAAGAAAATAAGGCAGTCACCTGATCTTTAAAGATTATATTTGCTAGTGCCTTTTCATATCTGGACACAATAGCTGGAAATCGTGGCAAAAGACATGTCACAGTATATCACTTTTAGCGTAAGGTTTACAGCTGAATGATTACCTCATACCTTAGAATACACATATTCCAATCGTTTTTTCGTCAAGGAAATTAAAACACTTGACTGCCAATGCTTTTTTTACTGAGCACAGGAACCAACACTGGTAATGTGGAAACGCAAACATTTAAAAATCCTTCTTTCTTTAAGATACCGTTTTTTTTCTTTTTTTTTTTTGTTTCGCCAAAACCTTTTTTTTTTCCCCCTTTTTAAAACCCCTGCCTTTTTCCCCTTTCCCTCCTTTGAAACACTGCATCCTGTTTATTTCAGCCATATATGTTTTCGACCTCCTACCACTATACTTTTTACAATCCTTTCGGGTAAAAAACGACATATACAACATTACAACAAAATCACTGACGGCACTCGCTCCCACCTATACAGTAAATTTCAGATCCTGACCGATTTTTTGGGAACCCACCAAACGGAAAACTCTCAAAAGAAATGTTAACCCTAAAAAAAAAATGAGAAGAGAGAGAGAGAAAAGGGGAGAGAGAGAGGGGGAAGGGGAGAGAGAAAAGAGAGAGAGAGAGAGAGAGAGAGAGAGAGCATATCTTTTAAATTTTAAAACCCCCACATTTTTTGGGAATAAACCCCCCCGCCCCTTCTTGTACCGGGGTCGCACAAGCAAACCTCATGCTATAACTTTCCCTTTTCCCCCTTGAACCCCACCTCTGCTCCTCCCCCACCCCCATCCATCTCTGAAACCCCTACCCAATGAAGGGCAGTTTCCCTTTTTAATTTTCCCAAAAACCTTTAGGGGTGTTGACAAGGTTTGTGTGAAGAAAAACTGGGGGGTGCAGCGTCTTTTTTGTTTGGGCTTTTTAAACCCCCCCAGGGCAGGGCCCACGGGAAAAGGAAAATAAACTCGGATCGGGATATTTTAAAACCCCACAAAGGCATTAAAAACTTTTCATAGCCCAAGGGAAATTTTTGATTTTCGTCCTTTTTGGTAATCAACCAATGCCGTGACATTGTCCCCCCATTTCCCCTCCATTTTTTCCCCTTCCCAAAACCATCTCTTTCCCCCCATCACCCCAAAGCTAGTAGCATTGCATTTTCCTTTCTGACCAAAATCTCCCTTTTTTTTTCATAAAAACATATAGAAAAACATACAAACAAAAAAAAAAAAACCAACAAAAAAAAAAAAATTTTTCTTTAATTGTTTTAATCTAGACATTTAAACTTTCACATTTCAGTGAAAAAAAAAAGGGAAATTTTTAATTCAACAAAGAAATTTGGGGGTTTTAACATTGTCAAAAACGGGGGGAATGCGTTTTGCACTTGCCATCTTAAAAACGCGTCATACATGCCACTGACACAGATTAAACCTGCACACGCTCATTTTTAAATTTTGTACATTTTCATTGGGTCAGGGGCAAAACGCTAGCCCCAGAAAAACCCCTGATCAAAACCGTTTTCCGATTGGCACTTTCAAGTTTTGGGTGTAAATACTCGTTACCCGGTGACAGCAAAACCAGACCCCCTTTTTCGGGTTTTGTTCCCCTCTGTTAAGAGATCACAAAAGTGTTTTTGGGGGCCGGCCAACGTCCAACCTCATCTCCACAAGCTTTTTTCACTGGAATTGACAAAATCTTCTTACCACTAAACAGGAAGGGGATCGAATACCATTGATGCCGTTTACCTTTACTACGGCGTTTTTAGTTGGCGTCAACCTTTTCCCCGATTTCCTGACATATGACTAAAAGACTTTACAAAGAAAAAAAACAACTCCCCCCCGGAGCTTTCCTTGTGGGCCCTTTTTTTTGTGAAGAAAAAAAACAAATAAACGCTTCTTGGGAGTCAAGGGGGGAAACAGGGTTTTGACCTTAAACCCGTGAACCCAGCAAAATTCCCCCATCACATACAGGGCGAGCTTCATTTAGAAGGTCCTTTACAATTCTTTCAAAAAACATTTTAGTGTCTCGTTTTCCCTCCTCGTAAACCGTAGTAAAAAATTTGTTTTTTTTAAGAACCGTTGGGAAAAAGGGTCTTTCCCGCATTCAGTGTTGTGTGTGTGGTGTTTGTGGGTGTTGGTGTTGTGGGGTATTTTGTGTGTGTTTGTGGGGGTGTGTGTGTGGGGTTTTTTTTGTGGTGTTGGTGTTTTGTGTGTGTTGTGGTGTGTGTGTTGGGGTGTGTTTGGGGGTGTTTTCTTCGCCTGTTTCTCCTGAAGGCTGGCCTTTTTATGGGCCCGCATATTTTATTTTCAAAAGACGTCCCGTTTTCCTTAAAAGGGGAAATTTAAAGATCAACAACGCTTGAATTTTAGTAAATGTGCGTGTGATCTTTTTTCGGTGATTTGAACAACCGAACGGCTTATTTTTCCCTCGGGTACTTTTGATGATAATGGATTTGGCACTAAAATCGAAAGTCGCTCGAAATACTCCATTAGAAAGTAAGCTGACCAAGAACGTAATAACTACAGAAGAAGTTTGTTAAACATGTGAACCTATCTTGGTTTGTATATCTGAATAGTGTATGTAAACGAGACCTTGATGGACATTGCCCGTCTGTGACTCAGGCTAGAAGTAGCGTTAACGATTATTTCCAGCTATCAACGGAATTGCTCTTCTTTGTGTCTTCATCTTGTAGGATATAAGTTTCAGAGGAAAAAAAAACAAAAAAAACCTAGAATCCAATCAACAACTACTTGAATTTTAATTGCATGTGAAGAGTTGGACATCTGCATAAGTATTTTGAAAAGTTTGTGCGAAACAGTGATGTAACACATTCTTATTGAGAATCAACGCATTCGTTGAAGTGTCAAGCTTACTTGATCATGCCTTTTGATCTGATTGATCGTGACTAGAATGAAGCTCTCAATGTTTTATCTAATACAAATTGTCACTTTTATTGAGTTTGCATGATGAAACGAATTGATATTGGGAATTTAAGTAAACAATGACTGGTGTAATAAAGAATGTAAATTGAGTAAGGCAAAAGGAAAACATAAATTTACAACGAATCTTTCAGCAAACGAAAGATACAGCTAACAGTGATGATTATGTAAGAAGAGAATATTAAGATCTACTACGGCGAAAAGAAAATGAGCATCATCATTTATTATGTCGTAGATTAACTGGGTTTACAAATAATCAAAAACAATGCCGGGAAAATATGTATAGAATTTCTAAACAGTAAACAAGTGGGGTATGTTTTGCTCCCATAAGGAAACCTAACACAGAGTAACTCTAATTCAAGACTGGCACAGCCTTTTAAACTTGAATAAAGTCAGACAAATACATAGACGAACAATCTAATAGTGGGGGAAAAACAAGCGCAGGCCAACAACTGAACTGTCTGGCAAAGATTTGGACTTGAGGGGAGGGGAGAGGGGAGTTTAAAGATGGAGAAACTGGGAAAAAAAAGTTACAGATATGAAAACTCTTCACTAGCTGCATAAGGGAACCATCGCAATCCCTTTTGAGGGCAGATATATTTGTATTGCCTGCTCCGATGCCTTTCTATCTGCCCTCAAAAGGGATTGCAATGGTTCTCTTATGCAGGTAGTGAAGAGTTTTCATATCTGTAACTTTATTTTTCCTTTTTTTAAATTTCATTTTCCCAGTTTCTCCATCTTTAAACTCCCCTCTCCCCTCCCCTCAAGTCCAAATCTTTGCCAGACAGTTCAGTTCTTGTTTTTCTCCCACTATTAGATTGTTCGTCTATGTATTTGTCTGACTTTATTCAAGTTTAAAAGGCTGTGCCAGTCTTGAATAAGAGTTACTCTGTGTTAGGTTTCCTTATGGGAGCAAAACATACCCCACTTGTTTACTGTTTATCGTTTACTGTTCCCTACCTCATTTCATTTCCGATATAGAATTTCTGTTGAAAGAAAGCAAATGAATACCCCTGCAATGCTTGACCGGTTTGAACACTTTTAAGGTCTCTTTAAAAGTCTGCATAATTCTAACATACAAGATGAATGAATATGACAATAGGTTGCCAGGTTATGTGCATCTTCCTACTATCTTGAACCAAGTATACTATGAACAAGGCGCATGATATAGTTTTTTTTGTTTTTGTTTGCTTGTTTTAGTTTTATAATGTTTCTACCTATTTGCATAAGCCCTATTGGAAACCAAATGCTCTCATTACTTTATACATTGAATCCCAGCTAATTGAATCGAACGCTTTCTCTAAGTCAGTGTTTATTGAACCCCTACTAACTTGTGTTCATTTAAGAAAGCAGTTATGTTATAAATGAGCCTAATGTTAATCACTACACATTTATTGTTTATAGAACCCTGTTTGGTCCTCGTTAATGAGATCAGCTAACACATTTTTTTAAACAGTTCAATGTACATGCAGGAGGACTATGCCCATTTTGTTTTTTGTTCAAGGCATCCACAATTTATGGGCAAATGTTGCCAGGAAAGAGGCACTGAAAAAATGTGTCGCTTTAACACTGCATCAGTATCAGTGTCTCTTCCTTCTGTCATTGCTGTTATAACACGTCTGAAGAGTTCTCACATGGAAACCAGTGGTTCTCTTCACAAGCCTGTTTTCAACAAAACCAGGGACGACCTGGTTTCTTATTTCCTCTGCTGTTATTAGATCACTTGTTATAAAAGAGCCAGCAACATCACCTATAATGAGTGCTCTCAGTTCTTACCTCGTGCAAGTGAAGACAGTTAAAGTCTGGAACATTTGTGTGTGTGTGTATGTGTGTGTGTGTGTGTGTGTGTGTGTGGTGTGTGTGTGTGTGTGGTGTGTGTGTGTGTGTGTGTGTGGTGTGTGTGTGTGTGTGTGTGTGTGTGTGTTGTGTGTATGTGTGTGTGTGTGTGTGTGTGTGTGTGTGTGTGTGTGTGTGTGTGTGTGTGGTGTGTGTGTGTGTGTGGTTGTGTGTGTGTGTGTGTGTGTGTGTGTGTGTGTGTGTGTGTGTGTGTGTGTGTGTGTGTTTACCGCCAGATTCTGGATATCCTGGTCTCTTTTGAGCATCTTCGCTCAACAATCTCTGTGTGGAGATTCATGTTCTTCCTCATCGCCAGCAGTTTGGTTGTTCTGGTATTCCTCGCTAGATGTGCTCATTCACTGTATCTCACAATGTCATTCCTATCAGTTTCCACAAGGCCCCCAGCAATCTCTCCTGGCTTATTAAGTGCGCTACAGGATTGGACGTCTCATACTTGATTGAATTGCTGCTTGTTCTCCTTCGTGACACAGTCTCCGTGTGCTAAGAACCTTTGATACCCCTGTGGAGCTGTCATTGGGAATATCTTCATGTTTGCCAAGGAAACGTCTCCCCATCCTGTATGGTAGAAGTGGTCGAATGCACACAAAAAAACATCTCGCATCTCTGCAAAAGACGAGAGAAGACTTGCCCGTCTGCATCAGAATAGCACAAGTAACCTACAAGAAAATAGTAGCGCGTTTCCATTTTATGAACAGTATGCCTCCAATTCCTCAAACATAATTTCAACGTCTTCATTCACTGGATGATTTAATTTGTTGATCATCACTGTTTGAGAAATCTTCTCCAACACTTCCTTCTTTTTCATTACTTTTTTAGGTTTCCATAGATCATCGGTCCATTCTCCTCAGCAAATGTCCTTGAAACATGTCAACAGAACTGACCAAAACACTTTCAGTGTGAATTTGTGTGTACGGACCACACTCTTCCATTATTTTCCTTTCATGATACTTCTTGATGTCTCCTTTTGTCTTATCCCCCAAACATGATTGTGAAACTTTGTAGCTATGAACGTTGTCCAGTTGCAACATTATTGCTCTGCAGCAAAACTGCTTGTTTGATGTTAGCATGGTGAACTCATGTAGCTGCCATCTGCATTAGCATTGGACCAACTTTTATCTGCGAACGCCTTCTGATTGAAGCCGCTCCAAACAGGTGCAAATTTGTTGTTAGGGGCACGTTGACTGGCCAAGGTCCATGCCAAACCCAGTGTGATTTTCTCCTTATTTCTCTGATCGTTAGGCCAATGCCAGCTCTCCTGTGCTGCTTGTGCAAACACGGGTGTCCGGCTTGGAATTGTTCATAGAAGCCTCTGGACACCCTATATAAGTCAGGGGGTTGAACACATTTTGGAGCTTGCAGACTCACTCCGAAAGTCCATTGAACGTTCTCATCTGGAATTACAAACTAGCTGCCGTGGAACGTGCCTCTCCCATTCAAGATCTCCACAATGATATCTATGCTGTCACTTAAGTAGTGAGCACAACCATGATTTGTTCCACGAAGATAGTGTTTAGGATCAGGATATTGCCGGTTTCATGATATCATTGGATAATGTCATGGGCAATAACAATGTCTGCACGTAGCACAGTGTCGTTGGAGACAAAATGTACAGCCACGGGCAGAAAAATTGGCACTTGCTCCTTGGAGCCTACCATCCCATGATTAGTGATACCAAGTTCAGGGTGCTTTGGTGTCATCGTGCAGCCTAGTTCTAGTGAAAACTTTAATGATAAGCATCTGAGCTTTGGAATCATTACCCCTTTTGTTTTTATTCACAATGTTCAAAAGCCTCACGTTTTTCATCGCCTTAAATAATATAGTAATATTTTGTTTCAGCTGGAATCAAAGTAAACTCCCAAGACCGTTACCTTTTTGTTAAACCTAGAGAATGTGAATATCTTCGTTCACGACCACCCATCTCATTTTGCACAAAAACCCCCTTTTTCACATACAAATCACGTCCATCACATATCAGTTTTGACCAAATTTAACACCTGTTTCACAAAAAAATAACGCCTCAAAACTGCCAAATATTGACGAAATCAACACATTGAAACGGGGGTTTCCGTGTAGAATAATATTGGTGATCGTGAACAAAGATATTCACATTCTCCCCAAACACATAAAATTAGAGAAGGCGCTGTCAATTGTTCCCAACTGTGAACAGCAACAAACGCAGTGGCCGCCTGCTGGCTTGTGTATTGATCTCTGAAAGTAACAACTTGCATTCAATGACACTATTAGCAGACCACCACCTCCCCCCCTGCCTCCTCCACCGCAAATCGATAAATTGTCCCGACAGCGGTGTAGCATTGCGACAGTATTAATCATCGTGCGCACACATTTAACCAATCGGAGTATGGCGGTGCAGCTATTCTAGAAAATTCGACGTATGACGCATAACGCAGTTCTGTATTGACTGCTCTGCCATTCCTTTTGGTGGCATCGTGCTGTGCGGACGTGTGATGCTTTTTCTGTGAGAGAGAAGTGTTTGCCTGTAAAGATTTTGTTTAAACGAAATATTATCTATGTTGCAAGATAGCACTTCTTTAGAATCAGAGAGAGAACTTGTGTTTGTTAAAAACATGGCGAGTCAGGGAAGTGATGTTTCAATGCCTTCTGCCAGTGCTGGAAGTGACGCTACTATCACTGAAGAAATGTGTGAACTGTTGTTATCTTCGCAAGGAAAACTTTCTGATCAACAGACCAATCTCGTGGAAAAATACATTGTTTATCATGAGGCCATGGCAAAGTTTTTGAGAAATAAATTGAGTGGCGAGCCTTGTTCTCTTCTCTCAAAGCCAAAAGGAAGCATTTCGTTTTTGTTTCCTCAACAAAAAACGGAACTATCAGTTGGAGATCTTGACAAATATTTGAAAATACAGCTTTGTGAGCTACCTTCCGAACCATTTGATGGAACCAAAACCTTTGAAACTGTTCAAGAAATGACCCCCATCTTACACCGGGCTTGTTACTCAGTGAAAGATAGTGAAAAGAAATCTCTTTCTCAGGCTCTTTTTTAGGGCACTGGCTTCAGAAAGCAAAGACAATTTTGAAACAGTCAAAAACAAAAAACTGGGAGTCTTATCTGAAAGAAGATTTGCTGGTTGAGCCAACTCATGCAAGAAGACTAATTGAATTGTCATTTTATTTTTATTCTTATCCAAAATTTCACAAACTCGCGATTTCTTTTAATGAGTTATACAACAAACGAAAACTCATTCTGAAATACATGCAATCCAACCCCAACTTTAAAGCATTCTGGCAAGATAAACACGACGTGCTTGAACCTGCATGGCAGGAGTAATTTAGTCACTTCCATACTCTCCAGCCAGAAAGCGCCAAACAAAACTGGGTCATTCAGGCAGCTCCGCCTGATTGACCTACAAAGCCCGCCTCTACCCCACCTGCTGGAGCTATGCCAAGACTCTCAGTGAAAGCTACAAACGCATGACTCATACAAAGGCTGTCTTAGACGGCCGCTGAGAGAACTTTGAAGAGATCTTGTGATTATTGATTCAGGACTCTAATAAGTGATTTTAGCGGCTGTCTCGAGTTTAAGCGTGAAAAAAAAAAAAAAAACCCTCCCTGTTCACATTCCCCTGCAAGCACCTCCCTGTTCACATTCCCCTGCAAGCACCTCCCTGTTCACATTCCCCTGCAAGCACCTCCTGTTTATTGTGTGAATGATTCTCGTGTGTGTGTGTGTGTGTGTGTGTGTGTGTGTGTGTGTGTGTGTGTGTGTGTGTGTGTGTGTGTGTGTGTGTGTGTGTGTGTGTGTGTGTGTTGTGTGTGTGTGTGTGTGTTGTGTGTGTGTGTGTGATCCAGATCATGCCTATAGTACAAAAAACAAGAGAAACTTATTAATTAATTTTTTTAATTTATGATTTTATTTGGGTTTAAAAAATGAGGCCCGAAGTAGCTACAGAACTTATTAATATACTTTACGAGTTGGATTGGGAGAGGGAGGGTGATAAAGAAGAATTAAAGAACAGGTTTGAAGAATTAATTACTGATCTTTTTAATTGCATAGACATGCGAGAAAGTGTATTGGAAGCTGTCAGTAAAATACCAGATTCTTGGCCTAAACCAATTATAAAATTGTTTGCCATTTTAGTTGATAATATGGCTCCTGAAGATGTTAATCTGACTGTTTCTACTACCCCTGAAGGAGTAGCTATTCGCTTTAATGGAGATCATGTTTTACGATTAGAAAAGACTATGAATAAGAGCTGAATTTACAATTAATTTTTTATTTATTTTATATTAAAAAATGGCTGTTGAACTCAGTGAATCTGATTTAAAGAATTGTAGTGAACTATTTGACGAAACAAAAGAAATTATTAAACATTGATTTTAGTGAATTTGGGTTGAGAATGATGTAAACAATATAATAAAAGATCATAGTGAACTATTTAAAGAAGCAACCAAAGTGATGAACATTAACTGTAGTGATTCAAAAAAGCTAAAATATTGGCGGTGTTTTTTGTAAGGTTAACGTGTCTTGAAGTGTTGGGGACACTTGGGCGAAGAATAAAAAGCTTGTTTTACTTACTTTTATTTGCATTTATTATTTTTGATTTACGTAAATATTTTGGCTTTTAAAAAATGACAACCCCCAAGTAAATTTGAGGGAAAAATATATACAATGGAAGAAATATTGATAGGACAAACAATTAAGCAATATGTTCAGTGAAGTAACATGAATATTTTTAAACCCCATCAAATGTTCATAAAAGCGTAGCACACGCCATCTCAAAAAATCCCAGAGTCTATTCAATGGAACCACCAGTAAAATGCTGTTAGCCATTCTGATTGATTATATAACGCCTGATGGTACTAAAAATGCCAGTCTGGGTTTCAACAAGGCAGAAAGAAGTAATCAGCTATCACGACTTTAACTCTAACTGGGCTGACTACATCTTACACAGTTTAACCATGCAAGTGAAGAAGCAAAGTTAAGGGTTCTGGCTGGTCGAAGGACAGTCCTTGAAATCAAATTGAGACAAAAAAAAGTTCTATCCATAGTTGGCAATTCTTACCTCCTCTCCCAAAAGAGCTAGAGTTAAAAACGGGCAGTCTTAAACATACATAATTCTACAACATGTTTTTATGTGGTTTTGTTTAGCGCATTTACATCCTGTCAAAAATCATGCAAACAGAGTTTCCAATTATGAACAATTAGGCAAGACTGAACTTGAAAACATAACCTTTCCATAAGTATAAACAGTATATCTCAGTTTGAAGAGCAAAACAACCAATCACTGTAAACGTATACACATGGTTTTGTAGAAGCCAATACTAGTCCTCTAAGGTTTCTCCAACCCCCTACTAGGCGAACCGCTCAACAAACAATATAGACTTAATCCTGTTTGCAGATAGTACAAAAGTCATTATGTATTAATCAGAACAATAAGCAGGCTTAGTTTTTACATCAAAATCATGCTAAGAAAGGGACTTTGTAGAAGATGTTTGGTCAGAATCCCCACTAAAAGAAGCAGCTGCTAGTCATAGAACTCATTGTAAAAGTTTTGTAACTGTGAAACCAAACTCCTCCCACCTAAACCGGGGTCTAAGGTTAGCTTTAAGAATTTACACAAAATGCAGATGACCATACGTGGTTTAAAGGGTGACTTTGAATCGCTCTTACCGCATACTATGGCCCACAACAGCAAGAACAAAAAACAACGTTTTAACTCACCATCAATCTGTTCTTATGCGTTTATTGTTGTTTAGGTCAGGGCGGCAACACACAACACCTGAGATTTACAAGGGCCCCAATGCAGCCAGCAGATTTTTAGAACAGATGAAACAACTTCGCAATCAGTTATCCAATGAACTGAACCTTTCAACATTGTTATGACTTCCGAAGAACCAAGAACGTTATGACTCATCACACACTGCTGGATTTGCAATAAAGAATTATAGGCAACGCAGTAAGAGACCACGATCACATTACTGGAAATGTAGAGGGCAGCCACAACAATTGTAAAACTTCAGCTTAAGGTTGACCCTAAGACTGGAAACTGCCCATCTTCTTCATAACCTAAGAGGGTACGATTCTCATTTAATCATGCAAGCAGTGACTTCTGATTATAAGAGGGTTACCTGCATTGCACAGTCTTCAGAAAATACATGACTTTTACTCTTGACTCTTTATCCTTTTATGACTCTGCCCCGCATCTGATGGCTAGTTTAGATAAATTACGATCGCTACAAGACTTTCCAATCACTAAACAATTCTTTACCCATCTTTAGTGCGCAAAGGCGTTTATCCCTATGAAGACATGAACTCGTTTGGGGTAGGTTTGACGAAGACTCACTT